>JAMABK010000023.1:0-554812 GCA_023624915.1 Aspergillus amoenus
CCACCAGTACCCCCCTGCCAAGCCTTTTTTTTTGCGGACCAGTACCCCTACTGGTGAGACAGAATATAGTTAGGATCTGTGGTGCGATAATTGGTGGTTGTCTGCCGGTGTCGCTCTGTAGGCGCTCCGGCGGCGGTCTGTATGGGTCACATGGTGGGAGTCACGTGGCACGGCCTTGGCGGTCGTGACACTGTAAAGAATAATTAATAGCTTAATTAATTCCATATCCTATAAAATTAAAGCCATATATCAGGCACGCGGATAGTATACTAAGTATTAGATTTCACTTTATTTAAATATATTTAGAATATCTAATTCATTGTGGTAGTTGAGATATTCGGGTTTTAATAATATATATTTTTATACAGTATAGGCGGTGTAGCCGGACTTTTAACGTATGATTGTATAAACTACTATACTATTTATTCTATACAATCCTGGAATAGCTTATAGCTAGGGCAGGGGATCTAGGCTATTAGAATACTATTCCTACTATAGACTAAGAATAGGAATAATAATAGTAGTATCATAGGCTGGCTAGCCTTAGTAAACCTTTTAACCATTGCTCCGTCCTCCGGGGTGCGACAATATCTAGCTTACTAAGTGATGGCTAATCAGGATTGACCCATAGGGCAGGCGGTACCGGATACCAGTATGCGCCGACATCACTTAGGTCATCAGACCTAACACCGCATGTCCACCTTCCCGGTCTAGTGCCTCACGTCCACAAGGTGCAAGTGCCTGAGCGCAGCTTTGCGCTTGAGCAGGAAGCTCTGGGTTTTCATCAATCACATGTCTACATCAGTATAGAGTTGGTCAGCATGTTGTCACTCGCGCGTCCCTGCTCGTCAGATGGCGACACTGTGTCGGACCTTGCCCGAGCGCGTGGTGATGGTGACGACGATCGAGGCGAGCCCCCGACAAGCAAGAGGGCGCGAACACAAGAGCGTAGAGCAATTCAGGCATGCTTTCGATGTCGCAAACAAAAGCTACGCTGTTTTGGTGGCCGGCCATGCATAAGATGCATCAAGGCGAACCAAGAATGTGATTTCGGCAAAGGGAACGCGGGCAGCATCATTCAGCCTCCGAATGTCACCATCGGCACTGTACAGCAACACGAACAACAGCATCAACAAGAGCGTAGAGCAATGCAGGCATGCTTTCGATGTCGCAAACAAAAGCTACGCTGTCTTGGTGGCCGGCCATGTGTAAGATGCATCAAGGCGAACAAAGACTGTGATTTTGGCAAACCGGGTCAAGCGTCCGCCGCCCCGAACTCAAGCACAAATACGAATGGGAAGATGGTTGAGGATGGAGATGGGGTGGCGGTTGGAGCTAGATTGGAGTACTTGGAAAGCCCCGTCGCCAACCTGTTGCCTGGTCTAGACGAGCCCGGCGCCAGCGGGCTGCCTGCTTCGGCCGCAGCTCCGGCCCCGACTCCTGCTACAGCTCTGTCTATAGCCCCGCTCGCCGCTCCAGTGGTAGCCTCCGTCACGGTTCCTGCTGCTGCTGCTGCTTCTGCTGTTGCTCTCCCAGCGCCCGGGCCGCTGGCCTACGATACTACGGCCTTTACAAATACTGCTACACCTGCTCTGCTCTCCACTTCCGGTCCTCCAACGACCCAGGGGCTAGGGCAGGTGAGGTTTGGCAATTCGCCAGAAGTCAACTTAATCTCGCCGCATTCCTATTCCAGCCGGCCCGAGATAATATCGCCATCAAGAGAATACGACGCAGAGGGGCGCGGAAAGCATAAGGATAACGAGGGGGAGGCCAAGGAGAGGCTGGCTTCGGCCACCAGGGATGGATTTGGGCCCCCCTTTCAGGCGCTGGTATACCAGGTAAGTCTACCCGACCCGTTTTCCTGTGTGAAGGGTGGTAGTCGCTGACTCGGCCAAGCCATCGGTCTGGGAGAATCGGGAAGCATCAAAGCGGAGCTCGCCTCTCCCTGATGAACAACCAGTGCACCCTGCCCGCATGCCACAATGGGGCGTACGAGACGACCCAGTCACCTCGGGTGTGATCGATCTTGACACGGCCAGAACCTTGTACAAATTGTCAGTGATCCGGTGCCCCTCTCTCCACCTTGCCAACTTCATTAGCAACCACGCCGCTGACGTTTGGGCCCTAGTTTTGTGAATCACTGCCACCCCTTTTTGCCCATTGTCGACATCACCCTTCCCGACCCATTTACCTCAGTCCAGCGCTATCCGTCACTCTTCTCTGCAATCTTGGCAATCTCCGCCCGGTTCTACCTCCGTCACTCGACCACATCACACATTATCGACTCTTATGTCCCAGCGGCCCTTGCCGATATAGCCGAATCTCACCTCGCCCGTACTTTGCTCCGGAAAAAACATACCTTGGCAGACGTGCAGGCCATCTTGCTGCTTGCGGCTTGGGGATTACAGAGTGGTGGAAAGGGACCCGATGCGTGGGTCTTGACGGGGCATGCGGCGCGTGTGTCTAGGAGGTTGGGGATACATCGGGCCGTTGGGCAGGCTGTGGCTGCTACCAAGAGGGACGGCTCACAACTCGAGGCTCCGGTTTATGAGGTGGATGCGGCCGTGCGGCGACAATGGAGGACGTGGTAAGTGGCTACTCTGACCTGACTACCTTTTGGGAAGGAACATCCCGTGGACAGACTCCGGCTGACATCGTTTGTTTCAGGCTGGCTTGGTTCAGGTACGTCTCTCTCCTGGATCCTGTTGATATCTGATCGGATACGAGACACGCACGTGAATGACTGACTCGGTGCAGCTTCGATTCCTTCCTTTCATTCGGGTTCGGCCGACCTCAATCCACCCAGTTCGAGTCCATCGACGACCAAGCTTTCCTCAAAGCCTGCCTATCTCATCCGCTCCCCCGGCCAGGCACTCCAGCCAGCTTGTCGCTATACGGCGACGCGTATATTGCAGCGACGGCTCGATTGGCTCATATCGCTCGATCATTCGTCTTGTGGGTAGAGGAGCAAGCGCCAGTTGGGCCTCTGGACGGCCAGTCTTTGTTGTCGATGCTGTCGAATCTGAACGGAAGGTTAGACGACTGGTGCAAGCTCTGGGTCTGGTCCGGTACGTCTCTTCCTCCCAACTCTGAGTGTTGTTTCGTGCGGTGACTGGGCACTTGGGAGGGGAAGGATGGCGGGATGTCTGTCATGATATCAGGCTGACGTTACAGGATCGTCCCATGCGCTTTATCTCGGCGCGTCAGCACGTATAGCCCGACTGCAGGCCGAGCACCTTCGCCTGAGCATCAATGCCATGGCTCTCCGCTCGGCAACCCACAGCGACGGTCACGAGAGCAGCGTCACATACCTCCGCAAAGCGCTCAACGCAGCGACGAGCACGATCCAAACACATTTCGAATCGAGTCAGACCGATCTCGCTCTGAGCTTTGCTACGGACGTGAGTTTGCGCTCTTCCCTACCCACCTCATATCCCTCCTCCTCAGGATATCGTCCCCTCCTGGCGTCGTCGTTCCTTGCCGTAGTCCGAATATCTTACAGGCTCCTTGCTGACTGCGTTATTATAGTACATGACCATGGCCTTTGCCCAAGCTGCAGTCTTTCTGATCCGCTTGACAAAGGCATCCCCCCTCGTCCAGCGGGTAGTCTCGCTCGACCCCGCGGTCGTCAGCCATTACCTCACCATGTCAGTCGACCTGCTTGAACTGAGCGACATGTCGGAAACGCGCTTGTCGACCTACTTTGCACGGACTATCCGAGGAATTTCGCGTGCCGCAGGACTCGCTATTCGTCCTGACGATTCCATGACTACAGCTGGTGTGGCTGGGGACGGACGAGGAGATCAGCCTCATGTACCCGAGCAGCCAATGTCGCTGGTGAGAGGGGACGGTGCAGGCGACGACGGACTCTACGACGCCGACACGTTCTGGGCGGGACATGATGCCTTCGACTTGAGCTGCGTGCTCGGCCTGTCGGGTGTTGGTGTGGCGCAGGATACGGAGTGGCTCGACCGGGCTCTGGGGAATCTGGGGTCCTTCACTCAACCTGTAACGCCTTGGAATACGAGCTCTGGTACCGGGGAAGGATCTGTCTGACGTCGGAGCCCATGTCGGCGGACCAGTCCTCTTCTGTGGGTCGTTTGCATTGCGACGCTACAATGCATACGTGGACGGCGCAATGTGCACGTGGCCGCCGCGGTCCTACGTAGTCCCAAAACCCCTCAGACTATTCCCCTTCGGATGTCAAATCGTGTAGGAAAGCCCCGGCGCACGACATCCGCTCCGTACCAAATGTCCGACCTAAGATACAGAACGGGGCAGCCGGAAAGTCTTAAGAGCAAGACGAACAGCAAAACAAATGGTCACGCCTGAAATAACTTTCGCTGCGGAGTGAAGGCCAGACAAAGACGACGATGAGGGCGTGGGATTGCTACTCTGTATACATGCATATAGTATATGTATGCAATCATCAGTATCGTGCTCGCGGATTTGACTACAGCATGCGGCACCCTTGTTTCTATCTATCGTCACGAGCTCGAGGTGACCTGTACCCTTTTGGATTCCCCTAATGTAGCAGCATCCACCATTCTACATTCCTCTTAACGTATGAAGAGGGGGGTCAAGGCCGCGTCTATAGGCAACGCAACAGGCACTGAAGCCTGACAAGACGATCAAGCAGAGTACAATCTTGCGACAACGATCGTGCTATATTGTCTGACACCTGGAGCTATCTTCAAACTATATTCTTAGCTACAAGCGCGGCCTGGCGTGCTGGTGTAGTAACTTGATTCTCAACTTCGCCAGCCCAGCGACGTCTCGAAGGACGGCTTCGCCTAAACCAGCGGCACCGCAACCGGTGCGCCACCCTGCTCGGCTGAACGATATCCCGCCTCAACGACCGACAATGCGCGCAGCGCCCCCTCGAGACCGACAAGCGGCGGCCGGCCTGCGCGGTGACGCGCGAGCGCGTCGCGGAAAAAGACAGGATAGAACTGATCGGTGTTGTACTCGACAGTCGTGTGCCGCAGCGCGCTGTCGGCGGACTTTACAACGATCTGGTCGGCAAATCCCTGGAGATATGCAGCGTCGTGAGAGACCGAAAAGCCGAACTCGCGCTGATCATCGGGCGTGCCGGGGTACAGGTATCCCGTGTGGACATGGGCAATCTGGCCAGACGCCATGGTTACTGTAAACATGGCCAATTCGTCGACGTCGATGTCTTTGCGGAATGTCCTCGTTTGCGCCGTGACCGAGATGATTCGACTTTCGGTCAGCGATTCCAGAAGATCGAAAAAGTGCACGCCGACGTTGAGGACGGATCCACCGCCAGCCGTGGCTTTGGCAAGCATCCACTTGCAGCCATTTGTTTCGTACCGAGTGGACGATCCGACAATGAAGCGAAATGACAGATGTCGGTAGCCACCAGGCGACAGCGATCCACTCTGACTGAGCTCGCGCGCCAAGTCGCTCACGCGCAGGATAAACGGGACGGCGACAAAGAGGCCAGCCTTGTCCGCTGCTAGACGCAGCGCATCAACCTCGACTGTGTTCAGCCCACAGGGCTTCTCAATCAGGAAGGGCCGTCCTTTGTCGATGACCATTCGGGCGGTCGCCGCCATCTCGGAGTGCCGGCTGAAGATCATCGCGAAGTCAAAGTCGAGATCGAGCAGTTCGTCGCGCGACAGCAGCGGGCAGTCGAGCCGGCGAGCCATTTCCGGACCTGCAAGCCCCTCGCCATCGCAGATGCCAACGACTGTGATGCCTGGATCGGTCAAGACTGGAATGTAGAGCGGAAAATGCCAGTGGCCGACATCGAAAATGGCGATTCGCATCGTTGATGCAAGTCCAGGTGATGGTCTGGTGTATAGCAAAGCCTGGGTATTCTATCCGACTAAATCAAGTCCGCGAGGAAAGGTGCGCGCGGAAAGCAACAAAAGCTGCAGCCGATGGGCAGACCGGGACCTCTCCGATATTCTCCACACCTTATCTCGGCATCGGGCCGACAGTGCGGGGCCGGCGGACTGACAATCTCATCCACCTGGACTTTGCTTGGTACATATCTTGATCCCGAAGAGAATCAGTCATTCTGCCATTTGTAAAGAGCCCAACTCGACAGCTTGCTCACGCGTACGAAAATATCAACGGCAGCCCTCTGCGTCAACATGTCCACGATTAGCATTATCAATGTCGCCGTCATCGGTGCGGGGGAGATCGCGCAGTGCACACATCTGCCTACCCTCAGCTTCCTTTCACACATGTACGAGGTCACGGCAATAATGGATGTTTCAAAGCAAGCTGTGGAGCACTGTGCGCGAAAGTTCAACATACCCCGTACCTTCACAGACGTGCCGGATATGCTGGCAGCATGCTCCGACGTGGATATAGTATTGATCTGTCATTCCGACGAGTTCCACAGCGTACACGCAGTACAATGTCTGAAAGCCGGCAAGCATCTCTTTATCGAAAAGCCGATGGCTCAGACCTTGCGAGAAGCGGACGATATCGAGGCCGCACGCCTCGCTTCCGGCAAGTTGGTCTTTGTCGGCTACATGAGACGATATGCGACCGCGTTCTTGAGGTTTAAAGAGGCCGTGGGCAAACTAGATCCAGCCCAGATCAACTATGGTAGGGCACTCTTTTAGGGTTAGAAACATTGCTGATTGCTCTAGTCCGGTTCCGCAACTTTACATCGAGGGTGAGTAATGTTCACTTGATGCCAATCGTTTCTACCCTAACGAGCTTCTGTAGGTCAAGGATGGGATTATCTCACAGAGCGGCACCTACCCACAACGTTTCTCAGGCAGGTCTCCCCGAATGCCCTAACGTGTATGCTCGGTCCGCTCACTGAGTCTAGATATCCCTGAGGAGGCTTTGGCCAAGAGGCGTCAAATCGCCACGAGCCAATTCGAGGAGTACATGGGCCTCGACTACAATTCGCCGGTCGCGCAGTACATTCGGGCTTGCAAGTTCCACATCTCCCCGCACGACCTAAGCCTCATGCGAGAGCTGTTTGGTCTTCCTCGGCATGTCATTGCAGCCGTGCCAAGTGCTCGGGGGAACTTTTTGTCCATTATGCTGCAGTAGTAAGTTAATCCCCAAGCCAAGGCATGGAGCCGGCCCAGTGCTAATCATTACTCGTAGCGACGGCTTTGTTCTTGCGTATGAGGTGAGTTTAACGCACAGTATCAAAATCGTGTGCAACGCGTTCAATATCCTGACCGTCGTAGTCTGGCGAGGATGCGGTCTTGTCTGTGGACGCGACCGTCGAGGTCCTGGCTCAGCACCAGCGACTCAAGCTCACCTTTGACTCGTGAGTCTCCCATCCCATTCACCCAGTCAACCGGATTGCTAAGGTTTAGGCCGTATATCAAAGGTTTGCCAATCACCGCGACTACGCTCTCTAGGCACCCCAACGGAGACTTTTCTGAAGAGACAATCCGGCCGACATACGAAGACTACTACACGTTAATGTTCAAAGAGCTGCATCGCTGCTTGAGCGGCGATGCAGAAATCAAGACTACCGTGCTGGACTCTCGGGAGGAAATTAGCATGCTGAGCAACATTCTGAAAGCCTTAGCAGAAGGGTTCGAAAAGAGCCAGTAGACACCACTGAACAGCCATCTACACAACATCAAAGCTGTTGAAACGAATTGTTGCGATTGCGGTGAGGCAGCAGAGTCAAGAGAGCACTTCATCTCTCACTGCGACAGGTGGAGTGAGCAGAGGAAGATCTTGGGCTTGTAGACTGATAAAGACAATCTTTCGTGTCTGCTCGGAGGCAAATCCACCACGCATAGTGATGACTGGAAACCAGACATGAATGCGGTGTGAGCTCTGATCAATTTCACCCTAGTGACTAAACAATTAGAGCACGACACCAATAAACAATAGCAAACAACAAGATAGATCGCGAACAAATATCAGAGAACATTACCCTACATACTATTAATACTGTATTATCTCATGCACGCTCATACACACGGCAGGTCCCCGCTTCATTTACTAAAGATGGAATAATAAATACTTGGAAACACAGCTTTAAGAGTACCTGCCAACTATTAATCATAAGAATTTGGAACAAGATAACACACTATTAGGTAGCTGGAGCGTTAAAGAGTAATATATATATAATTTTATTAGGTCTAGCCTTGCCGGGATGCACGTAAACTTTGTAACATAGAAAGTATTGCCCTTTAGGTACTTAGCACCAGGTAGAATAAATTCCTTCTCCTGTCGGTGGGTTAAGGGAAAGATAAAGAAGATCGCCTCTAAACAGGAATCTGCGCGTTATTGTGACCTTTACAGCCAGAAGCACCACGACTTAGCGCTGATGTTACCTGGACGGGCCGACAATCGGTCGGTCCGAATTGGAGCCGAAGACGCCTTGGCACCTAGGCCAGAAGCACCCACGACTTTGCGCTGATGTTATCTGGGGTCGGTCGGCCCGAATTGGAGCCGAATAAGCCTTGGCAACGAGCCCCAGACGACCCTGACCATCATAAATAACTATTTCCCGAACTTTCAGATCGGGCCTTTACACACTATCGATCCGAGCATCAATCAAGATGGGATTTGGCATAGACGAAGACCGCCCAACACCTCGTCAGTCTTACCAATTTGCTTGAGAGATGTATTAGTGCTGACTGTGATGTGCAGCCGAGGTCTATAATTGGCGAATCTACACATTTGCAATGGTGGCGTCGTTTGGAGCTCTCATGTTTGTGGGTTCACAGCCATCTTTGTATCATGGGCCAACAAGCTAAGCTCTTGTCATCAGGGTTACGATGGCTCATTCTGGGGAACAACACTTGCCCGACCCAGCTTCCAGGAGGTAAATCGACAGCATGCAGGTGGATTTCCTCTTCCCTCCCGGCTGACAAGCTTCAGCATTTCGGCTTCACAGACATGTCCGCCTCTGCCAGGACATCCAACACGTCAAACCTTACCTCGGTTTACCTCGCTGCAGGTTTCTTTGGATCGCTCTTTGCCTGGCCGTCCAGCGAGACGCTTGGCCGGATCCGGGCAATGCAGCTCACCTGCACTGTCTTTTTGGTCGGTGCTATCCTTATGACAGCTACGATCTCGAGCTTGCCAATGATGTATGCGGGGCGAGTCTTGACTGGCTTTGGCGTGGGTGCCTTGACGGGTATTATCCCGTCCTACATTGCGGAAGTAGCCCCCACCGCCATCCGTGGACAGTTAACTGGGTGAGTCATTGCTTCCGGCCCCTAACGCTACAGAGAGGGCCATGTGCTGACAATCCAGGTATTTCGACGTATGTATACATCTCTACTATCAAGATGTGCTGTGCTTACCGCCCTCTTCATTCTACAGGTAGCGTACCAGGTCGGGTCAGTGCACTTCACAGCTTGTAAAGGTGGTGACACGCAGCTCACATTGCTTCCAGCTCTTTGGTCGGGTTCTGGATCAACTACGGGATCCAACAAAACATGGGGTTAGACGCGGTGATCACATTCCGCATTCCCATGGCCATTCAACTCATCCCCGGAGGTGCTTTGGCCTTGGGAACGCTTATCCTTCGAGAGTCGCCTACTTTACTCTGGCGAAAAGGTAAAAGGGAACAAGCGATCAACAACCTCTGCTATCTTCGCCAACTCCCCGCCGACCATCAATATATGCTGGAAGAAATTGGTAGGGTCGAGGCCAGGCTGGAGGAGGAAGAACAGCTATCTGGTGGCCGGAAAGGCTGGGTGGCTCTACTTCGTGGTTCCACGGCCGAAATGAAGACTTCGAGTATGCGATACCGGCTGTACGTTCCCCGCTCAGAAAATCTTTGGCGTGTGCTGACCACTGCTCAAGCGCCATAATTGTTGGAATGTTTATATTTCAGAATTGGTCCGGCTCCATCAGCATCAAGTGAGATATGCTCCCAATGGTTGAGGAGTCCAGAGGACGCGTTGCTGATTTGCCAGCTACTATTCTCCGATCCTTTTCGAATCACTCCTCGTCAGCGACGTGGCGCTATACACTGGCATCTATGGTGTCTGCCGGTCGGCCGCAGCTATTGCCTTTTATGCCTTTATCGTGAGTTGACCGCAACGCCAGTTTTGCCCCTTCCCGGCCCGACTGACGCAACACTCAGGTGGATCGCAGTGGACGTCGAATCCCCTGGCTGATCTCCGCCTCGGCATGCTCCCTGACACTCTTGTACATTGCAATCTTTACAACAGTAGCCGATACAACCGTGGGCACTCCTTCTGCCTCTGTCCATGCCGCCGGTACCGGCGCAATCGCGATGGTGATGCTTTACGGAGTCTGTATGTCTCCGCATCCTCCTCCCTGGTTTCCACCAGTTGCATTCAGCTGACAACGACATAGTCTGGAGCTTTGGAGGGAACGGACTACCGTATGCCTGTCAACTTCTTGTCGTGGCGAAACCATTAAGCTAACATCGATCAGATGGATCGTCGCCGCAGAGATCTTCCCAGCCCGACTCAGGCCCATCACCGGTGCCTTTGCCGCCTCTCTACAGTGGCTCTTTAGTGTAGGTCAAACCCCGTTGCTTGCAACAGTACTTGTCTCGGGCTGACCATGCGTGATTAGTTCATCCTCACATTGGTCTTCCCGTATATGATCGACTCTGCCGTCGGCGCAAACGGAGTATTCTTTTTCTTTTCAGCGCTCTGTTTCTTGACCGCGTAAGTTTTGGCCCTTTCATCAAATGTGGCTGCATCTGGGGTGGGAGCTGACGTTGGTAAAAGCGTATTCACCTTCATTTGGGTTCCCGAGACCAAAGCAGTGCCCATCGAGAGTTGCAAGGCGTTGTTCTCTGGCAAGATGCGGCATGCGGCCTGGCGAGCCAAGAAGCTCTTTCCACCCAACGGTATTCCACCCCTCCCCGAAAATATCGCGGCAGGCGAAGCGGCATACATCCAGGCGCATCGGCCATCGTCTCCGTCTTGTGACATCGTCAAGACCAAGAGCGAGAGCGACCACATCGAGTCTGTTTGAACAGTCTTGTCTATGCCGAGAACAAGATGAGGAACATGTTGGGTGTATTGAGGGAGAGAGCTGTGGTGACGATCAGGGGAGGAAGGATCATTCGGCACGCGTGATTCCGAGGTGTACATTAAAAAATATTTGATACTGTACGGAGGTAAAGGACTAGTGAATGCATCAACTCATCAACGCTCATTTGTTTCTAGCTACAGCAGCATTCCCTTCTCTCCTGTAATCCGTCTCCTCTTATCCCTCTCTATCAGTCATCGCACGTCCAGGGCTAATAGTAGTACATTTATGAAGTGGGTACCAAGTATCTAGTTATAAACCCGGTAAATGTACCCTTACTGCGTTAACATTGCGGAAGCAAGAGAAATAGCATCAAGATCACGAGATCAAAGAATATTTTTTTAGGTGATGGACATGGAGAAGTAATTGATGGTACAAGCATTGTGGCAATAGTATACTGGCTTGATAGGAGGTGGGAGGAGGCCGAGCAGCTCCAATTACAGGTGAGAGAGACTTGCGAGATAAAGCTCAGCAAGGTACATCCCTCGATGCTTACAAGTATTTATAACCTAGTATTGATGTATAATGGCCAAGGCTAATAGGAAGGGGTCAAGTAGCTTTTTATACAGGTTATAGAGACTTATAAGATAAAGCTCAGTGAGGTTATCCTCGCACGCTAACAAGTGTATATATAATCTAGTATCAATATATAAATAGCAGGGTAGATAGAAAGAGGCTAAGCAACTTCAAATGCAGGTAATATAGAGTTAACTATAAGATAAAGCTTAGTAATAATCATCCCTCTACCCTGACAAGTATGTATAACTTAGTATTGAAAAGCCAAGTCCAGGAATTTAAGATTTGAGATGTGAACTGAAAAATTAATATACAGCCGCGGGATTATCCTGTTAGTTTTCCTGGAACTTAATTTCTGGATACTAGCAGTGTCATTCGTGCTAAAACTACTTGGGTGCATGTACCAGCTTCATATCACAACACTCTGAATCACAACAGGTTATGAACCGAGCCACTACAAGCTGTACGAAATCGGTTTTAGATTTCCCGTCATGTCTAGTTGGATGAGAGGACCCCAGTGGCGCCACTCATCGAGAGGGAAACAGGCAGATATCTTGGCAAAACTACATAAACCCTTTTTCCTTGCACAATTCTTCCAAAATTTGTGCAATAACTTAGATTTGAATATGGCCAGAGAATACATAACCAAGCTCCTTATTATTTGTTGCACTTACTTCCTTGGTAGACTTCTCACTACCAAAACTCAAAGATTATCTGGCCTGGTCCCTCCTACATTCCATTGATCAGATAATCGCAAAAACTTCCTCAAACGTATCATGCATGACTGTCCGAGCGTCTGCTCTCTGTCCGCCTTTTTGCCGTTCGACGATTGCCCTCACTAATTTCGCCGTCCTGGGAGCATTTCCAACCTTAGCCTCCATACCATCAATGCATTTGATGATCCAGTGCTGTGTATCTTTTTGCTCGGCCTCACAGGCAGCCATCATAAGCGGCCACAACATGCTGGCTGGCAGCGATTGCCCCTCCTCCAAAGTCATCCGCGACAAGCTCACAATTCTCGTCACTGCAGATTTGATTTGCGGGATTGCTTGGAGATGTGCATAAGCGACCCGCTGGAGGTGTATAAAGCAGGCCTGGAAATTGGCCAAATATGTACGAAGATGATGAAGCACCTTTGTCGCAAGAGCAGGTGCCATGTATTGCTGGAGCTCTCCTTGATCTGCAAGATCTATGATTGCAGGTCGTCGTGTCCAGAGCGCATTCAGGTCTCGAATTACTTTTTCCGCAGAAAGCATTACTTCGAGCTCATCTTCCACGGATCCTCGAGAGCGATGCCACTTGTCCAGGCGCGCGATTCGGCCAGAGAAGTTGAGTACTTGGAGGTAGAAGCTGTATGCCTGTTGGTTGAGAGAGTTGAAAAGAATATCTTCAGTCTCCAGTAAATTAACATTCGTGCTGGCTTGCTCTCCATCTCCAGTTGACGGGTCGCTTTGCCGGATAATCTCTAGATCTGGATTATCTGGACTGGTGTACAGATGAAAGCCACTGCCACCTGCACTCACAACCTTGGCATCTAGCAATTTCAGCCATATTTGAAGTTGGTTGTATAATGTGGAGCCAAAAGCCTCGCTTTGGCTTAGCAGCGTATGAGCTCGATCCAATAGATCCACTGAGCTTTTAGGTGCTTTAGATACAATAAGTCCAACGTACGACAGAAAGAATAAACTTCCCAAGATGACCTCGTACGAGCTTGGACCGGCATTTTCACCAGATTGGCCATCGAATAACTTCTCCAGTTCGCTAACTGCGAGAGCTGAATAGTACTCAGATGATTGCGTAGCTTGAGATGGCTGTCTTGAAGACGATTCTTCAAGTGACAAAGCGGAAAAGGCACATATGGAGAGGCGTAGAGCAATGTTGGATTTTGAGAGACGGAGGAGTGCATTACGAGACTTGTGCCATCGCGGTTCGACCCCTATCAGAATGGGCGGCACCGCGAAGTCGACAAAGTGCCTGAGAAGGGTAACTTCATCTAACGGGCTGAAGTGGGTTTGATCAGGATCAGGATTCCGGAACGACACAGGGGTAGCTATGATCATGTTGTCATTTTTGGTGGTTGAAGATGGATCGGATCGTATATAATTCATGGGAAGAGAACTCGGAAACGGCTGTGCCATATTGCAGGAAGTCATCACGTGTTCGTAAGGAGGATAGTGCTGAGTCGAAAAGAAGCTTGAGAGGACGGGAAGGTCTGTGCACAGGCTGTCTTCACCGAGAAGCTCTAATTCCCAGTTTTCCGGGTCTGGGAAGATTTGCTGCAGTTGCTGACCCCTGACTGGGTCCTCGATATCTGTACTGGGCACAAGATCCCTGAGCGCGGTTGAATCGTCATCTTGAAGAGGTTCAGCCTCTAAGCTCACGCTTTGGACGCGGCCTGTGATGCCCGCATGACTTCGTTGGCTGGGCAGGCTTTGGTCCTGTACCGCTGAAGCTCTAATAGTTGATGTTTGATTTCGTTGCCGTGCGACAGATGATTTCTGCCGAGGCTTTTCTATCCTGGCGAAAGAATCGGGCGAAGCCGAAGATTCATAGGTACACACAAGGCTTAAGCGATGGCAGTGTCCACATATTGGATGCTCTTCGTTGCATTTAACTTTCCTTGAGAGGAAGTTAGCAACACAACACTCAGTAGCAAGGTGTTGAAAAAGAAAATTGAGGCCTTGAAAAGGGAACGCGACACAACTAACCTCTTCCGACAAGTATAGCAGCCTCGGCGAGATCTCCTAGAACTTCTAGTGGACTTCAGACGTGACTTTGAGCTATTCGGATCAACGTAGATGGTTGAGTTATGGGCTCTTTGATCTAATTGGCTTGCTGATGATCCATTTGTGAAAGCATCGCTTCCAAAGTCGTCGGCTCCTATTTGGGTGGCCATGAGGCTTGCGACGTTTGGCAGGTAGAGTTAGGGACAGATACCATTCATCGATAGCGAAGCGATCGCTATCCCTCGATGCAGCGTTCTTGGTGCGGGGAAGTGAAGAAGGGGCGCGATCGGACCGACTCCGATACTTCGGGTTTAGTTAGATGGCAGTATCGGCTGCAGCTCATCGATCCGATTGCCCTCCATCGCTAAAGCCCCCACAGCTAAGCCATCCTCATCCCGGTGTATCCGTACATCGTGGATTTCATATTCCTTTTGCGCCGCGCATTTTAACCGGTCGGGTCTTGCATCGCTTCGACGTCATCGCTTGTCTGCGAGGCCTTGCTCGCCGCAGGGGGCTTCGTCGGCAAGCTTTGGAGTTCTCGGATCCACGCCGCTTGATGGGTTGCCCAGTTATCGGCCGGTGCCGACCTCTCTTCCGAATTGATTGTCGGAAAATATACCCGACAGACGCTAACCCCCCTTGGAGCACCGCTTTGTAATGCCGGCAGAAATGAGACGATATGGAATCATCGTATTAGCGCGGAGTTTACGGAATCGGCTCATTGCATCGCTTTGCCTCATGTCTCACCGTGGTAATGGGAGTTTACAGATTTTATTTTGATAAGCGGTCTGAAAAGCCGATGCCGGTGACGGTATCCTATTAGGCCTCGCCAATTTCGGAATTAGTTTCTGACAATCAAGTCGCAAGACTGTGGAAGTATAACTGATTTCGAAAACTACTTTACCAGTCGCATTATCTTAGTCCTGACATATGCGGCTTAACGAGCAATCTGGCCTTAATGGAAAACTTCCCAAACATCATGTCATTCCCGGTTTTCTCTGACTCTCGCCAACCTGAGGTCCACGCGAGCACACTCGTTCTTACAGAACAGAGTCTGCTTTGTGCCTGGTTTGGTGGTACGAAGGAGGGGCGTTCGGACACCAGAATATGGATATCCAGACTTGACCTTTCAATTCCCGATGGTGCCTGGACTAAGTCATATCCAGTGGCATCTGAGGAGGGAATCGCGCATTGGAATCCGGTGTTTCTGAGGGACCCAAGCTCTGGGAGGATTCTTTTGTTTTATAAAGTTGGCTCTCCAATCTCATCCTGGTACACAAAAATCATCGAGTCCAACGACAATGGAAACACTTGGAGCGAGCCGAGCGAACTCGTCCCTGGTGACCGTGGTGAGTAGCATTCTCTCCCCAATTCCCATCTACAATTTCTAATTTGCAAAGGTGGTCGAGGCCCTGTGAAAAATAAGCCGATCGTCCTGCCAGATGGGACGATAGTTGCACCAGCATCACTGGAAACTCCAGATGGCATCTGGAACTGCTTTACGGATAGCTCTCATGACCAGGGCAAAACGTGGACTAGATCCGCATTCGCGCCAATTGATAGAGCTACCTGGCCTGGCGAGGGCGCGATTCAACCAAGTTTAATTAACTCTGCGCCTGGGAAGTTAACAATGTTAGCGAGAAGCTCTGCTGGCTATGTTGCGAGATCTGACTCGGAAGACAATGGAAGGAATTGGGGAAAGATGTATCTAACCCCATTGTTTAATAACAATAGTGGGTTGGATGCTTTGCGCCAAGAAAATGGGACTTGGCTAGTTGTGCACAATCCAGTCCAACAGAGATGGGTGAGTTTATACTCCGAGCTTACGTTGCCTTGGGCTAATAGCTATTGGGATTGAAAAGGGCCCCCGAACACCTTTGGTGGTTTCAAGTTCATCAGACGAGGGAAAAACATGGAGAACGGTCTTAACACTAGAAGCAAAACCACCACCCGCCGGGTTCTCAGAAATTGTGGCACTTGACACTGTATGTATCAGCTGCATCCGTGCATTTGATTCAAATCCTGATCTGAGAATTTAGGGAATCGTAAACGACGGAGAGAGTGAATTCAGTTATCCCTCTATCATCAGTGACAGCAAAGGTGGTGTTTACATCAGTTATACATACGAACGACGAGGTATCAAAGTGGTTCACGTAGAAGCTACTCAGCTAAGTTAAGCGTTCAGAGATTGGAAGCTGTTGTGATTTTTTGCTTACTTAGTTCATGTTCTTTGCTTCTTGCACAGAGGTTTGTTTTTATTTCTGTTTCTATTATCTGGCAACCTATTACCTGAGAGGGAAGGGTAAGTAATATAAAGTCTAGTTGAAGCCAGATATTGCTATGTGACGAATGAAATCTTTTATCTAGTGGTCAAGGTCACGATTCGGAATTGAATAGTCGAGATTTTCATTCAAAAACAATCCTCGACCTTGCATGGATTGCTAGGCTCTTAAAGATACAGAATATATTCACTTACTCAATACTTTCGAAACCTTGCTGAGGATAACCTCACTTAGGAATCGTCCATGTCTAAAACTGCACCGAAGGCAATCGTGGCGCCCTTACCCACCTGTTTTAACCTAATACTTCTCATCTCTCTCTCTCTCCTGTCTTTTGGATTAATGTAAGCTTTCATTTTCACTCCTTTTTTTAACAAAGCCTATCTAACCCGTCCCAGTACAGTGTAAGCGTCTGGACTCATCCTCATCCCTCGGAAAAGCAGTGGCGAATTCCTATGACTATCCAAATGATTCCTGGTGGTCTCTTACTCATTAGGATGATATTCCAAAGGGAATCTCGCTACTTGATCAGTCACGACCGGCAGGATGAAGCAATCCAAGCTTTAGCATACAATAGCCAACTTCCAGCCAACCATCCATAAATATCTTCGGGCGAATGGACTTTTATTTAGACAAGACTTGCCGCTCACGCTGCAGTGAGAAGCTGAACTTGATATCTTTTTGTTGTCGAATAAGATGCCTTTTCGCAACTTCAATTTGAAAATTCTTTGTCGAATTATAAGGCAGTAGCCTTAAAATATGGGTTCAAGGTCACCTAGGTCCCTCACATTTTAAGCTAGGGTCTAGAATCATCAACCCCAGACAGTAATCCATGGCACGAGAGCCCGCATCTCTCGCTAATACTGCACGTCAGTCATGGTACTCTAATCTCCACCGGTCGCTAAAAGGAATATGAACAAACATAGGAGTTGCATCGAAATTAAATTCCAGCTTGGGGTATTATCGCTTACTGAAAAAAAGCCACATCGGTTAATGAACTTCATGTGCGTCGCTTACTTGTCCCGTTGGCGACGAACGCCTTGGCCGAGCCGACGAGCTTAGTCGCCGAACGCCGTTTAAAGTAGCTTTTTGGGAGATAAAGAATTTATTTGAGACTATATATAAAATACAATTTAAAACATCTCGTAGTTCTCATTCTAATCACGCGAAGCGATTCAAAACTGCAGTCATGGTTTACCCGGACACATTCGTGGGATTTATGGTGGAAAGCCATTCTGAATGGAGTGACTTCAAGAAACGCCCAGTGAGCTTGAATTCCTGCAATTTCCAAACTACACTGTTACTCATAGTTGTCTCTTTTAACAGTTCAAACCCAAAACATTCGAGAGCCATGATGTTGACGTTGAAATTGAGGCTTGCGGTGTCTGTGGAAGCGACGTGCACACTCTGACTGGTGGATGGGGACAGGCAAATTTCCCTGTATGCGTTGGACATGAGGTTGTTGGCACTGTCGTCAATATTGGAAATGAGGTCACAACAGTCAAACTCGGTGACAGAGTTGGAGTGGGAGCTCAGGTTTGGGCATGCTTGAGATGCAAAGTTTGCAAAGCTGGCCAGGAAAATTACTGCCCTCACCAAGTTGGTAAGTTGAGTGGTTACCAGCCGTCCTAGAGAGAGGTCTAAATAACTTCCACAGACACCTACAATGCGAAATATCCAAACCAGGAGGACGCACAGGGAGGGTATGCGAGCCACATCCGAGCCCACGAATATTTCGTGTTCAATATCCCGGACAACATCCCCTCTGAGTTAGCAGCTCCAATGATGTGTGCAGGTCTCACTGCCTATAGCCCACTCGTTCGTGCAGGTTGCGGTCCCGGGAAAAAGGTTGCAATTCTCGGAATTGGAGGGCTTGGGCATTTTGGTCTACTGTTTGCCGCTGCATTGGGAGCCGAAACCTACGCCATTTCACACAGTCCACACAAAGAGGCGGATGCTAGGAAGCTGGGAGCAAGGGAGTTCATTTGCACGAAGGATTCTGACTGGGCTAAACCATGGCAGTACACGTTTGATTTCATCCTGAACACCGCAGACATGACGAATGCGTTCAATCTGAAAGATTACATGAGCACCTTGGCCGTAAATGGCACCTTCCACCATGTTGGGCTGCCTGACAAACCACTTCCGGAAATGAAGGCGCAGGATTTCTGTCCGAATGGTGCAGCTATGTCAGGAAGTCATATTGGAAATAGAGAAGAAGCATTCGCCATGTTGCAGCTTGCAAGCAAGCAGAACATCAAGAGCTGGGTGGAGACAATTGATGTTGGGGAAATAGGCTGTAAAGAAGCAGTTCAAAGAGTGAAGAGGAATGATGTCAAGTACCGATTTACCCTGGTGAACTACAAGGAGGCATTTAGGGTGTAGGTAATGAATTCAAGGAGTTCTGATCAAATATTTTATGATGAATAATTTTGAGTATAATCACCAACTATGGAACCATCTAAATGAATCCCGAAATGATTCTTGATTAGGCGACGGGGGCCTTTGCATAGGAAGTTGCTCTCTAGGCCGATCGGCGAGGAAAGCGAGACGGTGACCCCACCATCAATTCTACCCCACGCCACCGTCTTAATCAAGTTGCAGAGCTAGAGATCAACATTCGACTTAAATTGTCGTATCCTTGTATTTGAGTCTACTCGAAATCCCAAAAGGTATTCTATTTTTAGTCCTACTTTCACCAGGAATCTTTTCTTCGCCATGAGTGCATCTATTGATGCTGCTGATCTATTCAACGTTAATGGCCTGGTCGCCGTCATAACCGGTGGCGGAAGTGGTCTGTGTATCTTTCATCATCTAGCGGAACAAACAGAGTGGGACTGAATAGCCATAGGAATTGGACTCGTGATGGCAAAGGCACTAGAAGCCAACGGAGCATCACAGGTATACATTATCGGGCGGCGTCTAGCTGCTCTTGAACACGCATCAAAGCAGTCGGTGAGTAGACATCATCGATGTCATGGCGTGTTGGAGAAGGGCTAATATTGTATAGAAATTTGGCAACATTACACCAATCCAAGGGGATGTAACATCAAAAGATGACCTACAACGCATCGTCGCGCAAGTGGATGCAGAAGAAGGTCACATTGACCTTCTCATTGCAAATGCCGGAGTCAGTGGCCCTGATCTCCAAGGACTAGCGGCATCTCCATCACTCAATGAACTTCAAGATAAGCTCTGGTCGCCTAGTGTCGAGGCCTTTGCCAGCACCTATACTGTGAACACAGCCGCCACGTTTTTCACGATCGTCGCGTTTTTGGGATTGCTCGACAAAGGAAACAAGAAACGCCACAGGGCAGCACAGCGAAGCCAGGTTGTGGCTACGAGCTCAATTTCTGGATTCAACAGGAGCGTTCCAGGCGGGTTTGCATACGGTGGGAGTAAAGCTGCCACAACACAGATGATGAAACAATTTGCAACCCTGTTGGCGCCGTTCAATATTCGAAGTAATATCATCGCACCAGGAAGTAAGCTTTTGGTTCATTTATATGTGAAACAGGCTATTGACCATGGCAAATAGTATTCCCGTCTGAAATGACGGCAGCGAACTTCGCAAACAAATCAGAGGAACCAACCCAGGTTTTTCCAACTTCCGTTATACCTGAGCAGAGAATGGGAGACGAGCAGGACATGAGCGGTGCGATTTTGTTTTTAGCATCAAGGGCTGGTGCATACTGTAATGGAAATGTGCTCGTGACTGATGGCGGCAGACTCAGCGTCACGCCCGCCTCTTATTAGGAATGACATGGTTTGCTGGAGGTCAAAGACTAGATGTCCAGGCGGCTCAAGTTGATGAATATCAGTTGGGGAACCCCCAGGCAGAAAGCGTTTACTTGCATATTTGATCTCGGTTCGGGGTTGAATATGAATTTGGGAGGACGCCCTTAACAAAGCTCAAGGGAGATGGCAGTGCTATCTTAGCGATCAGGATTTCTCTGTTTGAAGATTAGCTGAGAGGCCACAAGTATGGGAATGCAGAAACAGATAGGCAGTTCGTTGCGAAGCTCATGGTTGGTTCCCGGAAGTGGCACACTATAAATAGGTAGTTGTGGTAGTCTGCACAATTCAATTCATACAGTTCTATAACAGCATGTTCAAATCTACTGCCCACTACGCTGTCTGGCCAACCCTGACTCTGTGAGCGAGACAATCTCGAAAGTTCTGGACAAGAATGGGCAGGTCGACAACTTGGTAACTTCGGCAGGCTTCACAGAGAATTTCGACGCCATATCATACCCATTTGACCGATGCAAAAGCTGTGGGTTGTCAATGTGGATTGATTTTTCTATTCGCAACCGGTGTTGCGAATCATCTGATGGGGCGCAAGGCGCCCGGAAACATTTTCGTGATCGGTCCCATGTTCAGTTCCATCGTCAACCTGCCCAAACCACAAGCTCCTTACAACGCTGCTAAAGCAGCTGTCCGTCCCTTGGCTGTCTCTATGGCCGTTGAGTAGGCCGGTCACGATATCCGTGTCAGTTGTGTTAGCCATGACTACATGATGACTGCTCTTTGAGTTTGCTGCTGCATTGATTGACACTCTAAGATCGTCGTTTTACTGAAATATTCCACTTTCACAGACTCGGAAAAAAAGCTTGGACGAGAATCCCCAGCTCCCTGGAGTCGGACTTCCCTCATTCCAGTTGGAAAGATGGTACCCCTGAAGACCTCCTTGGTGCCGCCATCTTCCTCCTCAGTGACGCCTCCAAGTATATCTATCACCGGTGCCCATCTCCGCGTTGAAGGTGGCTACACCCTGACCTAAAGTTATGTTTGTTCCGTTTGGACATTGCATTTTTCATTTAATTTATTTTTTAAATTACTGTCAAGTTGAGATTCTTTCCAATTGGGTGTCCTGACATTACGAGGAGCCTATACTCAGAGGTACTCGTGATTCGTTTCGGCTCGCATCTCTGTTTTAGAAATTTAGTGGAACTAGACTAGGGGATTTATTAACGTTGACCTGATTAGTTAAGAAGCTGCATTCGACGGCCGCATCGGATAATAAAACAATAGTTCTCGCTTTCGTCGCTTTCGTCGGCTCGACCACAATGCGGGCCCACTAATGACATGAGCCATGACCCGAGCCAACGAGCCAGGTTGATCACAACGGTGAGCTGAAATCCATTTCATTTCGAGATGCAAGAGTGCATGCGATGACTCGATGGCCTGTCACGCCTTTGCAGTAGCTGCTCGATGAGAATACCCCAACCATCAGTCGCGAAACCAGGCAGCCGATAAGCGACATGCGAGCGAGACTTCTCAGTTCTCGGAGTACCTAAGAAAGACTTGTTCCTCAAACACAGTCCGGGGCTCTCTTCTTCTTCTTTGCAGCTCAAGTCTCTCTCATTTACTATTGAGGTAACTCGGTTTCCAAAACCAGGCAGCAGTGCTTTGATTTCACCATGGGGTCGACGGCGCAAGAACCCACCGTGCCCAAAGGCATCTATTGTCCCACCATAACATTCTTCACAAATGATTCCTCACAAGACCTCGATCTGGAAGCTCAAGCAAAACATACCAAATACCTCATCGAAGCTGGTGTCCATGGAATAACAGTTCTAGGAACCACTGGCGAGGCGCCTATGCTGTCACGCAAAGAACGGAATGCTGTCACCAAAGCAGTTGTTTCGGTCAAAAACGAAATGGATGCCGGAACTACGATCGTGGTGGGGTGCTCTGCACAGAGTGTTCGGGAGACGATTGAGATGTGTCAAGAGTCAAAGGAAAATGGAGGACAGTATGCGTTGGTTCTTCCACCAAGTTATTGGGCGGCAGCGAGCACCCCCGCTGTGATCGAGAATTTTTATCGTTTGGTAACTTTCACACACTTATAAGCAACTCTTTACGCGCTTAACAGCTAATATCTTCCAGGTTGCAGACCAGTCACCCATACCAATTATCATCTATTCTTTCCCGGCTGTAACACAGGGGGTAAGCATGAATTCTGACTTGATTTCAGTACTTGCAAAGCACTCCGTGAGTCCAACCCAACTCTACTAAAATCCACTCACTGCGTACTGTACTGAGAGAAGAACCTAGAACATTGTTGGCGTTAAGTTAACCTGCGGAAACGTTGGTAGCCTCACTCGCCTAACAAACACCTTTACCCCCTCGCAGTTCGCCGTCTTTGGTGGCTCTAGCGACTGGTTAGTTCCAGGTCTGATTGCTGGATCCTGTGGTGCTGTGACTGGCCTCGCCAACACACATCCACGGTCCTGTGTCAAACTATTTGATTTATTTCAGAACGGGATTTACCAAGAAGCCAGAAAGTTGCAAGGTATTATCAGCAGCGCTGAGTGGGGCATGGGAAACACTGGGATGAATGGCACGAAATATGCCACCGAGTGGTTTGGTGGGCACGAGAAGAAAGTACTGCCGAGAGCGCCACTGATGGAATGCTCCGAGAAGATGAAGGTTTGGATTCGGGATGTCATGAAGGACCTGGCAGTTTATGAGAGTCAACTTTTTGTTGAGCGATCTGATAGGCGCATGGTAATATAATGATAGGTATAAACAGATTGAAGGAATCAAAAGATTTCAGCACCCCGTTCTCACTTGCAGGGAATCCTTTTTTCTGAATCTAAAATACAATCCTTTGTCTACTTTTGAAAAAGCTAGCTTAATTCGTTATTTCTGCATTGGCAACCTGTTTGCTTTTGTTTTCATCCATTGATCCCCTTGGGAATACGTATTCAGCGGAATATGACCGCTACAGCATGTTTCCAATTCGAACAACAGATCCTGTCTCGAACACAACCTCTGCTGTGATAGATTACAGGGTCCTGCAGCCAGTAATGCTGGTGGATGAGAATGGGAACCGGGCATCTGCCGCGTTTGATGCCCTGGGTATGGTCACTGGCTCCGCGGTCCTCGGAAAAGAATCGGACAATACCGGCAATTCTCTGGATAGCTTCAATGCGGACCTGAGCAGAGAGGATATGCAACGGTTCTTTGTGTCTGTCACTGTCGAGTCTGCACTTGGTCTACTGGGTAACGCGTCCACCCGGGTTGTATACGATCTATTGGGGCCGGAAACTGAAGGGTCACCGGTTTATGCGGCGGCTATTGCTCGGGAAGCCAACGTCAATGAACCGGTCCCAACAGACGGCCGTAAGGTACAGGTTAAGTTCGTCTACTCGGACGGATTCGGTCGTACAATCCAGACCAAGGATCTCGTGGAGGCTGGCCCGTTGTTTGTAAGGGGTCCCCAGGTACAGAACCGCTGGGTCGGCAGTGGCTAGACCGTCTTGAACAACAAGGGACACCCTATCAAGGAGTTTGACAACTTTTTCGACGGCAGCCACCGGTTCCAGAGTAACCGGAAAGTCGGATTCAGCCCGACAATTATGTATGACCCGATGGAGAGGGTCGTGGCTGTCCTGCGTCAGGATCATGCAGTGGAAAAGACTGTCCTGGGCCCGTGGTCTCATAGCTTATACGATGCCAACGACAATGTCCTGCTTCACGACCCAAAGTCGGATCCCGATGTTGGACACCATTTCGCGCTGCTCCCTGAAGAGGACTATCTTCCTTCATGGTATGGCAAGATCATGCAAGAAGCTTCGGCACGGCCAGAGGAACGAGAAGCTGCTACTCGAGCTGCAGCGCACTCCAACACGCCCAAGGTATCGTACATGGATCCAATGGGGCGCACGTTTCTGGTGATCGAGGATAACGGGTCGGAAAAGCTCTCCACGTCGATGGCCATGGATATCCAGGGGAACGTTTGCATGACGCGCGATGCACTCGGCCGGATTGCCTCCGTAGGGGAGTGGGCCATGTGCGGTGACCGGCTTCACTTTTCCACCATGGACAGCGGCGAAGAGTGGTGCATCGTCGATGCCAAGGGGCATCCTGTGTTCAAGTGGACCAGCAGGGGTTTTCGGTCTCGATTCGAACATGACCCGGCCCACAGACCTACTAGGACATGGCTCAGAGAAATGGATAATCCCGAGATCCTCATTCAGGAAACGCTCTACGGTGAGACCGCGCCAGATGCCGTCGACCGCAATCTGCGCGGGAAGGTATGGAAGATCCGTGACCAGGCTGGCATACTGGTGCAAGAGGACTTTGACTTTGACAGCAATCTTCTCCAAACTTCACGTCAGCTCGCTGTCAGTTACAAAGAGACGCTGGATCTATCGCAGCCCGTGGCGCTGGAGGAAAGGGTTTTCACTACGTGGGCGACCTATGACGCCCTGAATCGCCCTGTCCGGACCACTGCGCCGGACCGAACAATTACCTATTATGGGTATAGCCAGGGCATGAAGATTGACAAGGTCTTCGTCAGCCTGAAGGGCGAGCAAGATCCCGAAAGTGACCCAGCCAGTTGGACTCCCATCGTCAATGATGTGGACTACAGCGCCAGGGGTCAGCCGGTGCTCATCAAGCATGGAAACGGAACATCCATCACGCGAACGTACGACGCGAAGCTGTCCCAACTACATCAGATTCAGACGTCTGGACGCGGCCGAACCCTGCAAGATCTGACGTACACCTACGATCCTGTCGGAAACATCACTTCCGTCCGGGACGCGGCACAGGCGGCGATTTTCTTCCGCAACAACGTTGTAAACCCGGGTTGCGACTACACATACGATCCAGTCTACCGCCTGACCTCCGCTACGGGACGCGAACATGTGGGACAGACAAACGGCCAGCCGCCCTCTCCTATTGCACCTGGAAGTTCTGACGGGTCCCGAACTAATCGTGATTCGCCTGGTGATGGGAATGCAATGGCTAGGTATATCGAGACGTACCGCTATGACCAGATCGGCAACCGACTCAGCGCGACTGGGGACTCGTCAACCAAAAGATACAACTACGATGGCAACGCTGGGCTGACTGGGAACATGGCTTCAATACCTCACCTACCCAGCATGAGGTGGAATTTCAAGGAGCAGCTTATAGCGACATCGAAGCAGACTGTCAACAACGGGACGCCGGAGACAACCTACTATGTGTATGACTCGAGAGGCGAGCGGGTCCGGAAAGTGACAGAGAGCCAGTCGGGCACGGCTCCTCCACGCCGACTCAAGGAGAGGATCTATCTGAAGGATTATGAAGTCTTTCAAAAGTACAATGCAAGCATTGTGGTAGACATGCAACGAACATCGCTTCACGTCACCAACGACAGAGAGCTGATTGCGATCATCGAAGATCGAACCCAGGGGTCAGATGGCGGCGTCCCACGTATGGTACGCTACCAGCTGGCAAACTGTCTCGGAAGCTGCTGTCTTGAGCTTGACCAGGAATCCAATTTAGTTTCCTATGAGGAATACTTCCCGTTTGGCGCCTCGTCATATCAAGCGGTCAAAAGCCAGCTTGATGTGCCCAAGCGCTACAGATACACGGGGAAAGAACATGACGATGAGAACCAACTCTACTACTACGGCGCTCGATACTACGCGCCCTGGCTCTGCCGATGGACTACGTGCGACCCGGTAGCTACAATCGACAGCCCGTACAGCTACGCAAAGGACAACCCGGCCAGTCGCACCGATCCGGACGGGCGAGCCCCCAAGCCCCCCAAAGCACCATCCGCATCGTCGCGGGGCAAGGGCCCAGGAATCCGAATCCGCGGCTCTGTCATAGGCACCGCCATCCACGAAATCGTCCTCCGCGCTCTGCAGGTCCGACTCGCGTGGGACCTGAAAACACCCATCATGACCCACGTCGAACTCCCCACGCTCCCGGGCGGTTCCAAGAACAACCCCGACAGCACAACAAGGAGATCCATCAACCTCGCCATCGTGGGCCTAAGTATCATCTCTCCATTCACGCTAAATGCCGATCTATACAATCTCAAGCCCGACAACCCTGCAAAGTACAGCAGAGCCAAGTTCTACCAACACCAAGCCGAACTGCAGCTCTACACCAAGTATTTTGACGACAGTGTCTTCGGGATACGCATCCCCGAAGCCAGAGTAGGCTCTATTCTGGAGGACTTAACAAAGCAGAATTCAGACCTCCTCCACCCAATCAAACTCTTCAAAAATCCACAACTCAAGGTCCAAGTCAACTTCCACCTCCCAGATAATACGGCCGGATGCAAGATCAAGAGCTTGATTATCTACGACATCGAGGTCAAGCCAAAGGGCAAATCGCCAGGCAGGAAGGTCTTAACTGACTTGGCAACAAAGCTACTCCTGGATGCAGCAAAGCAGCAGAAGAAAGAACAAGATAAGAAGAGCATGGTGGGGGTGTGCCGCCTCGCGTCCCCGTCGCCGTTAGGGAGGAGGCGCCGACAACAACAATAGAGCAACCAGTATACACACAGTAGGATATATCCACCGCAAAGGATATCGCGATAGGAATCAGCACTACAGCTCTAACTACCGCGGTTGCTGTGCTCGGTATTACCTGGGCCATAACTGGGGGCTTGGCAACTACAGGCATAGCGGCGGGTATTAAGGACCCAACTGGTACCCATTATCAAGTGAGACAGAGGCCGAATAGCATTTTATAGGTTCGTTCAAGAGCTCGGAGTATTATAGTAATAAATATATTTTATACTGTTTTTGTGATTAGTTAGTTAGTAAAAATCATTATCTATAACATACCTATATCTATGACTATTTAACTCTGGAAATTTCAGCCGGCAATTTGAGTTAGATCACACTAGGACCGTGATCAAAACAGCCAGGAGGGGTTAGCTAAAATATATATCAGGACCACTACTAGTCTACCTCCAGGGACCCCTCCAAGAGATAGGTCTATATAAGATTTCTAGATACTCTAGCTTCTATAAATTAGGTTAATATTTTTAGTACCTAAATCTATAGTACCACCTCACCCTCGCCGCGACACACCGGGAATTACATTAGTCCACCACCCGGAATCCAACGGGCTATCACATGCCAACTTAGCTTGATAGCAAGACCCTCTCACGCACAACTTAGCCCTTTTACACCTTCTTCTCCTTATCACCAGGTTATATTGCCGACTAACCAAAATGGCCTCCTTCACCGCGTGGCTGATCCGCCTGTTCCTCACGTATATTCGTAGAACCAGACTCGTCTTCGGCAGCGCTGAAAATATGCATAAAAATATGCGCGAGCTCTACCTCCGGCCTCCGAACTTCAGTCCACCCAAGAACCTCGAGCCTGGAATCACCATTGATCGCATTGACTACGGTGCCTGGCCTCTTTATCGCATGTCCTCAGCAGGCAACTCCGTCAAGAAGCGCCCTGCAATGATGTACATCCACGGCGGCGCCTTTTATCGGGAGATATCACCCCAGCATTGGAAGTTCGTCGCGCAGGCCGTGCGGGACACCGGACTCGATGCCATTGTCCCCATCTACCCTTTGCTTCCGCGACCCGGCGCAACGGCGGCCGAGGTCATCGAGGGTTTCATGGATATCTGCGGTAGACTTGAACAGCCCATCGTGTCCATAGTCGGTGACTCGGCGGGCGGTATGTACACTCTAGCTACCATGCAGCAATTATTGGTACAGCATCCTGACCTTGCGAGGCGGGTGCTCTGTATCGTGCTTATCTCGCCTGTACTTGACCTGGGCTTGGACCACCCCGAGGTTGTGCGTCGGGGCAAGAGTGACCCGTGGCTGGGGCTGGATGGCCTGCGTGAGCTCCTGCCGCTTCTCGGGCCAGGCTTACCGGCTCACGATCCGATAGTCAGCCCGCTGTTTGGGGACATCGAGACGTTGCCGCCTGTCATGATGCTAAGCGGCACGTATGACATGCTTGTAGCGGATGCACAACGATTAAGCGCCAAGTTCCAGGGCAAGGGCACTAATATTTGCACGCCTGGGAGTTTCAAAAACGACAAGTTCACCTTTATTGAGCAGCCAGAGATGGTGCATGTGTATCCGCTCCTGCCGCATCCCGAAGGGGCGGAGGCTCGGGAAACGATTATTCATTTTCTCAAGCAGCATACTGGATAGGTTTCAATAGACGATTATCACTGAGTTTATTACCAAATTTCTGTTACATGGCATAACGGATTTTGGTTCAAGCTACCTTCCATAGAATTTAAAACGTTACTAGATAAAGTCTTTGAACACGGCCATATCAGTGGAACCTTCCAAAACATGAGAGAGGACAATGCTTTCCCGTGCGTATGTAGGCGAGATTTGGTATCGTTGGTCACGGGGGAATTTAGATACCTGCAATGGTGCCGGGCCTAACAGAGACCGGCCGGTGCATCTGAACCCGATTCGTTTGTCGTATCCGGGCTCATCCACGTACACCGGATGATAAGATTTAAAGTCGGATAGATTATGCAGGTAGAGATCTCGCAAATCGGCGTTTTTTTCCTTGCTCTCTGTCAGGCTACCTTTTTTGGTACCCCGCGAATGTGCTGACAACAGGGTCTTTTTCTCATTCAACTACAATATCTGTATACATATTTCCCTTTATGTTTAAACCGGTGGCGCTCGTGTTTTGAATGCTGCGGTGGGCTAACTAAAAAGAAGTATTGTCTCAATCGAGGCCATAACTAAGGATCAATCTATTCATTTTTCAAGACTAATATTTGCCTATAAGCCGCACTTCCGAATCGTTAGAATCCAATGGGGTGCTGACAGGCCTCTGCATGACGCGCTCTTAGTCCTAAGATCAAGGAGTGCGGACCAGACCACGCGGTCTTTGTCAAGGGGTGGAAGGCGAGGATAATGATTAAGTATAGAACTGCTTTTGGTGTTGAGTCGACTAAGGATTATGAATTGACATTAACCAATCCTTGCTTCTCCCATGTCTCGGGGATTCACAAGATAATATGAAATATATTTTCCATGCTTGGCTAGCAGAGTGGTGGTTTCTTAAATACTGCACAGCTAGAGTCTTCCCCGCATTTCGCTGTGGAGTGTTGGAGAAACCCAGGGTCGATTTACTGAGTCGAAGGAAGTCTCTCGCATTCGGTGACAGCAAGCCAATTGATTACCTGCAGAGTTGCTATCGCTCTGCCGCAATATAAGTCCTTTTTTGCAAACTCGGCGCCGAGGACCTGTCAAATGAGACAGGACATAGCCCAACAACCCAAGCAGCTAAGAACGTCGGCCCCTCCGCACTGAAATCGATAACACTCTCCACAGCCTCGCTGACACCTCCTCTTTTAACGTCCCCTACGTTCAACGTTCAAGTGAGTCTAGTTCTTTCTCACAACCGGAGCAGAAATAAAAGAGGGATTGACTCGGATGTGCAGTCCCTATAGACACCACCTGAAGGCATCTTTGTGGTCACGTCGTCTGCCACCCGCATCGAAATGTCTATGGCGATTGCCGCAGTCGCTACAGTGATTGTAGCCCTGCTGATTCATTCTATCTGTTTTTCTCTATTCTTCAGCCCCCTCGCGTGGATCCCAGGCCCCAAGTCCTTTGCCTTGACGAAATGGAGACTTGCGTACGAAGACTACAAGGGTTCCCGCACCCGCAAAATCAACGCGCTGCACGAAGAATACGGACCGGTCGTTCGCGTAGGCCCGAGCGAAGTGTCTTTTACCAGTCTATCAGCGTTGCGTGCGATCTACGGTGCCGGGAGCGGCTTCGAAAGGACGAACTTCTACCACATGTTCGCAGCGTACGGGCGCCTGAATATGTTCTCATTTAACTCTACGAAACAGCATTCTGAGCGGAAGAAGCTCGTCGCTCATGCCTACGCCAAATCTGTGATGATAAAAGGAGAAAACGCGCGCATGATTGAAACCAATGTCAGAAGATACGTGGAACTTCTGGAAAGGGAGGGTCGCCGAACTAACATATTTTGTACCCTGCATTACTTTTCCTTGGATAATATCACGGAGTTTGTCTATGGCAATTTTGGCAAAACCTCATGTCTCGATGGCGTTGAAAAAGACCGGGATCTTCTCCGCGATGTCATGGCCACGGGCAGTCGCAAGCTTGCATGGTTTACTGTCCATCTCCCCCAATTCACGGCCTGGCTTTACTCAAGAGCGGGCATTCTGGGCTATATTGCTCGCCAGTTCTACCCAGTGCAAAAGCCGATTCCATATACCGGTCTCAGGCTTCATGCAATGAAAGCTTGCCAGAAATTCTCTAACGCCGCAGCTGAACAGCGGGTGGAACAATCGTCTCTTATCTCGACACTATGGAAATACCATATCTCTGAGACAGGGCCAGACGGCTTGGACGATCTTGATATTGCGTCTGAATGCGCAGACCACCTCGACGGCGGCACTGATACCACAAGTGATACTTTGATGTTCGCAATTTGGTCTCTTTCCCGCCCGGAACATAGGGGTTTCCAGGAGAGACTTATCCACGAGGTTCAAAGTCTGCCAGAAGCTTTGCTCAACACTGACGGAATTCCGCGGGCAGAGGCAGCCGATAAGTTGGAGTATGTCGATGCCGTTATCAAAGAAACGCTCAGACTCTACGCGCCTCTACCAGCATCGGAGCCGAGGTCGTCACCCAAAGCCATGACAATCGATGGATATCTAATTCCCGCCCGCACTACCGTTTCGATCTCACCATACACCCTGCACCGGAATGCAGATGTGTTCAAGGATCCGTTCTCGTTTAATCCCGACCGCTGGCTCGATTCCTCTGAGAACGACCTCGCGGAAATGAAGCGACTTTACTGGGCGTTCTCTAGTGGTGGGCGAATGTGCATTGGGATGCAGTAAGACCCCCGTAGACCCTGTCGTTGCCAATGGTGGACACGGTTACTAACTTTGGATAGTCTCGCCATGGCAGAAATGAGCACACTTCTGGCGACAATTTATCGCCGATACACAACGGAACCTAGAGGCGATTTTGACGCTGTCTCCCCTGGAATTACTAGCCGTTTTGAGGTGTTTTATGACGAGGCCTGCAGTGGCGTGAGAGTAAGTTTCCCCATAAGCGTCTCTTGGTTTAAATTCTCACTGTGTTTACAGGAACATGAATGCCACGTTGAATTCAAGCCTTATTGATATAAAGAGCACGAGTATTGACGGTTTCGCCAGCGAGATCAGGGATGTATTCCGTGTAAGGATACTAAAAGAAGATTACTTTTCAGTGATACAGCTTGAGTAGAAGGCCGTGGAATTATAACTCGATTACCGGCTTGGGCAAGGGGGTGAGAAAATTCCAAAGCCCCCATATATCACCAGAGTTGCTTTGAAAAAGTGTAGAAAGTCCTGGTCTCGCGGTTGACCGCTCAGTATGAATATGATGCCCAAGCAGTTCGGCTACATATATCTCATGGAAACCTCTACCAAGGGTAATTTTAAAGAGCGCCTGATATATATATAATACTATATAGAGCTGAACCCTGAGTATCTAGCAAATCCTATACTGGATCGATGCTGTCATTTCTACTAGTTAGATAGTCCGGGGAACTCCAAGCTTGAAATGGGTGGATCTGGAGTCGCGCTGGCTCCAGCGCTTGACGGACGCAACAGAATTAACTCTACCTGTATGGCCCCAGATTTTGGTGTTAGGACAGTTAAAAAGCAATCCGAAAGGGAATACAGTATCAAAGAATTGAAGATATTTAGCAGAGCGGCCTTCTGGAATCCTGCTGCTTCAGGAACTAGTAGTACACCTTACACTCTACTACACAGTACATCCTTGACTGAATTCTACACAATGCTTCATTGTCTCTTTGATTGGGTGTCAATTATCATGATAGTATAAAACTCAGCCAACAACCTGTGATCTACCAAATTGTGCCTTGACTTCAGGATCAGGCAGAGAATGAAAGAGCATAAGGTGAAGGTGGCATTTTCCAGAAGCCTATAATAGGGTAATAAAGTTGACTCACAGTATGAAGCTAGCAAAGCAAAATTAATTAGGTAATGAGGTTAAGTGGAGCAGTGAAGATATATTCCCTAACAGGATTGACCTGACAACAGGCCTTGACTTGTTTAACTTAACTGAACTGTATTGGTCTGCCATTAGGGATGTACGCTCCCAAGCCATGAAGCATACCAAACCCCTCATGACTGGCTCATACCTGGCCAACACAAACATCTGTATATTTCTTCCATGCCGCTGGTGTATCGTGCCTTGGCCATTCCTTCCGCATATTTCTGATAGATTCCACTTACCCATATCTACTAGAGTAGTTTGATATATTATAAGTCTATGCAGAATGTATCCCTTATATCATACAACATACCTACATTTCCCTGTTAATTGCAATAGTCATAGTCTGTACTTCTTGCACCATCGTCAACACATGATCTGTAAGGGAATTTCTCAAGTCATACTGACACAGGAAGACCGTCACCTTCAATCTACGGTAGTCAGCAAGACCGCCACTCACATATCGAATAGAACGGTAAATGGGGTTGCCAAGGTGATACCATATTCTCCTACAGAAAGACCTGCGTCAAGCTGTTTCCCCCTGTTTTTGTCGCCGCTTACGTGTCGAGAGGAGAGATTGAAGACCTTGTGTAACAAAAGACGTGATGCCCAAACCTTATCTGAGTCACCGTGGCTTCTGTCTGAGGGCTTGATTTAAGCCAACTTCCGCTACAGCGGGAAAGGCTCTTGGCGTGCTTGCCAAGCCATGCAAGGGGCGTCGAACTTCTCTTAACCCTCACGGATGATTGCGCGGCCATTGTGCTGCAGTACGGGTACATGGCCCACCACAGCTGGAACTGGAAGAAAAATGTTGGATCTTGTTAAATTGGGAATTTGGGACTGGCATGCAGAATCCGTTCCCTGTAAATCCACCCGTGGCCACCCGATTCGGTGTACGAGGGGCGGCCCTCTTCTTCCTTATCTTCCAAGTCGAACTACAGGTACTATCTAGAATCCTTTCGAAAGTTAAGTTGTACCACTTGTTTTGGTTACTAATTGATTGTTTGTTGAACAGACATGCACAGTTTGTGAAAGAGAGCCCCATGAAATGTAGGGTTGTTTGTTTGGGTTTATGGTAACCCGAAGCCAGTTTCTGTAGGCAGGACTAGTGTTATTATATTGTGGGTCTTGGAGTTACTCCCGCTGCCAGCACTCATCTTATTGATCCACTGGACCCGCTCTGTAGTACGTCGTACCGGTAGAGAGATGGGCAAGACACTTGTTCTTCTGCTGGCACTTTACAAGACTACTACGAATCGTAGTGAAGCCAAGCAAATGTAGGGTTCCTGTTCCAAAGATATCTATGACTATACAGGATGCAATTAGGAGATTGTCACAGAGGACGCTGAGTTTTGAATGCCTCTTGACAGTGTCCCGTGATGGGGAAATCAAAGTGATCACAAGTCAATGCGAAGACGGCATCTCCCAACATTGATGCCCTCATACGGCTTTCGCTTCTTCCCATCCCCATCAACCACCTCGTACTCTCCCACCACGAACTCTGCCATAACCGCAGCGCGAAACGGCTTTGGTGGATTCTCCCAAACCCGCCGAACAGCTGCATGTCCAATCGGAATCTCAATCACTTTGTACCCCCGCCGCTTCGCCTCCCCCATCAACCACCACGCCATACCTTTCATGATCCCCTGCCCCTCATAGTCACCCCGGGTTGCGGTGGCTCTCCTCATCAGCACTTCGCCCCGTCCCGCACTGGCATAGCTCTTCCTGGCAGAGGACGGGATCAGGGATTCAAGGTACCCGAACATTTCCCGGACAACCGGGACGACCTCGTAGTATTTCTGGTTTTTTGCGTCATCCGGTGGCTCGGCGGCATCGTAGCTTAGCGCAATCGAGACCAGCGGGAAATCCATCTGTTGGAGGAGCTGGTCCGCAGTTGCTGTCGTGTTGCTCTCATCCCAGTGGAGCATTCCGCCTGTTTTGGCCGAGGAGGGGAATCGGTATTCATACTCTGTGTCAAACACGCCGAAGGACATGCCTGATGTGAGCAGGTGGCGGATCAGATAGTCCACGGCCCGGAACTGGCGGTAGGCGAGAACGGTCTGATTGCCTGGGTGGAGGGTTGGCCAGATGGACGAGGGAGAAGTGTTGGTTTGGACGAAGATAGCTTTGGTCCATTGGAGGTGGCCGAGGTTTAGGGGCCGGATTTGATACCGCTTCGAGAGCCGGCACTCTGGGAGGGTGACTGTCATTGTGAATTGAAGGTAGGGTCTTGAGGGATGAATTGGGAGTCAAGGGATTCAGGGAAAGAGGGGCCTGATATACCGGATGATCGTCCACTTCGATCATGATCGGACGACCTGCCCTGGCCTCCAAGCCCTGTGCTATATTTGGGGACTCGATAGGATATCGCATTGATCTGCATCTCCAAATGGCATGCACCAAAGCCGCGATGATCAGACAGACCGCTACAGCGCGGCCTCGTCATGGCTGCTGCCCTCTGACGTATCTCCCTCCCCTGGTTGCCCCTTGTTGCGGCCATGATCGTATTTCTTATTCGTGTCCCATCTTCCGGCGTAATGATTTACACCGCAGCCTGCCATGCCAGCTTTCGCATGAACATCCTCGCCCGACAGAACCTCATTGGACTCAGGAGACATCCATCATGCAACCGGTCGAGCCCGTAGAGGATCATGGTATCTACTCCCGATTCTCAGCCGGCCGGAAGGCTGCTGTCACCGTTGTCCTGGTCTGGTCGTCACTGCAGTCTACCCTTAGTACGACCGCCGTGATATCGGCCATTCCGGAGGTGGCGGCCACCTTTAACTCCACCAACACCGTCATCGCCATGTCTAACGCCCTGATGATCCTGTTCCAGGTGGTCGGGCCCATCCTATATGCCCCCGTCACCAACATCTTCGGCCGCCGGCCGATCCTGCTCACCGCAAATGCGCTCATAGCCGCATTTAGTCTGGGGACTGCCTTGGCCCCAAATCTCGTGGCCTACTTTATCCTGCGCTTTCTCACAGCGCCCCAAGTGACAGCTACTCAAGTGATTGGTACCGTGGTTATTGGAGACATCTACCCCCCTATGACCCGGGGCCGCGCACTCGGATGGTTGATGCTAAGCACGACGTTAGCACCAGGCCTGGCGCCATTGTTGGGCGGAGTGATAATTACGTTCGCCCCATGGCGGGTGATATTCTGGGCGCAGACCGGCATGGCAGCCCTCTCGGTGCTTCTGCTGGCGGTGTTCCTGCCGGAGACGATCCCTGAGAAAAGGACTCGCCTCTTCGCCGGTTTGGCCCCTCGCGAGAAAGTAGGGAAATTCATCCGCCTGATCAATCCATCTGAGATTATCGTCCTCCTTGTCTCGTCGCGCAGCCTCGCGATCAATGCGGTCTCCGTCGCCTCTCTGCACTGGAACCAGTATTCGATCCTCACGCCCATCCGCGAGGTGCTCAGTCCGCGGTTTCACCTGACCACCCCGCTGGATGCCGGGCTCTTTTACTTGGCACCGTGCGCGGGCTATGTGACTGGGACATACTGCGGCGGCCACTTGTCAGACTGGGTCGTGCAACGGTATATCCAACGACGCGGGCGACGGGTCCCAGAGGACCGGCTCAACAGTGTAGCCGGGGCAGTGGGGGTCGCCATGCCAGTCTGCGCCCTCGTGTACGGCTGGGCGCTGCAGCAGGCGGTTGGCGGCATTCCCCTGGTGGTGATCGCCCTCTTCATCCAAGGGGTATGCCAGACCGTGGCATTCGTCAGCCTGAATGTGTACTGCATCGACGTGATGGAAGGCACAAATAAGAGCTCCCTGGCCGTGGCGGGGAGCTACATGATTCGCAATGTATCAGGCGCGGTGGGGACCGCCGCCTGTCTCCCTGCCATCGACGCGATTGGGGTGGGTGGGTATATGACCATCACTGCAGGATTTCTGGCAATTGCGGGAGGACTCTTGTGGCTGGCCACGCGGTATGGGGAGGGATGGCGCGTCCGAAAGGCAGAGCCGTGAGATCTCACCGAAGTTGCTGTCGGGATGGACATCGATTGTGGTGGAAGTGAGGATGTGGGACCACTACGGAGTATGTGAGCAGGGCGCACCAAGTTGAAACCAATGAAAATATGTGCAATAGAGACAATGCAAGGCATGCCAGCCACCATAACTCCAACGTCAAGACATGACGGATCTTTTCGAATACCAGCATCCCATTGGCCACCGAGGGAGATAATATATATATCTATTTGCTAATATAAGGAATAGTATACTATAATTAATAATAGATGCTTATATATCGAGTCAGATGTAATTATTAATTATATATACAGCTGGTTGGGAAACGACAAGCAACCCGCTAAGATATTTCCGCCAGTTTACAAATGCTGTTCCGGACACAGGGCAGCACAAGCTGTCTAACCGGGCGAATAAACTCATGCCTCGTTGCTACTTGTACTGTAGTATCTAATGATAATCTAGTAGCAGGAATCCTGGGAGTATGTCCGACCTCATTTAACCCTTCAACGCGAAACCATATAATATTAGGCACCCATAATGTCCTTACAAAACAGCCAGCGAGTGCTGACCCCCAGTCCCATGGCTTGCCAATCGTTGATCGGACGAGGGAATAATGGAATATGACGCACGACGGACCCGTCATGGGGCAAAATCATAAAAACATTATCCGCAGCGTCTTGTTCTTGGATCTTGCGGATTGTATCAACGGCCTTCTCGTAATCGGGAAACATAATCCGAGACGGGTTCATGAATGGCTCTATAGTGCTGTTCTTAGGGTGAAGCTGGAAAATAGACTTAGGTAGAGACGGACTGAGAGGAAGGTACTCGGATGGGCGAAGTAGGCCGGCGTGGTGACAGGCATCGCCACCCATGAGAACGAAAGAGTCGGAATCAGGCCCCCCGTGGCCTGCATGGACTGGAGCAAGGGCACACACATGTCCAACGCAATGTCCCGGCGCGTTCAGGAGATAGAATGAGCCGTCACCGAAGTAATCGTGTGCTTCAAACCGTCCAACCTGGCAACTGCCTACCGAATCACCATTGAATTCAATCTCGTGAACTTTGCGGCCGCGGACATCTGAGTCAAGCCAAATCGCGTCCGGGTTCGTCGGATACCCGGGCAAACATGCAGCGATGGCTCCTGGGCCGAGAACTAGCTGTGGAAGTGGGAAAGGTTGATGGATCGCCGACATTATCAAAATGGTGATGTGACCAGATGATGACTTCAATATCGCGGCTATGAATATCACATTCGTTTGTGTTGTTATTTGAATCTAGAATCTCAGCGATGCCCCTTTCAACTCGAACATGGGTTGTTCGGCGTATGAGCCTGACGGTGGCGGGGGCGCAGTTCTCCTAGTCCTTGCGTACGGCGAGATCAAAGAGAATGTGCCGAGGCGGGTCGCAATTCTCATCGGAAACCAGGAAACAGAGTGCCGGGGCGTTGACGCCTTTCAGCCCTTCAATTTCAGGTTCCCAGAACAAGGGAGGGTCGAGGAAGAGAGATGTGGTTCTGCAGAACAGCGAGGCAAACGTCAGTAGCTTGAACCTTGTAGGCCAGATCAGGAGGAGAAGCCTTGTACGAGTCAATCACTCGAACTGTCACCGTCGAGCTCGAGATAGGGATGTCAAGATCTGGGGGTGGTCGTGAAGCCATTGCGAAAGTGGAAAACGAGAGCTGCATGCTTGCAAGGGGAGTAGTGACCATTTATGAGTCTGCTCACCGACATTTGCAGTAAGGGACACGTCTACAACATTGATAATGGATGTTCATTGGAGAACATTTCTATCCCTGCGAGGGGCCTGTCATGCTGATTCTTACTATCTTTCTTCTGCTATAGTATTTTCTACTCTACCTATTGTTCCAACACCTCAACTAGCTGTGCTACCCATTCATTCATCTGGACTGATGTTAGCCTGGTGTTGTCTGTATACAAAGAGTGTCTTACCTTCGTGGAAGGAAGCATCATAGTGTAGTGATTGCCATCGTATCAAGTCCATTCCTTGCGGAGACCAGAATAGTCGGCGGCATCTTGACACCAGGCAGCTTCTGACTTCGATTACTTTGTAGCTGGTCTCGCGCCAGTGATATATCGCCGGGCGAGGATATCGTGCATATATACCGAACCAAGACGTCGGACATCCAGACTGGGGAGGTGGGGCACGGCGAGTAAAGGAGAACCAGCATCTCAATATCATCGCCGGCCTCGAGTAGTTGACGCACTGCCTCGAGGGCGACAATACCACCAAATGAGTACCCCCCTACTACATACGGCCCCTAAGGCTGCCGACGCTTGATTTCAGCTGTGTAGATGGCAGCCATGTCCTCTACACTAGAGACATGGTGCGCGGAGCAGAGAGCGGGTTTAGTGGTCGTGAAGGGGTTGTTAAGCGCGTAGACGGGCAATGGCAGCGATTCCTGGCCCAGAAGCTGCGCCATGTGGTTGAAGATGGTCCGTAGCCTGCACCGTCTGGAGCGAGGAAGAGAGTGCGGTTCAGTGATGAGGATGGCGGCCCGCGGTAGACGAGCATCGAGGTTGCTTTTGCAGGGCAAACCATTGGCCGCTGCTCCTGCTCGTGCGCTGCAAAGCCGGCAATGATGTCCAGCGTCCTGGACTCGCGACTCGAACCCTCAGACCAATCGACAGGGGCAAACCCGGAATCCAGCATTGCGCCTCTCCCAAGCCCAAGGGGTTTGCAGCGGATACTGCCTCCCATCGTCGAATATCCACCAGCCATCGAGGAGGCCCCAAACGAGATCATATCAGGGTAGTCTATGAATCAACTCAAGAAGGGCAACAAACCCATCCTGGGGTCGCAGGAGGGAGCGGATATTTCGTAGACATTGCCTTGCGTCTCGTGTAGCATGCAGGCAGTTGCTGGACACGACAGCATGATATCGTCCTTGCAATTCTTGCGGTGGCTCTTCCTCTACATTCAGTTTTCGAAAGATCATTCCGTCAACGTCTTTGAAATCTGTTTGTCTGGCGCGCGCGAGGAGCGAGACAGAGATGTCGGTATAGGTGTAGGTAAATGGCAAGCCAGTGGCTTGCAGGAGACGCACGAGGTGCCTGGTTGTACCGCCCGTTCCAGCGCCGATCTCGAGAATGTGGAAGGGCTTCCCGTTTGCGGAGTCAATAGCTGCCGAGACAAAGTCACAGAGTAGCTGAGTGGCAGCTCGAATATCTGGGGCATGGCCATAGAAGCCATCCAGCAGCCGGCGGCCCTGCTCGCTACCGAAGAGGAGCGAGACAGGGTCTGCTGTACCTGTGAGACACTCGGCCAGATGGGGCCCTAGAAGGGCCAACAAACCGTGTGCAGCGGAGTACAGAGGGAAGTCAGAGAGGAGCCTGGCACTCTGCTCTTGGGCCCCCATGTTATATTCGACGGACGATGTGCCCCGTATATAAACGCGGTTGTTAGATTCCATTCGCGCCGTGACAAGACCAGCCTCTTCAAGAATCTGCCAGAGACGCGTCACTTCTCTTTGGTATTTGGGGAGAGTTTCCCGTACAGCAGGAAGGGTCTCTCCCGGCTTAAAAAGCCTAATTCGACAGCCCAGCTTCTCAAAGGCTTCGGTGATGAATTTGGCGACAGTGCGCAGCTGGCGGGGGTAGACTTGATCCCAGTAGCCGGTGAATCCAGTGGCGTTGGCATGGTCATTGAAGCTGCGACGCACCTGGAGGAAAGCTTCATGCGCAGAAGTTGGATTAGAATGGCCGCCGAGCTTGGTTGTCATCTCTTGCTCGTCACTTTCTTGGATAGAGGTCGCAGAGATTGAAGTTGAGCTCGAGCTCGAAGGTGAAACAGGAGAGCTGCTGGAAGAGTGTCCCAGATCGGCCCTAACGATCTCACAGAGGCTATTCACGTCCACGGCAGCAGCGAACTCGACAAATGAAATTTCGACGCCTAGCGCGTCTTTCATGCAACCGAGGATCTCTGGGGCAATAAGAGAGTCGGTTCCGAGATCCGCGAGGCTTGAACTCATGTCAATTTCCGCAGCGTCGAGGTCAAGAGCGCTGGCAAGAATACGGACGAAGCGTTTCTGCCAGCCCTTCACAGAGGGAGCGAGGGGATTAGGTTGATCGTCGCGTCCAGCTGCATTGCCAGGCGTCCGTGACGAGATGAGATGAGGCGAACTTGATCTCGTCTAACAAAGGAAATAGGCAGTGTGTGGCGATTAAGGTTCCTGCTTCTTTTTACATTCTGCGTGCGGTTACATTAACACCTATTTTTAAAATTGGCGTAGTTTGGCGTACTGCAACTTATATTTTGCCATAATGGCTCTCACGTTGCGTGTACTTCCGCGGATGAGCTTGTACCGGACAGGCGTGGAGGATGTTCGCTATTATAGGGATCTGTTCGTACCGCGTGCCTATAAAGGGAGTCAGGGGGCCAGGGTAGTCATTTAGTAGCGTATCGTCCTGTCATCTAAGTCACGGATGGCACGTCATGGGCAACAGAAATTGATAGCTGGTCTAATAATCTAGTTTCGGTTAAGGTAGCTGGCAGTCTTGATTATCTGCCCTCTTGGCCTCACCTGCGCCACATTACCACTTGCTGTTATGGAGGCAGTAACTAGGGGAAAAGCCATATATACGCCAATTTTGCTGATGCTGCCAAGAGTCCATGAAGGTTAATGTTAGTGGCATAGACGATTTGCAGCTAACGAAACAAATATTGTGACAGTTAATGACTGAAGGTCTTGTATTATTGACATTCCTAACGGTCCAGCACCTCCCGTCCTAATCCACAGCCTGGGGATAATGATCGGTCCCTTGCAGCCCACGGGCCCAACATGGCTCATATAAGAACCTCGACCATACCACGCTGCAGACGGTATTGGCTGTCCAAAGCCAGCTATCACCATCGCTAAAGAAGGCCTACTTGTGATTAGAGCTGTCCTTTTAGCCCTGGGGCGGTTTATAATTCATAACTGCTGCTAAGATCTGGGTTGCTATGCTGGGAAGTAATTTAACCCTCCCAAGGGCTTTCAATCTCGCAAGACCTTTCCACCACCATGGAGAGACTGTAGAATGACCCGTCTAGGACCTCAGGATCGGCGGACCGGGTGGTAGCATATGTGCATAGCTGAAATGAAACCTGCTGTTGTCGATTCCCAGTGAACGCATCATTACTCTATCTTGGAGAGTAACCCTTGGATGGACTGGTTAGAAACCTAGAGCAACTTTCATGTAGACTAGAGCAGTATAAGTTTACCTATATAAAGAGTAACTTCCAATATAAAAATGCCATCTGCATGCGAACCCTATATAATATGGTCCCCGACGGAGATCAACCTACTACCCCCACACTATTACACTGCTTCGGCAATAATACGAACCATCAGCCAGTGGGTGGTGGTAGTGTTAACCTGGACATGGGATATAGTTATACACCTGGCGTTCCTGTGAAAAGTAGTGTTTTAAACCTTACTAACTTGATGGCAACACCAAGAACGCACGCGCAGGTAGTGGATACCAATTACCTTAAGTAGAAAACCTAACTTCAATTATTATCAAACGTAAAACTAGTTTTTTTCAGGTAGCCAAGTCCTAACGAGCCTCTGTACTACAGGCTAACCTATCCTGCGTAGTCTTACTTGTAGGGCAGGCGGGGTATTTTGCTGTAAGATATATATACTTCTTCGATAGTCTAACAGTCGGCGTCATGTACAGTACAAGCCGAACAATATATTCCTAGCTATGTACATCCCACCGGTCTATATCCTCGAACAACACTTTCCGCGGAAACACATGTTCGTCGAACAAGGCTCAGCTTTTTAGCGGCCCTGGCCCTCACCGGGGCAGCCAGACTGCCAGGGAGGGGGGACGTCGAAGGGAGCCTCAGAGGGCAGAGGGAAGCCCGAAGGGTAGTTGCAGGAGTGGCTGGGGCTCGGAGTGGCGCTGGAACTAGGAATAGCGCTGGAGCTTGGAGTGGCACTGGAGCTTGGAGTGGCACTGGAGCTTGGAGTGGCACTGGAGCTTGGAGTGGCACTGGAGCTAGAGGTGGTGCTGAGGGTGTGGTGCGCACCAGGAATACCAGCCCAGGGAGGGGGCTATACAATACGGTTAGCAATTGGATCACTATGACTTGGGTAGGGGCAGATGGGCTCACCGAGGCAACGGCAACGGAGGCCAGGCCAATGGCCGTGAGGACAGTGAGAAATTGCATTGCAGATATAATACGGTTTGTTCGAGTTACTGATAGGAAAGGAAGTGAGAGATGGAAAGGAGGAAAAGCCAGACTGGCTGGATGAGCTGTACTTTTTTAAATTACCCATGAAGCCCGGCTATGAACCAGGGACTCATTATTATCTAAAAGATCCAGATAGTCAGGTCCCTGGCATCATGTCGAAGACATTTCCTGAAAGACCATGAATACCGACAATCCGTGGAGATCGTGTGGATGTTTAGGCCCTTCATCTAACCCTAAAAATCTGATCCAGGGCCCATGTGCGCGACCTATTCGCTCACTCAACGGTCAGGGTCCCTGCCGATCTCTGGCATTGACCCTGCATCCCACGTCATTTGCCACATCTGCCGACAAATCTCCCTGCCTGGCAGCCAGTTTTCCCTATTGATCGGCAAGATCCCATGGTTGTCACTGTCCAGACATCGTAATGCAGGTTGTGGGTCCAATCGCAGTGGAGTCTTGTCAGACGAGCGACGCGTGTATATATCCACAACTTGCGCTGCTCGACCACTCAGCGGGTAATTAGAATTATGCAACACCTTTAACCAGCCATATGGCTCACTGCCACTGAAGGTCTAGACAGAGGCCTTCCCAGACTCGCGGTACAGCTGTCGAGGGATTACAACACTGACAGTATATAGTCGACCATGATGATTTCATTTACCCTGACCGCTCGCTAGTTAGACTTTCCCGCTGGACCAAAATACGAAACCAGTAAGCTATATGGAACCAATTTCCATCTAGCTCCCGCGCCACACCTGACCATAGCCAAAATGCATTGTTACGGCCGCATGGGTTATAGTGATAACCCAGCTAAGGCTCGGACCTTGCAGACAGGCCATCTTTCGTTCTCCACTGTCAAATATCACTGAATGAAGGTGGGTATCCCAGGGAAAAAAAGTGAACGAGAATATCACAACACGCTAATATATCAATGAATAAACCTGCGTGTGTCTCCCTTGTTACTGGCTGCCTCTATCAAAGGATGAAACCTCTGGACTCTTGGGGTCAATAATAGTACCTGAAATTTCTTCATCAAAGATACTGATGAATAGCTCGGTCATCGATATCATCACTTTTCTTCGAGGCCAAAACCGATACATACACCATGGGCAGAAATTCTCTTGGTCCCCCACGCTGGCGAGCTGCCACATCTCAACTTACCGAAAGTGCCGCGGAGGGCGCCAGTTGACTGCAACACCAGAAATCAAAAATATACCCTGGAAATGCTACCAGGAGAGGAGGAGAACTGAATCTGAAACATTACTAATATCCCAGAATATTGCATATTCCCCATTACGGGCCATTCGAGTAACAGTACCTCGGTGTAAATGGCCTTCCCAGATTGTGCCGTTTGACAAGCCGCCTCTTTCCTCCACTGTAGAACAATCTTCATTTGTCTTGCTACTTCGCTCATGGTAGGCTGTCTGCGTCTGCGACCTCCATTTATTTGCCGTCGTATAATATCGTCAATGAAATGGGCCATCCTATAACCGCCGCTCCAATACATAATTAGATATTCTACCTGGCATCCACTATAGAAATTCGTAAACTGCCGATGAAAGGGGAAGAACAGAGGGCGGCCGCCCAGAGTAGATTACTTTCGTTTTGTATTGCCGTACATATCAGACACGGATAGGCTCTGGCGAGGTCATCGTACATTTGTCTCTGAGTTTCCCGCAGCATTCTCGTTGAATATATAACCCGTATCCTGCCTGGCCTATAAACAATCCTTTCCGTCCAATCCAGAAGAGGATTGCCAAAAGGTCCAATATGACCCAAGCATTCCGAGCCAGAATATTTCTGATATTCCAGCTCGCATTTCCACCCTCACTCCAGTTGAGGTTAGTTTGGAAGAAGTGAGTCAGTTCAGCAAATGCGATAACCGCTGTATGATCTTATATAAATATTACTATAACAAGTATTAGGGACACAAACAAGCTCTGCTAGCTTGCTAGCACGCGCGTAAGCATCGCTACTAAGCTCACCTGAGCGACAATAGTCACAGAGACAAATGGTGGTAGTAGGAACAGCAAGACACTCTTAATATCATTGAATAGGTAAAATTTCATAGTCTTCGTGTTGGGTATAAGTCTCATGTGTGCTGTTAGGTTGGTGGTTGTGTCTCTAGGTGTAAACTTACCTACGCGAGGTACAGTAGAAGCCATAGAACTCAGGATGCACCGTAGTTAGATTTACTGTAAGTCTGCTTATATATTGAGTCCTGTTGCTATCCATCTTCATCTTGGGCTGATGTGGTTTTGTATTATTGCTATTATAGAAATTATCGGCGCTGTATAATATATTCTGTGATTGTTATGCTAAATACAGCAGCGCCGCCGCCGACAGCCTTCAGGTTGCCGCTGGTTGCAAGTCACGTAAGTGCCAGAACAAAAATAAAAATCCCAAAAAAAGAGTGTTAGGGTTTAATACTTGTATATTAAGGAAGCAACTACCCACACATTGTAGCTTTGTGACAAAGCCAAGGCGTGCGTCGTCATGGCAAGACATATGATTTTTGATGACTGATCCGATTTCATGTGAGAATAAATATGCTGAAAGAGAAGCGTGGCAGTGATGCTTCTTATCTCCGAGACCCACAATGGTTATATGCTATTGATATCCGGCAACCTCCCTGATGGATGGAGAAGGACAGACGGTTCAATTTGACACTTGCTCTAGAGCGAATACTGAAGATTGCGAGAGCCGTAGATATTCCAATGGCCCGTCCACTGCTAACGTATGTTTGTTACTATTGGAAGCCAACCTAGTTTGCCACTTATGACGGTTTTCCGTATACTTTGGACACTGTGTGTCGATTACGCTAGATGAAGCAGAGATTTGTTTCCTGAATTGGCATAAATGTGCTAAATTAACATCGTAACCCGTGAAAATTCAAATAATAGAGCTACTACAGCAACTTGGACTTTTTATTGTAGCTTGGGCACGAGGGATGTTGTTAAGAATATTTGAGGTTTGCTGACATACCGATAAATGCTTGCTGAAACCAGGAATTTCTGCCACCAGTGTCATCTCAGTGCAGACCAACAAACTTGTCGTATAGATTTACTCCCATGTAATATAGCCAGGATCTAATTCCGAAATGATCAGCAACCGTTTATCCTTTTCCACCGTGTGCTTACGCAAATCCCCGCCCTGCTCGCTACTCGGAGATCGGGGTTGCATGACTTTTTCCCTCAATACCTGGAGGGCAGGCAGATAAATGTAGGTCCGTGTAGAGGTCTATACGGGCCAGATCTTGCTCATGCAGGCTGCTTACGTTCATCCCTGCCTCACAGAGACTGGTCGGTAAAGTGGAGAAAATTCAGCATCTTGAGGGACGAATGCGACAATATGACAAGATTGTAAGTGATGTGATGGTAGGGTTAGGTCAATAACTACTTGGAAATGTAAGCAATGATATTGGGGATCACTGATTTCCCAGGCTCTGATCTGCAGTTGGCGATTATGACTATATAAAGGAAGCTAGTAGTAGCCTGGCCGTGGACTTTTCGATCCTGAACTGAAGACTCATTTCATCTTTCCACTTTATTTTACACATTTGCAATTAGTGACGCGGCATTGCCCAACATGACCGCTCTAAATTCAACAATGCGAGCTGTTGTTTGGCAGGGCAATGCCTATAATGTTTCAGTCGTTGATCTTCCGAAACCTTCGATCATCAACGAGACTGATGTAGTTGTTCGAATGTCCAGAGCAGCCATTTGTGGGTCTGACTTGCATATTTATCGCGGAACGAACCTCGGCGAGCCAGCGCCCTTTGGACTCGGTCATGAGGGAGTTGGATACGTGTCCGAAATTGGGTCCGCTGTCGAGTTTCTAAATGTCGGCGATCCTGTGATTGTACCCTTCACGACCGCCGAGGGCCATACACACACTGAGCTTACTACGCATATGTACGGTGGCTACGGCAATGGGGGTAATCTGGGGGGTACCCAAGGTAAGCACCTCAAATACATAACAACACGCCTTTGGCAATTTCATACTTATCATATCAGCCGAGTACCTGCGAGTACCATTTGCAGACAATGGCCTGATACCTATTCCATCGCCTGAGGTTACGGATCCTACCACGAACGAGACCGAGTCCCTACTCAACGATTATGTTATGCTCTCTGACATATTTGCTACGGGCTGGGCTTCTCTGGACTTTGCCGGATTTGAGTCCGGCGACAGCGTAGCAGTATTTGGTGCGGGGCCCGTTGGCTTGATGGCTGCGTATTCAGCTACCCTGCGAGGTGCATCGCGCGTCTACAGTGTGGACTATGTCGCGGAGCGACTGCGACTCGCCGAATCCATTGGTTCAATTCCTATCAACTTCCAAGACGCAGATCCTGTGGAGCAGATCCTGGGTCTAGAACCCAATGGAGTCACTCGTAGCATCGATGCTGTGGGATATGAACAGGTGAACAGGAACCTTACCGTGCAATCGGATATTATCATTCGCAACATGCTGGCAGTTACATCAACAGGAGGAGGTTTGGGAACCGTTGGCGTTTACAACCGTCATGGCAATGATACCAGAACAGCACCTCGGGCTTCCTCTGTGGATACTCACTTCAATCTCCCTTTGGCTGACTTCTTCTTTGGTGAGTTCAAGTGGGAAGCTGGACCGTCAGACCCAATCAAGCTTGCGCCACAACTCGTGAATTTGGTTGCGTCGGGACAAGCTAGGCCTGGATTTATTGTTGGTGACGTGATCAGCATTGAGGATGCCCCCGATGCGTATGCCAGATTCGAAAGGCGCGATGTCACGAAGGTTGTAATCGACTTCGAGACTTAGGTTGGGCAAGTAAAATGGGTTGAGTCCGCTGGTGGGAGGGAGCGGAGGAGGACCGTGTGTGGTGTAGTGCTTGGGATGACATCTGGGCAAACCATTCATCGTTGATCTAAAGTATATGAGTTTTGTTGCACAACGGACCTATTTATTCAAGCAGACTCATCCATATCTGAGGCAACAACCCGCCATCCGCGGCTAAAATTATAACCTTTTTTACGGTTCTGTGAACTCAGGTATCCATAAAAGCCACTTAACATACTGAAATTATCGACCCTTTGTACTGGAAATACAGTAAGGAAGTTTGACGCAACATTCGGCCAGGGAAAGGTAATGGCGCTTCGTCTTGATTCTCCTACCATCTATCAACGGGGCTGGATGATGTTGTATAGGCTAGGATAAAGAAGCCAAGATCCGATCTTGAAGGCTAGCCGACTTCATGTTCATACATAGCATGTGTTCATGCACTTTCCCAAGCATTAGAAGAAAGCAACCGAGTATTCTAGTTATAGTACTTCCCATCTCCTTGTTTGGAACGCTCGAGAAGACATTGTCTAGATGCTATACAGTAGTGTAAGGCCATACAACGAGCCCCTAAAGTTGATTGTAGACTAGGTCAGGTAGATTAGATATGAAGGTCGTGGAGAACAGCTTGCCTCAGCCTTGGAGGCGACTGAGATACTTAGTCAAATTGACCATGCGGCTTGGTTTTCTGAGAACACAGCCTCCAATATTCAAAGGCAGTTGAAGTGAATTGAATACTCAACACATGTAGAAGGTATTTTTCCCTATAGTAGATAAAACATCCAATTCCCATGCTCACAATTCTAGTGTCCCGTTTAACATAATATTTCGGGAGCTAGCTCCAACAAAAATGGGATACTGGGCTCCAATAATGAGTTTCCACTTCTGAGATACCACATCCCAAATGCTAATATCACGACGCCTGATACTGAAGTCAACAGCCCTGGTCTCACCAGGAGGAACTGTTACCTTGTCAAAGCCGCGCAACTGTGAAAGTGGCTGGCCTTCAGCTGGAATCTGGATATATAGCTGTGCAATCTCTGCAGCTTCAATCGGACCAGTATTGGTGATATCAGCTGTTACAACCGCAATGGTCTCCCAAAGGTCAGCACTGCCGCCTGGAATGACAGGCCCACTCGGGTACTCTGAGAGCTCAGATAAATCCACAGTGGGACGGACTTCAAGGTTCGTATACTCAAACGTCGTATATGTCATACCGAACCCGAACTCGAACCTCGGAATGACGCCGTTTTTGTCAAATGCACGATAGTCGATAAAAACTTCCTCAGTAAAGTTATCCTGCGGGAAATACCGATCCCATCCTGAATATGTCACCGGGTTGAGTAGTGATCCATAGTCTGACTCATTACGAGGTACAGTATAAGGAAGCTTTCCACTTGGGCTCACGTCTCCGTATAGGATCTGGGTAATGGCTTCTCCAGAGTCCTGGCCAGGCAGATGGGCAAGGATAACGGCCGTAATGTTCGGATGGTCAATCCACTGATCGACTAATCGGACGCCTGCATTGTGTATGACAACCACCGTATTGTTGCACTGTGAAGCAATGGCGATGATCAGTCCATCTGAGTAATCATCTCTCAAGGCCGGCCGATCCACCCCTTCGGACGACGCTGCATTGACGAAAACAAGGCAGGCATCTGTCTCGATGTTAGTGACCTGTGTACCTTCAAGGTCCCAAAACAATTGTGTCCTATCTCGGCGTGCGCGGGCATCCAATGCCTGAAATGGACTGCTAATGTACACGGGCGTAATTTCCGCAGAGCCACCACCGCCAATTATAGTTCCATTTGGGGCAATAGGGGAGAATGGAGGGCAGTGGCCCCCAGTCAGGCCGAAGCCGCATTCAACGCTGTGGTAATCGTGTGCCTGCAGGCCCTGAGTCCAGCCATTTATCCCGGCTTTTGCAAGATTGGTGTCCGCGACCTGGGCATCATACCCGTAAATCGAGAGTATACGTGGGTTGGACAATGGCAAGGCATTGTTGACATTTTTAACTAACACATGCCCCTGGATGGCTCCTTCAAGGAGGACAGCATCATCATCCGGATTCCGAGCATCAATAATGGGATGGGGCTTTCCATAGTCTGCAGTAATGCCAATACCAACAGGCGCGAGATCTGGGTCATCCTGATGCGAGACATACCAAGCTGTCATAATCCTTGTAGCCATATTATTGATCTGGGACTCGGGTATGGATCCATTGCGCACCGCGTCTGTAAGGTTGAGGCCCCAGTACATATCTCCATGGGGCATAACCATATCAAGGCCAGCCATGGCGCTCGCAACACCAGTGTGCTGGGCAAACCAGTCGCTCAATACGAATCCCTGGAAGCCTAGCTCGGTTTTCAAGAGGCCATTGAGGGCTTTGCTGTTGTGGCAAGAATAACTGTTGTTGAGTCTCTCGTATGCACACACTTCATGTGGACGTTGTGGTTAGTAAACAATATGTCGATGAGGTGCAAAGGCAGGACAAGACTTACTGATACTTGCAACGCCGGCGTGCACCGCGTCTGCGAACGGCCACATATAGAGCTCGTGCATGGTCCTGTCGTCCATATTACTGGATGATGTTTCAACGGTCCTATTAGTGGCTGCATCTACACGAGGATTCCTGTGTAACTCCTGCTCGTTGCCCACGAAGTGCTAAAGGATGTTACTCAAGCTGAATCAATAGAAACACAGAGAGTCGCTTGGTTCCCTACCTTTGCACATGCGATGACCCCGTTGTCTTGAACACCCCGAACCGTTTCGGCTCCCATAATACCACTGAGATATGGATCCTTGCTGTAGCTCTCCCAATTGCGTCCTCCAAGCGCAATTCGTCCAAGGGGACCCATAACCGGTGGGCCGAGTGCCAAAGTCACACCCTTTCGTCTAAACTCACCACCAATAGCGTGCGCCTGGTGATAAGCGAGGGTTTTGTTCCAGCTTTCGTCGATGTTAACAAAGATCTCACGTATGGGTGTCGAACGGAACCATACCTCGCGCCAATATGAATGCCGGATGGATAGCCGTTGACGAGTTCTGATCCCCTTATTCCGTTAGGGCCATCTTGGAGACACATTCCCGGAAATCCAAGCCGGCTTATGGCCGGAATATTCCCCCCACAGCCACTTGTGTCGTTCGTAACCCCTCCCGTGAGACTGAGTTTTTCTTCAAGAGACATTTGTGCCACCAGCTTCTGAGCTTTAGAAAGTGCGTGGCCCCATCCGCCAGCCCCAGTCACATTGGGAGTGGGATAGACCGGTGGACTCTGGCCGTAAAAGTAAGAGTCGTCCTGGAGGACGGCTGCATGCGCAGCTGCCACATTAAGGAGCAGAAAGCAGGCTTTGAATTGCACCATCTTAGCATCAGTGCTACTGTGAGCTTGGAATATTGCGAACCAGAGCCTTAGTATTTTATATTGGGGCCGCGGGCTGCCTTTATACTTTGCTCACACCCAGTACCTTTCCTGCTTCGGAGCACCACACGCTCGCTAACGTAGTTATCCCGGAGATTAGCCAACGCAGAGCTACTCACTCAGACTCAAAGACAATACAGTGGGGCTGAAATCGGCGAGATATCGGCCATGGCACGGACACATATTGAGCAATTTAAGAGCAGTTCCCGCGATTGTCGAAGTTCAGAATACGAGGTGCCCGCACAAGGAACGCCCTTGATTTGGCCTACAAATGCCAAGCCAAAGTGCGTGAAAGGGTTTATTCTGAAGTTTGGGATACTTCCATTCACTCTCTTCTGAACAAATCTTGGCATCTGCTCGGGTCGCATTGTAATGGAGGAATATCCCTGAGATCTCACCCTTGTTGCAGGCTGCTTTTGCGAAGCCCTGGTGTACCTCCTATCGCGCCTTTCTTTCCGAGAGGATCGTCGGGGTGTTCTGTTGCAATATTCAGCTTGCATAGATGGACAACCTTTGATCATTTTGGGTTCTTTTCGCGGGGATAGCCTGGGGTCCCCACAATTCTCAAGTACATAATGCAAGATCTAGGTGCACGAGGCCTTTGGAGTATGTGGGGGAGACCCTGGCTATCCACAAGGTCAAGCCTAGGGTACCAATAAATGCAGCACGGGGGGAAGAATTTCAGTGGACGATAGCCGACACGAAGGCAACGGTGCTATTGCTTGACAGCTGCGATCAGGTACCTTCATTATACTTTGAAGTGTTGGTAACTTGGTATAACAGTAAGTCAGTCTCCACATCCAACTTAGGCGCGGAACGAGTGGGCGGTGGCTGTTGCACGAGGACAAATCATCATAAGGCCTCTGCGTAAGGTAAACAGCACTGATTGGTTACTAAGTTTTGCCCGCATGCATGTTGCTTATCCTGGTCCACCATTATACTTTGAAGATCTTGCCGCCTCGTCTGTAGTATAAGCTCGCCCGTTTGGCATAACATACCGTGTCTGCTCATCGGCTAAGGTGGAGAGATTCAAGCCACAATCCTCCCATGGAGAACAAAAATTTACCCTTACTCCAATGCACACGTTTGAAGCCAATCCGGGATTTCACTGACACATACTCCCGATGAACTGAGCACAACTATCTGGGCAGCGCTAGTCTGAAGTCTTCTTAAATCACTACAGGCTTTTATTGCATAACCTAATAACAATTATATATTGTTTTGGACCAAATGACAATGTTTACCCACACTCACTGCGGTCACCAAACCTCTTTCATCCATCTACTCACAAAATTACTCATATTATTAGCATGGGATCCATCATCCCACAGTACACCGAATAGAATGGTTATCAACGCTATAGGAATCTCGAATCCCCTTTTAAGAGGTTTTAGTACGTTCGACACACCTATAAGTGGGTCAATCGTGCGAATCCACAGCGTTTCCATATTCCTCCTTCCGTGTATGGATAGTAGTTTCGTGTAATTGTCGGGTTATAGGACTCGGGAGGAGTGTTGGAGAGTTCTTGGCGTTGTTTGGTGCTCTATGAGGGAGCAAGTGTAATTGGGCAGTGCTCGCCCAAGCTACACAATTCCTACGGGAATAAGTTCACAGTTTTGTATGGTGGTATGGTTCAAGAAGGGTTATACACTTTCGGTATGAAGGTCAAAAATTTAGGATAACCATTCCTTTCCTATATTTGTCTAAAGGTACACATAGCAGATATATTGGCGTCCCCGTGGATGTGTTAAGTAGAGGTCGTATATGACTATAGCTTAAACGTCTCTCCTACAAGTTCCTCACTGAGCGTCCATAGTCTGCTAGCTATCTCCGGGTTCTTCGCGTATTCTAGTACGGGTTCAACCTGGCAGTCCGCTACATAAGATCCGCTTCTGGAGATAATATCTGGTGATAGCGCTGCGACCAGAGTAGTCGAGGAGCCTTGCTGCTCTGACTTCGGCTCATCAGGGCTGAAGGGAAGCCCAGTATTTTCCCGGGAAACTCGATCCATCTCTTGGAGATCTATGGATGGGAGATGTGATGTGAGCGATGTACCAGGGATGTCTAGACAGTGGGTTAGCCTCTCTGAGTGCGAAGAATGACAAAACAATAAACTCACACCCAGGGTGTGCAGCGAAAACAATTATGCCGTGTTTTGCGCTGCGCTCGGCCAACGCAGCCGTGAATAAGATATTCGCCGTCTTTGATTGTCCATAGGCTTTTAAAGGGTGGTATGTTTCCCCATCCTGAATCCCTTCAGCATGACATAACGTAAACTCAAGAATTGTACAAATGGCATTACCCACCGAAAAGTTCCAATCGTCGACCCTGAACGGGCCCATCCTATATCCAGCACTGGTCAAATTCACAATACGGGAACCGGGTCCTGCTTTAATGATCAAAGGTAGCAGTAGCTTGGTGAGGAGGAAGTGACCCAAGTGGTTGATGGCAAAGGTCTTCTCAATTCCATCCTTATTCTTCTCCCACGGGATAGCCATAACACCGGCGTTGTTTATAAGGATATCAATCTTCTCCGCTTGGGCAAGTATGGCTGATGCCGCCTGACGCACTGTATCAAAGTCATCGAGCTCGACACGGACAAACGAAGCCCTCGTCCCGGGGCTCATTTGCTTGATTGAATTGATGACATTGTAGACTTTATCCTCATTGCGAGCGAGGAGAATCACGTTGAGTGGTTCCCCGTGTGCCAAAGCTATAGCAGTATTGGCTCCGATACCTCCCTCACTTGCCCCGGTGACGACCACTTTTTCTCATTAGTGGAAGCTTCGAGTAAGTAATTGAGGCCGAATCCTACCTGTCTTTCCCCTAACAAACTGCCTCCATTTCTCAACGACCAACCTTCCCTCAGTAAAGAAGTTGAAGTCAGTCATCATGTCAGTCGCCGAGTGTGTGTGGTTTCTACGGTGGTGAAAAGGAGTGAGCGGGCGGAATTAAAATAGCGTCAATAGCATTCCTCGCCAGTGACTGTCTTGTTATTGCGTAACTCATGTTGGGATGAGACCATTGTGGTGGCTGCCCATGGATTGCAGAATGCCTACGGAAAGCATTGTGTGTTTCAAGGAGGTGGGCCGACTAACGCAAATTGCTTATGCTTACCTTCAGCTCCTATGGAAAGGACCCTATATGCTCCACTATTTTTGTCGCCGGTCCATGGATAAAGGTATCCAACCAGAGATATTCATAACTCCCACTTCCAAATGGACGCACTGACTAGTCTAGTTTTTTTTTCCAATACAAGCAGTTAATCACGATGAGAGGTAAACCCATTCCCAAAGCTGCCTGTTGCAGAGGCCAATCTTGGCTTCTTCGAAGTGGTCTCCGCCTGTAGCCATGGTGCCCGCCTCAGCACCGTGCAGCCAGCTCCGTCTGAGATCCAATCCGGGGACCCGCCAACCAGTCCAGTATTCACCCAGACTGGCTTGCCGCGAGTGAGTGGAAGATATACTTTCAAAACGATCTCCATAGAGAGGCAAGAGCTGCAACTAAGCAGTTGTTTTATTCGTTTACTCCGGAATACTACTATGGCATCTAGATAACATATCTACTGGTTTGTTGGGACAAATAATGTGTCTAAGATTTGGCGATCAATTGTATTAGCTAGTAAATATGTATTCCAGTATTTAGTTAACCCTCGTAATATATCAATGTGGCATCTCCGTCCATCGCCTATGCAAGGACACTACGCCCTCGTCCTTGGGACTGTTTTTGCAGGCATGACTAGCTTCGCGAAACCACCAAGAATAAAAACGAACTACATAAATATTAGAGATGTTTCTAGAACTCAATATCCTCTTTCAAGGAAAAAGTGAGTAAATGAAGAAATGCCAGTGAAACATACTATTTGATCTAAAAACTTAATATTTCCTGGCAAGGAAGGATAGTTATCGCCATCCCAAGACACACGCATAATGTGCAGGAAGGGCGGTGGGTTGCCAAACTTGAATGCGTCACGGAAAAACCTGCAACCCAAGCGTCAGTATTCTATCAAAAACATGAAATATAAAAGGCATATTCGCTATGCAATATTCCTACCGTTCCTTGAATCTCCCGCCAGGTGTCGTCCACTCACGCATTGTCATTTTCACACCAGGTAAGCATCTTAGGCCATGTACGTGGAGCCGGGGGATAAAAATAGGTTCGTCACCAGCCTGTACATGGGTTGTTCGATTCTCGACTGTGATGTACGCTTCGCCCTCTGTTATTTGCATCAATTCGTCATGGCGCTTTTACTTATTATATTAGCCGTAGTTTTATTTGTTAAGTTTCCAACCAGCCTATGCAGGTAACATGCTTTCATGGTGCTGAAGCACTGAAAATGAATTCACGGAGACCACGTACCTTGTGCCAATGTAGCGGAATCTCAAAAACCTGCGAATTCGCCTCCCCATCGTAGGTTAGTTCTGTATAGTAATGCTTGAAAGAAGGCGAATCCGAATCCAAATACTCAGGGGTATTTGTCTCCGTGAAGAATCGAAGTTCGCAGCCCTGAAAACAATGACTGTCAGACATGCGTGTTGCACGTTAAATATGTCATGCAGGGAATTTTAAATAGTACTGACAGTAGCGAGTGGTCGAGATGGTGACAATTCCTGAACGTGCGCCATTAGGTCTGTTGGCTTGTGATACATTAATTGCTGTACAACAAATGCTGTTTGTCTGTACTGAAGTTCAAGAGAAGATTAAGAAGGCGGAGAATATCAACATCACAGGGATAAGCAATCAATACTCGAGATCTTCTATTCTGGCTAAGGGAAACCGGATTGGCGGCCGAGAAACCTTCCCCTTTTGGCTACCCGATTCTGATCAATGATATTAGGTCTTGGGCATGTCAAATATACGACGTCCGGCACAGTCAGATCCCTTTCATGCCCGGATTTAGGCCTGCCATGTGGTCTGGACATAATTAATAGTAGATTGCCGGTTTCTAACGCCTTACAGGAGGCTCAGTCGTCATATTCGATAGTCAGTCTACGTGGATAAGCATTGACGTGACTGGACAATGTCTATTTGATTGGGCGAAACCAGGATACCCCACTATCACCGAATACGGAAGGTTTCTCGGCCGCTGTGGCGGGAAGTCTGTCCTCCGGGTTTCCTTCACATTCAACCACGCGAGGAGGGATTTATACCACCTCTGTGCAACCTCCTGCCGGTGATCTGCCAATCGAATCCAGTATTCTATAGAATAGTCCATGGAAGGACCTGGAAAGAGAAAGCATATGCCTGGAACTTCCCGGCTTAATCTCAACCGCCCGAAGCTAACGAGGACCCGTGAAGTACAGGCATGTCAGCAGTGTCGCTCACGGAAGGTCAGATGCGACCAATGCAAGCCTCAGTGTCGGACTTGCATAGCGCACCGTCGTCCTTGCAGTTATACTGGGTCGCCTGGCGCCTCCCGTTCGGGAAAGGCGTCTAAAGCCACCAGCTCCAAGGACACTGAGCGAGAGCTTGGTCATAAAATCTCGCTTAATCAGAATGGTTTGCTTGAAGCCACTGTTGGCACTACTCCACGGTATTTTGCAAGCTCGTCGTGGATAGCCGCAGTGGAAGGCTGTGACGTGAACGGCGCTGATGATGGCCCCGAAGACGCCAGTTCAGGACATCGTCAATCCCCGGGTGCGACAATCGGGGATTTCATTCACCTCCCCGAGGTCGATCGCCTCGTATCGTGGTATGCAACAAATTGCCACTTCTGGCATCCATTCGTGGATATTGGAGGGGTTGCCTCTTCCATCCAGAGTATACGCAATCACGGAAAGAGTTCGAGCAGTAAATATGCCCTGATTGCAGCAATATGCTACTCAGCCGTGTCCTCTATAAATGTCTCGGATGACTGCAACTTGTTGACCTCTACAGCATTGGAGTGGAATGCAACTGCCAATCAGTTGTTAATGTCAGCCGGCTATCCTCTCTCTCCAAACCTCGACACTCTCCAAGCAGCTTTCCTCCTCGCCACTCCAAGTACGGCAGAGGAAAGCTCACGCTTTGACCCAGGTCCGGTGTGTGTACTAGTGCGAGCTGCGCAGTCTCTGGGTCTTCACAGGGAGCCGTTGTCGTTCCAATTACCCGCTCGCGATGCCGATATTCGCCGCGTGCTTTGGTGGTCGATTTTTGCACTGGATGTCTCTTATGCAATGGCACATGCTCTTCCGCCGCTCATATACCCGGCGGCCTCTGATGTGCGCGTTCTCGATGCTGCTGACACATTAGATCGGAAGCTAATCGCAACCATACACAGAGCGAGTGTGGTCATGTCCAGGGCATTTCAAGAGATATATGGAGCTCGCCAGCCGACATACCGGCAAATTCAGTCCCTCGACGCCGAAGCGACAGAGATATGCTCCGAAGAGGTTACGGATTCCCACATCTCAGGCACTAACCCTCTTGAACGGTTCATTTCGATGAGTCGGAGAATGTGCTGCTTCAAAATGATCTTTGTCCTACACCAGCCCTACCTCCGGGCCAACAAATGGCCGCCCGATGCCAGGGGGAAAACACTGTCTGCCTGCCAAGGGTATATCGACGAGTTCCTGCAGGCCGCTCAGGACACGTCGTTATCACCGTACCGATGGGTCCTTCGCCACTTCAACATGATTCATCCCTGTGCTATTATACTTCAAGACCTCATCCAAAATCCCAGATCAGCAGAATTGCTTGACCTACAACAAACGGTGGATAAGTGTTTCTCAGCTCTGTCGACTGACTCACCACCGAACTGGACAAGATTACAAAGGCTTCGAGACAAGGCATGGGCAGCGAATCAATGGCACTTGGATGAACAAGTCGACGCCCTTGACTGGTTGGACACAGGACTCTTGGACTGGGATCCGCTATTTGCCTCCTTTAGCTGGGATGACATGTTACTAATTAGTGGTAAGTTCCCCTTCTCTATGAGAATCGTAGCAAGATCTGACGCAGTTTAATCGGAAAACTAGACAACAGCGACAATGTAGAGTAGCTCCAGAACTCGTGCATCTTCAACCGTAGCAAAGTCAGCCAATTTTCCCACACTACTATACATAAGCATCACTGGCTTGGCTCACGTTGCACCAGTTATAGAAGGTCTGCATTGAAATATCTGTTTCTGAGGTTGCATTCCAAGCCTATTTTCAACCAAAGTTATGGTGCCAGCCTCGATCCCAAGGCGGCCGAGAAAACTGCTGTTTTGGACTAGACCCCGATCATCGTCTCCAAAAAGCCCTAGGCCCAACGCTCGTTCCACATAACAAGATAACAATTTCCTATCACCTGTTTTCGGCATAAGGCAAGCAAGCCGCAAGAATCATCAGCTCTTGGTTGCTGACGTTTCTTGGCTTTTCAAGGCCGAGAAACCTGCCCATTACAGTAGAGAATGGATCCCGCGCTTGATGGAGGTCTAGAAAGCCTATCGGAAAGGTGCAGGAAGAAGGGCCGACCCAGCAAACTCGTCAGGGTCTGGCAAGCATAAGAAGTGGCTAGACCCTGAAGAATCCTATCGTTTTCAGCCACAGGTACCCCAAAATCATATCGTTTTACCTCAGTAAAGTATTGACGTTTGTCCGCCCTATTAAACCATCGACAATGGGTTCTTCGAACATTCATACAAACTTCTTGATCGTCGGAGCAGGACCGGCCGGAGCAAGTTTGGCTGCCTTCCTCGGCCAACACAGTGAGCCTGCTGATCATTCAACTGAGGCAATATACTAATATATATAGGGCTCCAAGGATTAGTCATATCTCAGGCACATGGGACAGCAGATACACCAAGAGCTCACACGTTCAATCCCTTTGGTTTCGGTACGTGCAAAGACTACGGCCTTCCCTGCTAAAACCCACTAATACGACCTCAGAATGCCTCCGTGATCTCGGGCTCGAGGATGCGGCTTTACAAGTGGCAGTGCACGGTGAGGCGTTTCAGTCTATGCGCTGGTGTCGCTCCATGAATGGGGATGAGTATGGGAGGGTCAGAGGATGGGGTGAACATCCGGCCTGTCGGGTAAGCGTCTTGGGATATGCTATGCGACGGAATTGGGGATATGCCACTGACCATGTCTATTATGTAGGGAGAGGTCGAAAGTCTCAGTCCCTGTAGGCATGCCGAGTTCGCGCAGACTGAGCTGGAGCCGCTGCTTGTTAGGTATGCCTCGCATCATAACTTCGATGTGCGGTTCTCGACGGAGCTGGTAAACGTTGAGCGGACCACCTCTGAGACCAATACGGTGCGATATATTTGCACCGTCCGCGACCTCGTCTCAACCCAGACATTTCATATCCACGCAGACTATCTTTTCGGTGCGGATGGGGCCCGGAGTCATGTCGCCCGCTCGCTAGGATTCAACTTTACTAGCCAGCCTAGTGGCGGGAAAGCGTGCAATGTGCTCCTACGTGCGGACCTAGGGCACATCATGCACAGGGAGCGCCAGACAGGCCTTCATTGGATTGTGAAATGTGATCGAAGCACATTCCCAGGGATGGTCGCGCATATGAGAATGGTTCGACCGTGGAATGAGTGGATTGTTGTTGGATTTGGTGAAAAGGGGTCTAATCCCTTCGAGGGCTTGACACCACAGAGCTCCGAGCTTGTTGATTGCGTACGGGAGCTCATTGGTGATGAGGAGGTTCATATTGAGGTTCTTCGCGTTGATCCGTGGACGATCCGAGAGAGCGTCGCAGAGAGCTACTCACTCGGCGATGCGAATGCATTTCTTCTCGGTGATGCGGCGCATCGGCATCCACCCGCCTTTGGGCTAGGAAGCAATACCTGCGTTCAGGATGCCTATAACCTGGCCTGGAAGGTGGCGTATGTCGCCAAGGGCCTGGCTGGAGCAGGGCTATTGGGAACATACAGCCCTGAACGCCAACCAGTTGGGGCCACGCTAGTCCGTGAATCTAACCAGGGGATTAGAGCACATGCGCAGGTTTGGGAATCCCTCGGCATGTTCGCTCAGACCCGCGCCGGGGCTATTGAGCAGCTGGGGACGCTGTCTAAAGCGACAGTGGAGGGTAACGCCGCCCGAGCAAGTCTCGACGATGCGTTGCAACGCATCGGATATGAAATCCAGAGCCTAGGAATCGCCTACAACCAGTTTTATGATTCCAGTGCCGTATATACTCAGGACGAGCCGGGTAGTCGACCACAGCTAGAGGGCGACCCAATTGTTTGTCCACAAGTCACTACATACCCAGGTAGCCGCCTTCCACATGTTTGGTTGGATGTTCCAACTCGCCGCAAGACAATTTCAACGCTGGATTTGGCTGGGAAGGGGGCATTTTGCCTTTTATTTGGTGTTGGAGGGGACGCCTGGAAGCAGGCTGCAATGGCTGTCACGGCCGCGACAGGGATTCCGGTACACGCGTATGGAATTGGCTTCGGGCTTGAATATATAGACATCCATCGTGACTGGGCAGCTAGACGAGGGGTGGAAGAGAGTGGATGTGTACTCATCAGGCCTGATCGGTTTGTGGCCTGGAGGTCACTCAACGACGTTTCGGATTGCGAGGGAAAGCTGAGGAGTGTCCTTGACCAGATATTGTCCAGACATCAGCTGTAAACGATTTATCTCGTACTAGATTTGTTGAATTTGTTCATGGGTTTGGCTCATTGGGATTAAATAGTTAGGTGTTGAGACATGGGACTACTAGTGGAAGCACACCATATCAGAGCATTATTCATACGAGTATTCTTCGCAGGAATCGCTTCCAGCAACCCAGAAGTCCACCTTGCAGTGTAGTAGCCTATTGGACTACTTTCTGTCAGGGTTTGACCACTCTCCATTTCTATAGTATGCAAAATTCAGAGAAATTACTGTCTATATTTTCCAGCTCTCCACCTGGCGTGGATTACATGAATCGGCCGCAGCGCATTCCATCCTAGGAGGAGCGATTATCGTTCGGCCGAGAGAATTTCCCTTTTGTGTTGAAAATTGAGACTGCCTTGAACTTATTGGCGCTCAACTGGTTTCAGGATATGTGGTGGACCGCGATGGTACCCGAACGACAAGTATAAATACCCCTGGCTTTAGTGTAAAGTTGCGAGCCATAATCCGCTGGTCAGAGAGTTTGCTACTTCATTCGGTCGTTTCCTCTTGACGTTTTTCATCCATACTTCTGCAGTGCCCAGGATGTCCTTGCCCAGGGTCCTTATAGTTGGCGCCAACGGTGCTGTTGGACGCGAACTGCTGCAGCAACTTCACGCCCTTTCTCCCCCGCCTCCAATTCGCGTCTCGACTCGCAATAAAGCAACAGCAAAGTTCCCCCCTGGTGTTGATGTTGTTCAGGGGGACCTGTGCGATACTTCCTCGTATCATCGACTTTTCGCCGGTGTGGATCGCGCGTTCCTGTACTCGACGCCCGGGGCCCCTCTCAAGCAGCTCTTTGCAGCAGCAAAAGACGAGGGTCTTCAACAGGTAACGCTTCTGTCGTCTTTGTCGGTTGAGGACGATCCGGATGGGATGTTAGGCAAGGCCCAGCGGAAAGTGGAGGATGCTATCGTCAACGCTGGACTTCTATACACTTTCATTCGCGCGGGCAATTTTTGTTCAAATACCTCCCTTTTTTGGCTCCCTCAAATTGAGAAGGTGGGGAGGCTTTGGATGGCATACCCTGATGCGCAGAGCGCCCCTGTATCAGAATCGGACATAGCGGCCATTGCTGTCATCGCCCTCACTACCGACCGACTCGCCAATCAAGCCATCCCCGTAACAGGGTCTGGCTGGATCAGCCACCGGGAACAAATGCAAACCATTAATCGCCTTCGCCAGGTGAAGGGAAAGCAGCCGATAGAGGTTGTAATAGTTACTCCGGAAGATTGGAAGTCCAGAACTTCGGATTTCATTTCCGAGGATCTGCAGAATCAGCTTCTCAGGTTCTGGGCGTTGGGCGACCAAGAGAAATTGGCGCTTCAGCCGTCCGAAAGAGTCACAGGAAAGCAATCGCAGTCCTTTGAAGACTGGCTGGTGCATAATAAGGCAGCATTCTTGAGTTGCTAAGACGTCACTCTCAGTGACCATATGTTGTGGTTATACACGGCTCTTCGGTGTTTGGTAGTAGAAGTTTCTCGATAGATAGATTAATAGAACGTAAAGGAAGCCCGCGCGGCATTGCCAGAGGGTGGTTCCCTTTTTTTCTACTTAGGTGAACACGTACTTTTAACATTCTGTAAAGACCAAATAATACCGCATTACAGCGCAAACAGATATATATATATATAGGCATACAATAATGATTCAACTACACGTGAATCCCTGCTCCCTCCGCGATGCTGCCCACAGCCCATACATGTGAATATTACTGGCATGTACCATGTGCAGCTAACAGGAGAAACACAACACGCTGCACGGTCAATAACTCAGTCTTTTATTGTTGACATTCCCAACAGTCCGGCGCCTCCCGTCCCAACCCACAGGCATGGAGATAATGATCGGCAGCCTGCAGCCCATTGATCCAACTATAGTCCAGAATATCATTGGCCCCTCCACAATTAACCCGAATAGTGTGGACCGGTCCGCGCTGACACCAAATCAAGGTCCACGCGCTTTCCTCCAAAGACATCTTGTTGGCCTTGGGAACCGATCAACATCGCAAAGGTGAACCGTGGGCCATTTATCAGAATATGATAGGCGACGAAAGTGTCACAAGAGCGACTTTCCACGCCCGTGCGGCTGGCTGAACTGCTCGGAAATGCCAGCAAGATTGCCCTGGGTGATAGAAATAGCTTTCTCTCCGCTCAAACCCAGAGCTCAAACTCACACAGAGCACCACACTGCGAGCTGTACACCTCTCGGCAGGTCAACTGACGTTGACGTGGTATCTAATTAATGAGTCATTACAGCAACACCAACCACGCATACAATGGGTTTGTCAAAGCTGCTGCTATGCCATAAGCGGGGCCGTCCGAAGCCGGAGCCTGCGACGCAGCAACAGGTTCCCAGCAAACAGAAACATGATACCGTCACCAACAGGCCTCCCAAAATTCCATCAATCCCCGAAGTCCCAAAGAACAGCGACAATGGCGCAAAAGTCCCAGAACAAGACACTGCTCCCAATGTGCAAGACGACCCTCCCAAGGCGCAAGAGACCTCAACCATGTCGACCTCCCAGCGCGTGTGGAATCGTGCATACGATGAGCTTGCGAGCGATGATGGCACAAAGAAGCTTGTTGAGGCTTATAACAAAAATTATTAAGAAGACAAGTAAGCCTGACGACGACGCCAGTGAATCCGAGGTCGACGAGGATGTAACCGAAATGGACGATGCGAACCACAGAGAAAAGGCCATGAGGGCTGCTCTTGAATCAGGCCAAAAGAGAATCTACAAATCAACAAAAATCAACGAAGCCGTGGGGAGCGTATCTAATTTTGTTTTCAAAGTAAAGGACGCGGTCGACTTTGCAGTTGGAAACATTCCCCAGGCTGCTCTTCCTTGGGCTGGAGTCTGCTTGGGCCTCACGTTCTTGCTAAATCCCGCCAACGCGTCAAAGGCGAATCTAGACGGCCTTGGCTACGTCATCTCCAGGATGGAATGGTACTGTAGCCTGACGGAGCACCTGTTGAGCACGGACTACCTTGGAGTTGGCAACAACGGGTCGTTCAAAGGTGTACTCAATCAGCTAGAAGGTCGTGTGGTTGATCTGTACAAAGCCCTTCTTTTCTACCAGATGAAGAGCGTGTGTTCATACTACACCAACCAAGGCTGGGTATTCGTCCGCAATCTGATTAATTCCGACGACTGGGACGGCCAGCTGGAGGGCGTTAAAGAAGCCGAAGGCGCGGTGCGCGACGGCTCGAGGGACTACCAGAGCGCCGAAGGACAGAGAAGGATGCGCGAGCTGGTTCAGACTGCTGAAGGGACGCAGGAAATCTTGGGCAGTTTCCATCAGACCATGCAGGACTACATTGCCGAACAGAGGAGCAAATACCAGGACGATGAACTCGGGCGATGCCTGAGTGATCTTTACGTCGTCGACCCGCAGGGGCAGATGGCCACTATCCAGGGCAAGAAGAAGGACAAGTTGCTTCCGGAGGCCTACAATTGGATTCTTCGCACGAAAGAATACCAAGCCCTTGCCGACTGGAGCGGCGAATCAACCTGCCAAGTACTGTGGTTGCATGGACCTGCTGGTACTGGGAAGACAATGCTGAACATTGGCATCATTTCAGAGATCCTTGCGCAGTCTTCCAGCCTCGCGCCCAGCATCTCCTACTACTTCTGCCAGGCAGATGAACCCAATACTAACAGCGCAATGGACGTTCTTCGGTCTTTGATCCGGCTATTACTTATCCAGCAGCCGCATCTTTTTTCGCATCTAAGAGACAGCCACAAAAGCGCTAACGCCACCATGTTCAATTCGTCGAATTTTTTCCGTGTCTGCGATATATTCAAAGCCATGCTGGCTGACGAGCGTCTCACGTCGGTGTACCTAGTTATTGATGCCCTTGATGAGTGCGCGGATGGAGAACCCGGAGCGCAAGATCTGATATCGCTAGTGTCTGACTCTCTCGAGATCACCGCCAACGCCAATAAGATCAAATGGATTCTGTCTAGTCGGCCCGAAATAGATGTCGTGAATAGATTGAGTGATGACAAAACAGCGGCGGTGGTTGAGCTCGACGTGCAGGCTCAGGACGAGGCTGTGGACGCTTACATCACTCACAAGCTTTCCCAGTTACAGCACGAGCTGCGGTATCCCAAACATATTTTGGACGCTGTTGGAGCTGAGATTCGCAGCCGGGCGCAGAATACCTTTCTCTGGGCGGCCCTCGTCTTCAAATACCTACTCAAAGAGAGGGTGCCGCAATTCAAGGCTTTGGCTGAGGTCAAAAAGAATCCCTCTGACCTATCCAAGCTATACCATCGCATGATGGATCGGATTGATGAAGGGGACGATGAAAATGATAAAGCCTTGTGTAAATCGGCTCTAGAGGCAGCCTGCTTTGCGTATCGTCCACTGTCGTACGCCGAAATCCATGTTCTTTCTGGCCTACCGTCTGAATATCCACCGGAGTACATTGTTCAAAAGTGTGGCTCGTTTTTGTCTGTCCAAAATACGACCGTCCATCTGCTTCACAACTCCACCAGACAGTTCTTGACCAAGTATTTCAAAGAAAGGGTTGCGATGATCCACGAGGCCATGTTCCACCGCTCCATAACCGCCATGTCCGAGGACTTGAGGTTTAACATGTACGACATCCAACCGGCAACTGAATTGACTGATATCACGGTCCCTGAAAATGACCCCTTGTCGCGCCTCGGGTATTCTTGCGAGTTCTGGGTTCATCATCTCTGTAAAAGTGAGGCTCAACTTTCTGATAATGGATCCGGATCCGTGCTAGTCTTTTTGCAAGCCCATTTCCTCCACTGGCTTGAGAGTCTCAGCCTTATCCACAAGTTGTCCCGCGCGATCGTGTCAATCAGAAATCTCCAAGAAAAGATAAAGGTAAGAACCCATTTCTATCTATTATTATACGTCCCTGCACCTAACGTCAAATCAGTCAGCCTCTACCGTGAACCCAGAGCTGGTCGCCTTCTTGGATGATTCCGAGAGATTCACCATGAAAGACCTAACAGTCATGACGGCGGTCCCTTTGCAGATATATGGATCCGCGCTTCTATTCAGCCCAATGAAGAGTGACACCAGGATCATGTCCTGGGACCAACGATATCCTTCCATTGGAAGAATGACCGGTGTTGGAGACCACTGGGACCCCTGCCGCCAGACACTGGATGCCGGGGAGAGGACAAAGGCGCTGGCCTTCAGTCCTAATGACAAAAACTTCGCGACGGGTCTGATATCGGATGGCTCTGTGATTGTGAAATTATGGGACGCAGCTATTGGTGTTTGCATTCGATTATTCGAATTCAACGACAGTGAAGCAGACCATGTCTCCGTCGCCTTTGCGTCGGATTCCAAAACACTAGCTGTGGCGTCCAGTGACAAGTTTCGGCTTATTGATATTGATACCGGGGCGCACAGAGACGAGTTTAAGCTTCCAGGCTGTGTCATAAGGAGCATTGCGTTCTCTGAAGATGGCAAGAGCTTTGCTCTTGGTTTAGACGGTGCTGTACAGCTCTGGGATGTGTCCAATTGGACTCGAAGATGGACTAGCGAGGAGCATACGGGATTCATAAATTCAATTGCTTTCGCCACAGATTCTAAGTGTCTTGCTACGGGATCGGCTGATCAAACAGCGAGACTCTGGGATCCTACTAATGGGACCTGCACCCAGGTGCTGAAGCACTTTTACGAAGTCGATACTGTGTTCTTCTCACCAGATGGCAACAGCATCGTGTCAATTGCATACTATATGAACATCTGGGACGTTTCCACCGGTGCTATCAAAAACAAACATGACCAACCCTTTGCCGACGGTGGCGCGTTCTCAGCTGATGGCAAGGTCATTGCCACATCCAGAAGAATTTTCGGAACCCTGAATCTGTGGGATGCTGCTACGGGGGATCACATCCAAACGTTCGACCAGGGCAGCGAGCTCACATGCCTGGCATTCTCCAAGTGCACCGGTATTCTGGTTTCCTCCTCTCCTGGTGGGTTAGTTCGGATCTGGGAAGTAACAGGCCTTACAAAGAATGTTTCCACTGCTCACGATAAAGTAGCGGATCCTCTGAGCTTCTCCGAAGACGGCAAAATGCTTGCGACAGGCTCAAAGGACAATACCGTGAAGCTCTGGGATCCTTCTGACGGCAGATTGCTCAACACGCTAGAGGGTCATGGTGGTGATATTAACCTTCTTGCCTTTTCGTCCGATGGCAAGTTACTCGCATCTCTCTCGAGGGACTGCACGGTGCGAATTTGGGACACCGCGACTGGTGTGGGGAGACACACTTTGGAATGCTTCGCTGTAGGAAACCAGGAGAAGATGCTGGAGAAGATGATAATGGCAAATGCGGGGCTTCTAGGCTTTGATCTTGATGGTGATGATGATGATCGCGCTTCTGGTGATAATGACGATGGTGGCGATGAAGATAATGATGAACGATTCCCGACAGAGCCTCAGCTTGCCAGGTTCTCACCTGACGGTAGAATACTTGCTGCCGATGCGGGATATGGAAGGGTGTTACTGTGGGATGTGGCTAGCGGGGAATGTAAGCAGGAATTGCAAGGAGTGCTTACCCTTCTTCAATGGCTTTGGTTTTCCCAGGACGGCAAGACGTTGGCCGCTGGAGGGATCGCTGGGGTAGAGTTCTGGGATCTCGATACCGGGGAATGCAAGCGAACGGTCAAGGACTTTGCGTCGGCAAAGTGCCTATCCTCAGATGGGAAAACCCTCGTTTCCTGCTCCGAGGAAAAGACCCTGCGGGTGCGGGATGCTGCCACTGGAGATATCAAACAAACCGTTGACGTGGGCTATGAGGTTCGAGATCTATCTTTCATAGATAACGACAAATACCTCAGGGCAGATCACAACACCTTTGCGTTTACTTCAGGGGTCCTCGCCACTCTTCCCGACCCCGACCTGCTACGGTCTGCTCTATGGTTCGACGACACATGGGTGATTAGGGGTGGCAAAAAGCTCTTTTCATTGCCGCCGGACTACTCGCGCCATAGGGCTGCTTCCTACCAGAACACACTTGCTTTGGGTAGTATCACCGGCCGGGTGGCCATCTTGCAATTTGTCAATGGTTGAACAATTGAGTGCCTGTGTTCGCCAGCGCCTTCGTCTACCAGGCCTGTCGTATAGAGATAGAACTCGCAGACTGATCAATGCAGCATAGATGTCAATCGCCATTATTAGCTTCCAAATGACAACCTTGTAGGCCCAGAGAGCGGTCAAGAGAGTAAATGATATGCTATCTTTCATAAAAGCTCCAATCAACTGGAATGAACCGCTAGCTGAATAGGTGCCAGGTGGTTAGAAAATATCACTATATATGTCAGTGTTACACCATAGAACAGATTAGATTCAAGATCAATAAGCCTGTCAGTAACCACGAATATGATGCCAAACTAGCAATTCGCCCTTAAGCTATCAATAAACATTTAGGACAACCACGAACTATCCACGATGCAGTCCATCTCACTATTGACGAGGAGGAGTGGCTTGCAGTTAAAATCATGTCCAAGCCTCCCAGCTCAATCCATTGCGGTATTGGAGGCCGACCTGTGGCCCCTCATTCGAAATGATGTAACCATCCAGGCACGTTTCGAAAGATACCTTGGGCTGTGCTTCATAAAACTTGTCATAATTTGGCGACAATGCGTCCTTTAAATTCTGCACTGATCCATCAGGATGGATAACGCTCCAGGGTTTAATGCAGGTGGCTCCCTGGCAGGATTGTAGAACTAGGACCAGAGCATCAAGACGGTCCTGTACTGCGTGTAGCGGGCGTCCAAGATAGTTATCGTCTGTAGTATTGACTGCAGAGTAGAGATTCTTCATTTGATACGGATCCGCCTAGGGGATATTAGTGTTGTCTTTTATAGACTATCATGCACGAAGGGACGGAAGACATACCGAAATATCGTATAGCTCATGTTCGTTGGTGCACCAAACGGCGTAGTAAAGATTGTATTCTTCGCTGAGGATACGCGCCGACTTATAGCTGTTGTTATATAAGTGGGTATCGGCGTCGGGGCCTTTGCAAGTTAATTCATTTCTGGTCGACCGTTAAAGGCATAGAGTACCCACCAATGCGTGAAAACTCCCCCTCGAAACCCGCATGTCCCCAGAATTCCACTGTAACATGCTCATGTCTTATGCCTGCTGTCCCTTGCGTAATAGGTACCGGGGTTCCATCAAAATCCTCGCGGAGAGGAATTCCGGCCAGCTCGAAGAACGTCGGAACTAAATCGATATGTGTTGTAGTGCTAGTAACTGACTCTCCCTCAGGAATACCAGGCCCACGTATGTAGAACGGGACGCGGATATCTTCCTCAAAACCAGTGGACTTTCCCGGGGGGATACGATGGTGGCCAATATGATATCCGTTGTCAGAAGAAAAGATAATGTAAGTATTATCAATATCACCGCTTTCCTCTAGACGATCAAGGAGAACATTCACTAACTCGTCAACACCCTGCAGGGCTCGTAGACGTTGACGGTAGAAGTTGTCTTCATATTCAACAACAGTCTGGTTCTGACGTTCGAGCGTCTTGACCCAACTGACTCCGGAGCTCTAAAGCAGATCAGCGTCTGTTGATGAGGGGCTTTATTCAGATCCTGAACCTACATCAATTGGGTTAAAGTTGGGTGTCCGCGGCAGCTTGACATCTTTGAAGAGATGACGGTGTCTGGGAGCCGGAATTGCTTCTGTCATCACAGCACGATCTTCCAAGTTGTCAACGTTGGAATGGGGAGCGATTGGAGCGACAGTAAAGAAAAACGGCCGGTCGCTCTCAAGGGCATCATTCAGAAACCCCAGGCTCTTCTTGGTAATCACATCCGTCGTGTAATGGCCCTCGTAGCTCTTTGGTGACTCCTGGTTGCGTTGATAGGTAGAGTTATAGTAGGAGTAGGTGTATGGGTCGAGAAGGAAGTCGGACCCATTAAATCCTTTAACAAACGGATCATTGTACGTCTCAAGGGTATGAGAGTTCATGAGCTTTCCAGTGTAATAGGTGTTATATCCGGCATTCTGCATCCATACGGGGAACCAGTCCTCGTTGAATCCCTGCGAAACGAATTTAGGGTACCCGCCTAAGAATATTAGCTTCCGTATGCGCTCTACCGAAGGTATCAGGGTTTGCTCACCCCAAGGAGGGTTAACGTCGGTCACATTGGTGTTATGGGCCTGACGGCCAGTCCACAGGGTGACCCGAGATGGACAGCACAAGGCTGTCGTGACGAAATGATTGGCAAGCTCAACGCCTTTGTCTTTGACGCGACTCAGAGTCTTGGGCATGTAGGCTGGAGAGTTCATTTGATTATCTAGGTCGTCTGCGAGGATGAAGAGGAAGTTGGGAGCCTTCGAAGGCCTCCCTTGAGAACGGTCTTTCTGGGAGGGAGCAGCCTCCGAAGTGGCCAGCAAGCTAACCAGCGCAACGACTTTGGAGAGCTTCATGGTGAAGGTGGACACTAACAAGCCGTATTTTCAGTTTATCGGTATGGCTCACCTGAAGTCTGGGGCCCCGATGGCGATTTATAGCGACAGTGCTGGATCGGTGCTCGTCTACGTATTTGATTCCACCTCGAAGCCTATCTCTGGAAATCGGGACCTATCTAGCCATGGAACCCCATGTTGGGGTAATTTGATCGGCAATAGCAGAAATACAACGGCAGTTACGACCATACTACATGATTGTTGTTGGTCTATTCCGCCCTTTACCAACTCCACTGACTTGGGTCAAGCCTCGGGACAAGAAGTCCGGGGTTTAGTGGGAATTCAGAGTATGCTCGGTGTCCCGGGCCAGGAACAGCTAATTGGTCGTTGAACATGACAGACGATGAAGCAAACCTTCTCCTCGACTGTAAATTCCGCTCTCCAGTCCAACCCAGCCTCTCAGGCCTCCTGGGCTCCTATTTATTTTGCCGCTTACCCCAACTATGGGCACCATTTCCGACAACGGTAGGGAGAACAACCGAACAATCCCCCATCCCCGCAATGAAACCGTACTGTCGGAACTCTAATGGGATTGATACTAAACCCACAGTTGTTGATATATATGGTTGTGGGGAACCTTATTAGGTAGTCATTAATCTCCGAGAAGCAGCGGAAACTTCCGCCCTCCTTCCATACCGCTTTTACTGGGCAGAGAAGCGAGACCCTCGGGTATTCATCCAACCATAACTAAACAAGCAACATAAAACCATGAACCACCTGGCACTTCCCCGTGGGGTGAGCCTTTGGACCCTCCAGGTGGGTGAGGGTCTGAGCTCTACCCCCTTCAGATATTCTTCCTAGAGATTTAGTCGTCTAAGGATTATTTCCAGGTAATCCTCAGGATGTATGGATATAATAAATAGAGAGGAAACATGATTCGCTTACTGGATATAATATAGATAGATTTACTAGGAGTTTCTATATATATGAGCTGTTAGGATCGTGCCGCTAATCCTAACTTATTCCCTCTATTTGCCTCTCTATTAGCACTGCCTACATGTGGTGAACCTTGGAGTTGGCTGTCCACTTCCTGAAAGTCTTTCCCTTGAAGTAGAAGACAATCGTGAGTGAACAAAAAAAAAGGGCGAGTGCCATATTCATCATGATAGGTATAACAAACCCACTGGCCTCGCTCCATCGGGTAATGAATTTAGTAAGTCCATATGCCCACAGGTTCTTGTTGATAGTAATCGTGACAAATAGCATCCCAGCAACTGGTTTATAACTGTCGACAGCGTAGGTGCTATTGATAGAAGGAAGCGTGGCGACTTGGATACCCGCGCAGCTATACCCGATAATAACAATGATCTAAAAGCAGCTAGGTCAGGTTCAAATATCAACATGTTGTTCTAGGGGATGCTACCTTCCAGGACCACTTGTATTGATATCCGAAGGCAACAACAAAATTTCCGATAATATAAATTATCAGATATGGGATCATAGCAGGTAGCCTCATCTCTGGCTCCCGAATGCCCCGATTTCTTTTAGTTGCCTTCATGCAGACCCAGTCAGAAAAGGGCCCATTGGTTGCCAGGCCGATGAATGTGCCAATCAAAATAGCGACATTGAAAAGACCAATTGTTCGAGAGCCCAGATTGTATGGCGGCTCAGCAAATGCCTGAGACTGCGTGAGGAGTAGAATCAACATGGAATTCGAAGTCCACGACACAACGAATGAAGCTATGCAAGGGATTGGGTAAATGAGAAGCTCCAGTGGCGTCAAGACGTGCATTAGGAGACTCCGAAAACCAAGGCTGTTATCCCGTTGCCAAAGCTTGAACTGCTTCTTCGAGGGGTAGCCCTTGCCCAACCAGGAATCGGTATTGGCAACGTTGCCTCGCGTCGTGGTCTTTTCCGGGCTTGCCAGTTCGATGTGCTGTTCGCGTTCAACTACTTCCAGCTTTTCTGGACTGTCTGTATTAGTAGTGTCCTCGCCTCTGACAGGCACGGCGAGAGACTGCTCGGTGTCCGAGAGAAAAGTGCGCTGCCAGCTTGTCTCTGGACAGAAAAGGAGCAGCAGCAGAAGAATAGTGCACAGAAGACCGGTGTTTAACCAGAAGAAGCTGCGCCAGCCGGCCCCTTGCGACATGGGCCCGGAGACGATCGGTCCAACCTAGAAGCTATACTCAGGACATATCTCACAAGATGGACGGGGACGGTATTGCCCTACCATGAGCCCGCCGAAGTAGAAGCTGAAATAAAGTGTCTGGTAGGCGCCTCGTTGATGAAGAAACATAGTGTCCGTGATGATTTGGGGTAGAGCTGTCTATGATAAGAGGGTTAGCCCAGCCATATCCAATTCTCATTTTTGTTGAGGTCCTGTCATACTTCCGCAGGCCCCGCTGCAAAGCCGTTTAGAATGCATGCCCCCATAAAACTGTTATAGCTTGTCGCCAAAGCGCGCCAGGCGTTAGCAGCCATGCAAAGTGCAGTTGAAGCGAGTAAAACCGGTCTTCGGCCGTACGACATCATCAGGGGCACCCTTATCGCGCGCAAGTATTAGCCAATATACCGTTTTATAAAGGGTGCTACTTACCAGAAGAAATTGCTGAACCCCAAAACAAGGATACCAACACCGGCGAATTGCACAACCTGAGGGAGGCTCGCGTTGAAAGTTTCCATGAGCTGGGGATATATCGGGGCTACGGCCTGGGGCGCCAAAGCCTGCGAAAAGGACATGGCTGTAGTGATCGAGATGACACCAAATTTCCACCAGCGATTCCAGTTCTATCATAGTGAATTAGCCAGATCCCCAATACCCCAGTTTATGCCGGCCGCAATTCCCGGGGGTCAAAGTTTACCAAAGGATCATGGGGACTGGGAGAGGGCTGAGGGACGAGAACTGCATCCCCGTTGGCGGAGGACTTGATAAAATTATGAGATCCCACATCTCGCATAATTTCCGTTCCGGGATATATTTTAATGTCGAGCTCCTCTTCGAGTCTAGGCCGCAGACGTAGAATAAGCAGTGGGTTGAGAGATTTGTTAAGCCAACTCACCGTCGACGGACCTGGTAGTTAGGGTTAGCACAAGTTCTCTTGACTGACACCGGGGCTTTGTAGACACTGTGCAGTGCCAACGTACGGATTCATCAGAGTTCGTTTCCATATTGGACGCTAGCAGGCTGCTGCTACTGGTCAGAATATGTATGGTGGTGCTGCAAGAACAGTAAAGATGCCTGTCAAAATGTCTGTACCGGCCTCTTAGGACAACCAGGCGTCGGAGTTTGGCTTTTCCATTTACCACTACGGGTCCTGTGTCTATATAATCTAAGAATGCATAATGCACGGTCCGATCACTGTCGGCGGACCGCCTCTCTGGCATAACCACGCACATAATCATCAGTAACATATTAGTGTTCCGAGCTTCAAGCCCGTAGTTCGGAACGCACCTCGGGGCCACAACTACACTGACGCCTACAAAGTTCGGGCGCCTCAGAATACGTGCCGATCTTTCGGACCCATCAAAAAAAAAAAAAAAAAAAACTGTTTGAAAGACGCGAGCCTTTTTTAACCAACTCAGGCGGGGTCTCTCAGAGCAGCCAGAACCAGAAGCCTAGACATGTCCGAGATGTTTTATAGCCCAGGACGAAGTAAACACACAGTGTACGACCGACCAGTGCTGGTTTAGGCTTTCCATAGAAGGTATCGACTGGTATATCACGTCAATATACCTCTTGTCACTAGTTATTCTACTGATTTAGTGGCAATGACTGGCGCGATATCAATCATTAGACCGATCGATGTCAAATTTCTCAAATGACACTTGAAATTAAAGACAGTTCTAGTTATACCGCGATCTCTCTTCTTTCCTAATCCAACTGTTCAAAGGATTCAACTTCTGCCAGCAAGATCTGTACTAGTTCTTCAGGGTTTTGCCACATTTCGTTGTGTTTCCCGGTAGCAGCTACCTCCTGGACTTTCAACCGTGTTGCTGCTCGTGAAGTGAGGTGAAGCTTCATACGCTCCGTCTGAGAATATGGAACTAGCTCATCAGTATGGCTCTGAGAAAGTACCACCTTCCGCCCTTCCGGCCATTCTGCTCCCCAGTCATCCACAGCAGTGGGACACGCAAAAGCCCAACCCTCCCTATCTTGCCCAAAGGCGCCTCGCGTAAACGCATCGTAGATAGGAGCCATGTCACGATGAGTCTCATCTGGTCGTAAAAGAAACCTAGGTAGGTCATAAAGCCCGTTGAGGCCAACGATTACTTGCGGCTTTTCCAGCGATACAGTGCTGTCAAGGGCCCAGCGTGTCTGGTCCATTGCAGCCTGGAATGCCAGCATCGCACCGCAACTGTGCCCTGCAAGGATATATCCCATTCCGAGCGCTCCGATCCTCTGAAGGTATGATAACCCTTTCAAAACATCGCAGATGTGATCTGGATGTTTAGCGGTGCGGGCAGGATCGACTGGAGCTTCGGGGTCGCGGGGAGGCGAAGGATGCGTCGGGTGCAAAGGGTGCTGGGAAAGACGGTAGTTTAGAGAGGCAACTCCAGCGACAGACGGACGCCCTTCCTGGCGTGTTCTTTCTAGCAGTCTGAGTGCTGCTGCCTCGAACGAAGACGAATCCACGAGCGGGTCGCGCCAGGCACCACCGTGAATATAGACAATCCACGGCCCCTCGCGACATGGGATTCCGGCGGAGGAATCTGCTGCGGTTGCAAGACCCTCAATGCCGTGACTGGGGATCCAAAGGTCTAGTGTTTGAAGATATGTTGGATCAGCCACGTACGGCACACGTCGTTTGTGTAAAACTCCATCCCCGTTTCCGACTATATCCCATGGGGTCGAGGTCCACGTCGATTCTGTCATGTTTGAAAGGCGTTTGTTTTCTTTGCTAGGCAGGGGCAGGAGGCGTTGGAATTCCTCGAAAAAAATAATTCAGATTCTCCTTTCAATTCACATGAGAATGATAGAAGATTCAAGCATTAGTACCCCCGCAGAACCGCCGAACAGACCCGGCAAAGCATGAACATCACGCCCTGGATCCGAGTAATCTGCGGAGCACGGATGGGTGACGGAAAAGAATGCGGGGCCATCCATTTAGCTCCAGGTGGTTTTCGGAATCCGAATGGCCCGTGTGTTGCTTGTCACCATCCTAGGTAGTATTTCTTAGGCCTGCATTGTATGGCAATCCGCGTTTGTGCTCGCGACCGGGCGGCTGGTCGCTCGCATATCTCCCAAAGGTCCGGAAGTAGTTTCATGGAGAGAGAACACTCCGAAACGCGCATACAAATCGAATGTGCAATATTACAGTATGAGAGCACACAGTCTAGCTTCTTTTCAAAATATAAGGCTATCGCTGCAGCTAAAGGGCTTCATTGCGACTCCTTGGGCATCCTTGGGTCCTTGCCTACAATGCTGTCCATTATATATAACTACACATCCTTGCGCTCTGGCCTCTCGACTCTCGTTTGCGTTATCCGGAATAGACAAATATACCAATGCCATCGTACAAACAGGCCCTCGGAGCGATATCATTGAAATCGTCTGCCAATTACTTCAACTTCTTGCAATCATAGTACTCCACGTAGCTCGGTTCATATCCAAGAATCCACCTGCCCCAGTAGGCGGCCGATGTAAGCAGAATTCTGCTGGCCACGCGACCCAGGAACTCCCATGGAAGTGGAACTGCTAGAGGAGTATCGGCGCTGTGTAGGAAGACTAAGAGCTGGAAGATGCTCGGCTCTCGTTTGGCCATTTTGCAGTCATCCAAATATCCAAAGAAATTCCTGAAAAACTGCTGTTCATTCTCGTACGACTCGGGTGACAGGTGGATATCGACAACCAAGTCTCGTGTCTCGGTGGCATTTTCGAACCGATGGTAATTGCCTGCCTTGACGGAAGCTGTAGCCTGGCCGCCTGGTTCGTCAGATAAGATGGCGAATGGCTCTTTTTCAACCCCTCGATAGAAATGCCCTTTGCCGGACCGGACATGAAAGAACTCGTCTTGATAGATATGATAGTGGAACGGGGGCTGTATAATGGAAACCCCGTTCTCCTTGCTCGTTGGAGGGATCCTATGCGTCATGATGTAGTGCGAGCCTGGAGCTGAGAAAGTGACTGATGACCGGCCGCCTTCGTACGAGATCGGGTTGTTCTCAGCATTCCTGGTGCGTGGAGGGTCTGAAGATCTCAAGATGGAAAACATGTTGGCAGTGGAAATAATGGAAGAACAATGCTTGTTCAGGGGCAAAATTGGGGGAAGTAATGGAGGGAAAATGAAGAGACATTAACTAGCCCTAATTGAGTCCTGTTCAAATTGAGGATGGCTACGCACGGTCCCATTTCAGCGTCCCGAGAACAGCCTCCGAGGTTTTGAATTTGGAGCTGCGCATGGGGACATAATTGGGCCAACAGTTCCTTGGCTACAAGATGGTCCCGAGCTTCGAGGCCTGTAGTTCGGGACAGCAGAGCAGTCTTCACTTTTCTCCAAGTATGATCCGAACTTCTGGATCAAGCGGAGTATCAGTGACGTTGTCATACACAATTTGGTTTTCCGACATTATCGCGCAACGGAGCGCGCTCGGATACTATATCCTCCTCGGCTTTTGACCTACCAATGAACGCACCAGCTCGCTCGCTCTATGATATGGGTTAAATATTATGCGCTCTGATCCTCTCTAAACGCTTTATATGAGGAACTCTGCCTCGCCTGATCCCGCTATCCTTTCGTTTCGACAAGAAAACTACTTTGGGGTGCACAACGACACACGAATTAGGATACTAGTTTAAGCCGCCGTGATGAAACGCCCAAACTTCCTCGTCATCGTCGCGGACGACCTTGGCTTTTCAGACGTGGGTGCATACGGCGGAGAGATCAGGACCCCCAATATCGACAAACTTGCCAAGGGAGGAACTCGCTTCACTGACTTTCACGCTGCTTCTGCCTGCTCTCCGACGAGGTCGATGCTGCTGAGCGGTACCGATAATCGTATGTAGCCGCTGTCTTCTGTGAATGGGATATGCCGTCTCTGACAGATCCTAATATAGATATCGCTGGCTTGGGGTCGATGGCCGAGGATATGCAAGACAACCAGAAAAGCCAGCCAGGGTACGAGGGGTATTTAAACGACCGAGTTGCTGCTCTGCCAGAGCTCCTCCAGGACAATGGCTATCACACTCTAATGTCGGGAAAGTGGCACCTTGGCCTTACACCTGATCGATGGCCGTGTAAGAGGGGCTTTGATCGCTCTTACACATTACTGACCGTGAGTTGGCCCTATTACAATACATCCACTACAACGAATGCAGACGCTGATCCTCCACAAGGGAGCCGCCAATCACTTCGGCTGGGAACCCCAGCTCCAGGAGGCTGAGGGAAAGCCTTCTATTATGTCAAAGATCGACGTGTTCTATGCAGAAGACGATCAGCATATCGCCCCAGAAGACTTAGGGCAAGATTTCTATTCCTCGGAAAGGTTCACAAGCAAACTGATTGAGTACCTTTCTGACCGCTCACAAAATCAAGAGACTAAATCCAAACCCTTCTTTGCGTATCTCGCCTACAGTGCGCCGCATTGGCCGCTACAAGCCCCCGAGCACGACATTCTGGATTACAGAGGCGTTTACGACGACGGCCCTGAAGCTCTTAGACAACAGCGGCTAGCGAGGCTGAAGCAGCTCGGTTTGATTCCTCATCATACTGTTCCCCATGACGTTATTGCGGTTGGCGGGCAGAGCCTATCCAGGGAATGGAGCACATTGAATGCCGAAGAAAGACGACGCTCTTGTCGAACCATGGAGTGTTTTGCGGGCATGGTACAGAACATGGACAGGCAAATTGGACGTGTGCTCGACCATCTGACACAGACGGGTGAGCTTGAAGACACAGTGGTGCTGTTTATGTCAGATAACGGCGCCGAAGGCCTACTCCTGGAAGCCATTCCCCTGATTAAAGGCGATGTGCACGATCATATCGCCAAATACTATGACAATTCCCTGGATAACATGGGTAAGAAGAACTCTTTCGTGTGGTATGGGCCACATTGGGCCTCGGCTGCAACAGCACCTAGCCGCTTATATAAACTTTTCACCACGGAGGGTGGTGTGAGGGTGCCCCTTATTCTCAACTATCCTCGGCTGGCGGCTACGCAAGGCGGGATTGACGGTTCCTTTAGCACAGTGATGGACATTATGCCAACTATCCTGGATCTCGCCGGTGTCCATCATCCGGGAACAATGTACAAAGGGCGGCCAATTGTGCCCATGCGCGGGAAGTCCTGGGTTCAGTATCTGCGGGGCATCACGAAACAGATTCATCCCGATGACTTTGTCATGGGATGGGAGCTTTACGGCAGGCAGGCCATAAGGCAGGGCGACTATAAAGCGGTTTACATCCCTAAGCCATATGGACCAGAGAAGTGGCAGCTCTATAACTTGAGAGAAGACCCTGGAGAAACACATGATCTAGGGGAGCTGAAGCCCAGGGTTTTGAAAGCTTTGTTATTACAATGGGACCGATACTCAATGGAAGTGGGGATGGTCGCAGGGGGGAGTATGCCTTTTGTGAAGGCGGAGCTATAACTCGAAGCAGATCTCATAGCGGTATTTGTTGCTACAGACACCAGTATTTGTTGCTACAGACACCACGATAGTTGATAATAGAGCAACATGCAATGTAATTTGAAATGCTTGCAGGGGCCAACCCAATATTCAAATATCAACATAGAACGATAGCAATCCACACAACAACATTAGACAACATCATAGACATTTCCTCCCTAGCTCTGCCGGAAGTCAGAAATATCGTTGTACAGTCGATCATACATGAGCAGGAATACTGTCGAGCCATGACATGTCGCTCATATCCAACAGAAGATCATTGATATCGGCCAGATCTCCTGCTTCACCAAAGTTGGCTATTCCATTTGTCGGAACATCTGGATTGTTCGGTCCGGCATCTAGCTGCCCTCTACAGTTATTATTGTTGGGGGCTAGGGTAGTTTGTGGTTCGTTCCCCATGGCGAGGGTTATGGTCGTTGATAAAATCTCTAACGCAATAGCGCACTTGTGCGCTGACTCGCTCATTGGAGCGATGGCCTCAAGTATTTGAACTACGTGGGACCAGGAAACGGCGTTGATGTATCCTGGATCTGAGTCGTGAAGGCGTGGGTGAAGCCGAGATGCTAAAAGAACAGTGGCAGCACTGTAGAGGTCTGGGAGTGTTGTTAGACAGCCTTGAGCCGAGAGGTGATACTGGGATGGGCTTACAAAAGGTATTGTACCACCACGATGGCAGTGATCCAATGGATCCATCCCGTGGGAAATTCGCGAATATCAGGTCAATGAGCTCATGAGCAGCTTGGAGGCATAGAATAGAGCAGCGAAGAATCATCCACTGATGCAAGCTCTCTTCCACGTGTGGATCAGCTTCATCTGACTGTGTATCTGACAGACAGAACAAAGAGAACACAGGTCGAAACAGAAGAATCCTTGCATGTAGCAGCCTGTTTCTCGTAGGTCAGAGGATCATCGTGTAATGATATCGGTTTTGATCCATACCTTGCCCTGCATACAATTGATTGTCTGCGAATGGTGTCGTTCACCAGCGATTCAGGCCGCGAGGGCTGGAGATGAAGGGGCAAACCGTTGGACCAATTTGTTAAATCCTTATCCAATCGTACGATGGTGGTCATGTCCGTGTTATGCAAGTCAGCTCGCTGGGGCCTAGTCCGTCCTCTCCGTACCGCATCGTTGTGCATATACAAGGCCGTTAGGATGTCGTCGACTATGGCATAGAGCTCCAAAATCTTTATATAAAAGGCGAGAGGGGGCGGCATTTCTCTGGGTGGAGCACAGGCAACCGTAATATCATATAGCAGAAACTCCTCGTCTGTGATGGACGGGTATGGTCTCGCCTCTGCCACAGTCTTGGAGACCATAGATGGGCGACCCAGTGCCATGGCAACCAAGCTGCATGTTATTATTATTATTGAAGCGCTCAAAGGTCTTTGAAAAATTGTTGACTCACCGGTCCATTAATATGCAACCGTGCCAGATCCTCCTGAACAGCCCCCTTTCTTGTAGACTTTGATCCAGCCAAGCAGGCTCCGGAAGATGCAATCCCATTTCTTGAGCCATCCTGACAGCCTGGCCAACCGACATCCAACATTGATGGACGTCATTTGTGCTCTGCAAATACTGAGCCATTATCAACAGACACTGTACGGTTTCAATCGAGCCGGACTCCCAAAAGGTCAAGCTGAGCAGATCGCGCGCCCGCTGAAAATACACCTTGGAAGTAGGTATCCTCTGCGTGATAGGTATTGAATCCGTAATGCACGAGGATAGAGCAAAAATGGAGTTAAGCAAGCACAGATACGTCCTTTCGTCCCCATCGAGTGGCATACCAGTCCAGATCCGGTGGTACGATTTCTCAAACGTTTGCCGAAGGAGAAATGGGTACAGTGGATGTATGACCTCCCAGTACCGAGAAACAAGGCTGTCCGCATTTCTTCTTGACGGCAGCTCATAATCCAAGTATTCGCATATTCGCTGCGAAGTACCCCTATCTGCGTCTGGGGCTGGTACCACGTTTGCAGACGCTCTGGTCTCGGGAACAGCAGCGTAGCCAGCTACCTTTGCATTGATGGCCGCCCTGACCTGTTCGAGGAACACGCTGGCGGAGCTGCTGCCAAAGAATCCCGCACCGGGAGCTCCTGCAGCACCAGTCATTGATTCGATACCGTAGTTGGTGTCGCGTTCCCCGATGCCAGGTTGGCCAGGCGGTGGTGAATTTTGGTGTTGACATGTTTGATGGGATGATGAAAACCAGTCCTCATCCAAGCCCGAGGTGCTATCTCTAGAGGTTTCTCGACCGTCTCTGCTATTATCGTACTCACAAGACGTGCGCTTGTCACGCTTTCTCATGCAGGCTGTGCAAACTGCCACTGCCGTTTAGTCGTCGATTTTACGTCAATGGGTAGAGTTTCTTCGCGTTTGCAACAGGATATGACTTACCAGGCCGGATTCCATCGCACTTGACCTTCCGAAGCCTGCATGAATTGCATGCTAACGAAATCTTTTCACGCTTTCTTTTAAGAACGGAGGTGCCATTGCCATCACCAGCCATGTCGGAAATCAAACACAGGGTGGAGAATGAAATGCGGAGAGCAGGAAGCGGAGAAGCGAGCCGCGGGGATACTAGTGCGCAGTCTGGGGAAGTTAATTATGTAAAGCAATATCTTCTTGTCTCCAACTCGGTAGTGGGTGCCGGTTCTTGGTTTGGAGTTGTTCGTTTGATTGATTGATTTATTTGTCGCGCATGGATCCACCAAGCGGTATAATATATATCACAGCAAACCAGGGCTTCAGGACAGAAAAGTCCGACGTCCTACTACTATATCTATCCAATACGGAAAATAGGTTGTTCATGAACCCCCGACCGCGCAGGATCTGATGCATCGGCGTCAATCTCCTGGTATAAAGCATCAGCCTCGTTGTTGCGAAGCTGCCTTCTTAGACACCCCGCAAGATTGGTCTTGGCTGCTGAAATTTGTGCGTGGGAAAGACCCTCCGGTTCCGCGAGGACTCTCTTCAGAAAGCCCTCTGCCTCCTGCAGCCGACCCTGTCTGGTAAGAAATCCGCCAATGTTGATGGCGACGGTGTTCCTGTGCTCGGTATCGCGTGCCCTGTACCCAAGTAACTGCTGTTCCCGGAGCCAACTAACCAATTCGTCAACAATACTGGTGGCCAACTGAGGGAGGCCAAGCTGCTGCATCATGATGGCATAGTTCATTTTCGAGCCAGGGCGCTCGGGAGTGAGCTCGCGCATTTGGGGTGGGCTGAGCGATCCGATTTCAGAAAACAGCCTGGCGACAGCATTCATATCTGCCTTGGCGAGGTGCGCATTCACCACCCCCTGCAAGCAACGGAGGGTCCTTGGGTCATTTAAGCCAGCACATCTTTGACTTAGTTGATAGGCCCTCTTGGCGAATATGATGCCGCTTTGGATATCGCCATGGCCTGCACTGTGCCTTCCAAGTCGATCAATGGCCAAGATAGTTTCCCACCCTGTCCCAAGGCCATTCATTTTGGCATTTGCCAGCTCGACAATGAATTGGCTGTCGGGATTTGCCGCTATTGAGCAACATATCAAGACAACGCCACCTTCGCGGATGAGGGTCGGGATCTCTGCAGCGAGTATGGTATCGGCTTCGAGAGTCCTTCCCTGCTCAAGGAGGAAGAAGGAAAGGCCGAGGATGGTGTCTAGGGGGGTGGAACAATCCCATCGAAGAGCGAGCAAATCCAGCTTCACCTCTTGATATATGGCAGCTGCCTCACTGTCAAGTTTATATCGCTTAAACTTCCGCATCTGTTGGAGGCGGGCAAGAGTCCGATTGCGACGAGCCTGCGAGTCGGACAGATACTGAGTTTTATGGAGGAGATCCGCCATCTCGGCACCATCGGAAAGGCCCAGTAATCGACCTTGGACATCCTGGAGTGTGAGGGTCTGGCCCTCATCGATTGTATGTCCAAACATAAAGAAAGGAAGGCGCTCAAAATCCGGGGACTGCGTAAATCGCGTCCACCGACGGATAACCTCAAGGCACCGACGGAATAGTTCCTCGGCCGTATCGAACAGTTGGGAGTCTATATGCAGTTGCGCCAGGCAATTGATGATCATGATTACCTCCGCATGGTCCGCAGGAAGTGTCTTGCCAATAGTTAGGAAGACCAACTGGCGGCACTCAGCCAGACATGATACGACGGTCCTTGTGTTGGAGAGAGGTTGAGCTTTCCGGAGCCAATCCTCGAGCTGCACATTATAGGACTGTGCCATCGCTAGGCAAGGATTCCACTGGGCAAGAGAGGTGAACAATTTCTGGAAAGATATCGAGCTCATGAACGTGGCCAAATAAGATACCACCTCTGCAGATGGGGCAGCACGAGTAATGAGCCAAATCCATCTTGATGTGGCAATCGTTGCCAGTCCTGGTCTCGCAGAATCATCTAGAGATTGTCGTTGAATTTGTGTTTCAAATTTGGATGTGGCCATATACCGCAGGAGGTCAACCGCTGCGTCTCCGCGTGCCTTTTTAAGTGGCAAAACTGGTGAAAGGCCCGCGGAATTGCTACTGGACGAGCGTAGATCTGTAGTTCCAGAAATAAGGAACTGCCTCACAGAGGGGGCAGCAAATCGGACCTGGCCCTTGCTATCCGGCCCATTGACCAGGCCTCGTAGGCACCCATCCAGTATATCCTGAGAGGTTGTTCCAGAATAGGGATACAGGGTTAGTAGTTCATCCAATTCTTGTATTGTGAGCGGAGACGGTAAAGCTATCATCCACTGAAGTATTTTGATACCACAGTTTCGTAACAAGGAAGTTTCACTATAAAGCCTTCCCAAGGCTGCCGAAAGCAAGCCATCCATATCCTGCGGAAGGGAAAAACATAACCCTTCGTGGTATATCCCGGCCGCGACCGTGATGTAATAATGGCTGCCCATCGCATTGTTCACAAGGGATTCAGGGTCGAGTACACTGCAGGATGGTTGTGTTCTGGATGATCGATCATTCTGTAGTGTAGCGCCTGCGTGGAACTTGATATCTTTGGAGATGGTTAACCAAGGAATTTCTATTACTGCCCACCGAGATTTCGACGTTGATGAGGGATTCTGGTCCGGCTGCTGGCGACTCATGGCCAGGACTTTGATATTATATTGCGGGCCGGAGGACGGTCCCAAAATCCCTCTCGCCAGCATCGACTGGTCAGAAGAATCCAAGTTATCCATTCCGTCAAGAATGCAGTGAGTGCATTTGAAATGAGTTAGAAGGGAGTGAAGTGCTATCCAGAGACTGTCCAGTGGCACACCCTCAATCAGTGGAATATGGAGCAGTGGAACCCGTGCACAAAGCTCTGGACGCTGCGTGTAGAGTTGACAAATCACATTCTGTAGAAAGGACGCAATTGCTCTTTGTCCCTCCATGGGGTCACAGAACGAGAAATAAATAACAGCTGCAGTATTTCCTGAGTGGGCTTTCTGGTCGAAACATCTTTGGACAATGCGCGCAGCACATGCTGACTTGCCGCAACCAGATGGCCCTTGGATCCACAGATTAGGGAGATCAAGAGATGGGCTTAGCCACTGCAGGTAAGCTGAATGATTCGCAAGCAATAAGTCCAGGTGAGACCCCCTGCCCATCCCGGCCTTGCTGATAAATGCCGCGTCATTTGTAGGGCTCAGGTACCGAATATGGCGTTTCAAGGCATCTCCTTGCTGCGGAAGAGTTGAACTTCGATCACCTTCTAGGTGAATAGGAGGAACGGTCCCTAGAAATCCAAGCTCCTGGAATTTTCCGGTCTGTGTAGAGGTGAACGCTATAGCATTCAAAGGGACATTAACGTGCGCTCCTGACTGAGTGGGACGGAAGAAACATACGAGCTTTCAGATCTGACGCACTGACAAAGCTGATTGCTACGACGTCCCCATCATGCCGGAGCCTGTGTGCTTTCCTGGCAGGGGATGCTGCTTTTGGTGGATCAGGTTCGTATGGACGAGGTGCTGCATGTAAGGCCTGGCCCTGAGAAAGCAACGCCGCTTCGATCCTGTGTTCTGTTTGCATATCCCAATGCCAGTCATAGTGAACAAGCAGTTCGTGGCTTTGGAACAGGGGAAGCGAGATATCAGAGGCATATTCGATAACAGTCACGAATTAGGAGACTCACCTTGTAGTAAAGGTTTTCTGACAATGTTCACATGAGACGGGCTCGTTTACATCTGGATGGCACGTATTTAAGCAGTCAATTCAAGACTGGGTACCGTTCAGACTTACGAGTTCTGCTGTGCAGGTCACGGTCACCCTCCGATGGATATGCCAGGTCACATTTACTGCATCTAAAGACCCAGTGGTAGGGCTGACGCTCATCCGAGATGCGCACGTATCGTTCTTCGATCCGATACCCGGTGGGCTGGTAACTATCATTTCGTCTTAATTTAAACATCTAGGAAAGAGGATTGAGCAACCAGGCCGCTACCTATCGATGATGAGAACCCAGCAGAGGATATTTGTCCCGGCACAGTCCGAAGACTTTTCATGTTCGAGAAGGAGCTGCCTGTGATTACAGCTGGTTAGGGAGTTTGAGGGATCATGAGACCGCGTGTACAAACCTATCTGCGAAGGCTGACTGACAAAACCGACATGGATACGTATCGAGTCCGGTCATAGGGCCCTCGACAGTGGGAGACGACGTCGATTGACTATGGTCCCCAAGCAAAGTTCCATTAGCAGCCGGTGCCTCCGTAGAACGAGCGGGCGCCCGGCGGTATACTGCACCATAACTCCTGCCAGGGAACACCCTTTTTTGAATATCTGCATGGTGCTGGAGATGTTGTTTGAACTCCTCTCTGCAAGCAACTGGTTGGTTAATCTAGTAATATTTGCCAGTGATGGGATTGTGGAAGTTTACTGCTGCTCAAAGCTCGCCCCACAATGCTTACACTGCATGCTGAAGTTGAATGTGAAATGGTCCGACGAACAAGTGACGCCCTCACGTATCAGTCGGTTTTTATGGAGTCCACGAGAGAAGGAAATCGCGAGGAGCCGCAGAAAGGGGAGTTCTGACGAGCTCAGCCTCAGCCACTACGCTAAAATATGCTAAAATATGCAGGGTTAACAAAATGACCACGACGATCAGCTGGAGCGACATCCCACGTTCACACCCAGGCTGGTAACATAAGGAATTTAATTGAGAACCCGGTGGGTTTATACTTGCAGTTATTGACACCAACCTGTCCATCACTCACAGACATGCACTGTCTTCACTGCTCCCAAGAGTTTACCGATCAGTGAGTTGTCACGCCGGCATGATGGCACCGATATCGAGGAATTCAACTAACAGCAGCTTCAGATCACAATTAAACGCCCACTATGATGAGCACGCGGAGATTCAACGTCGAGTTCACCCCGGGCGAGTATACGGGGCCCGCTACGAGACAAAGAGCCACATCATCTCGCCAGGTAAGATAAAATCTCTTGGTCCCGGGCATCATCCAGCATCATTGTCTGTGAAGGATGTTTAGGCTACTTGCTAATCTGTCTAAGCAGGCGGTGCTGAATCCGATCCAGAACAGGCTTCATTCAGTGCTATTGGCAAAGATTCATTCCCCCTGAAGGAGCAAAAGCCCGGCAAAAAAGCACAACGGCTCTCCGACATCAGCCAGTTCATGAACCAGGAAAACGGGCTGCTTGTATTTCGTCGCTTTTCCGAACTGAGTATCCAGAACCTCGTCCATATGCAGACCGAGATTGCGGAACTGGAACATCGCGTCAAACAACAAAGTGATTCAGCGGGCACAATCCCCTGGGGCAGTTCCTCGAATCAACTCAGGGATACGCTCTCAGAGAAGCTGGAGAAATATCGTGAGCTTTCCACGGACATTATGATATCGAGCTGTAGTCCCGGACTAACCGCCGTGCAGACAAAGCTCTGCTGATCCAGTCGCAATTGCGCAAGCTGGAACGCCCAGAAGATGAGTTTATACAAATTCTCAGCGACTGGGCAGCAGACTCTCAGCTTCTTAACGACCCAGATGCCGCGTTTTTAGCCGATCAACCTGACCTTCGAAGGGACTTGGTGTCGCTGAACTCCGGCGCAGAACGGAAAGTCTGGGCCTACCGCGTCGTGGAAAGATTGGTCTGGAGGTTGCTTGTCAAGGTAAACCCCTTATTAATGAGCTGATGGATAGAGATCTCATGGCCGCCTCTGCAGGACAAAAAGCGCAGTGCGACAACCGTCTACGACCACGGGGGGACTCTCTACACGTACAATGACGAGGCTGTTGCGACGGTGGTCCGTGTGGTGCTGACCATCGTGATCGCCGCGCTTCTGATTATCCCAATTATTCTGCTCTACTTTTTCAGGACGGGGGCAAACGCCCTTATAGTGGTTACGGTCTGCACTGTCGCCGTGGCGGCTTTGATTGCCCTGTCCACCGACTGTCGCAATCACGAAATCTTGATGGCAGCCGCAGCGTAAGTACATCTTCAGACCCGGACGGAGGGATATACATCTTCTAACCATGCAACCCTTTAGATATGGTGCCGTCATGATAGTTTACGTCGAGCACTGAGCCAGGGCATGGGTTTGAGGGATCCCATCGAGTCACGAAAGAGGCGACAGTGGTGATTTTGGGGGAGAACAAGGATGTTATTTACAATCATGCCCACAGGGAGGCAGTGCAATCAGAGAACGAATCAGAGAGTCTGCCCAGCCACGAAGATGCCATGAAAAGTTTGTTCTGGTCAATCACATCTGGCAGGCCCCGCACCGCAAGGCTGATCCTCGTATTCCCAAGCCAATTATAAAGGGCACGACGTGGAAAAGGCTCAGTTTCAATGCTTCAACCTGGCGTGATTGAGGCTCAAGAGTTTCGTCCTATGAAATCCCTCGTATTCTGTCGCGGGATCGAGACCGTATTAGAAATATCTGCCCAGTCCATCTCCGTTCCTGCTATCTGACCTTGTAAAACAATACTCTCTGCTTCGGGTTATCCTGGACAGTGGTGGAAACAATGGACGCGTTGATGAGCACTCAGCAGTGCAAGCACTGCGAGAAGATCTTCTTCAACCGGTGAGTAGGCTGCGCATGGTTGTCATGATTGGGTTTAACATGGCCCACCAAGCTCGCTCTGGCAAGAACACTATGACTTGCATACTGGCATACAAATGCAGCTGGGTCGTTCGGCTCGATATGGGCCAGTGGACGAGTGCGAGTCAAAGGCAGACACGATAGACCAAATCAGCACTTTAGTCTCCCGTCTGCACGTCCAGAGGGATGATATCGACACAAAAGGCCGGCCCGCGGTCTTAAAGGACAAAGGGAAAGAATCAAATCTACTTCTCAACCAGGCGCAAATGGAACAGTACCTGCAAAAGGCAATTGCGGAATTCCCCCCGTACGAAGGTGGAGGAATCGACAACGTCATTTCAGAGCCGACAATCCAGTGTCCGGACTGCGACTTCTGCTTCTATACACAGTAAGTCCATTCCCCTACCGCAGCTGGGTTACCTGTCTAGTTTCACAATATCATTAAGACTTCCTTAGAGAACAGCGCGACGAGCATCACCTTTCAAGATACTGCCGGGGGAACCAGATCGAAGTCTATATCATGACGATCGACAGGCAAGTCTCCTGAGAATGCGCATCCGGGGCAGTGGTCTGATAATTCATTTCCATTCTGCAGCTCAGCTATTGGAGGGTATCGGGTATACAAGGAAAGTGTTCCCTTTGAGAGCACATCGGCACATTTCAAATGCAGCAAGTGTTGTAGTGTCTTTACCATGGATGCTGAAAGAAAAAAGCATGAACTCATCCGTATGGCTCGCCGTCTAAATCGTCTTATGATAGCCTTCACTGAGATTGTCAGATCCGATGGAACAAGCCAAATGTGCCCACTGTGAAAAGATACTCCCAAGCGAGTAAGTCCCTCCCTTCCACACTACCTATCATGAGGCTCATCGACCTGTAGGTACGAGCTGAGGCAGCATTATTTGTGGCATGACGACATACACCTCAGACAGCACATTGATCGCAGGGTCGAACAAATGACGGAACAAGGGAGTGGGTCTCAATCGTGGAGTATGGCCTTCCTCAACTATCGCCACTCCTGGTCTTGCTAACTCCTGCCTGGTACAGATAACACAGGAGCAGATACCAGTCACCCAGTGACGGGACCACCCCTTCATGTCCGAAACCCCTGGAATAGAAAAGGTAAAGATCCCAGTATCCGAATATCTTATGTATATGTTCGATTCACTGTTGACCGTACTATCAGGTGGCTTCCCGCAATACGATGGGGACGTGGTCGCGATCAGCTTTCTTAGCGAAGAGGATCTAGAGATGCGTGAGCTTTATGTACCCGGAACAGCCATTAGAAGGGCGAGGATACTAAACTATGAACAGGTTATGCGCCAGACGGCGTGTTAAAAGACTTATCGAAGGAGAGCATACGTCTCCGTTTCCCAAGCGCCGTCAGCAACAAGATTGACGAGTCCACAACACAGAAAAAGCGCTCGTACAGGAAGTCACTGAAGGCCATGTTCAGTGGTATAACCCCCTAAACAGCGTTCGTGCACTGATGTTGACATTTGGCAGGACGAAGCAAAGACGGGTCCCGGTCTCCCCCCCGTCAGTCAGAACGTCCATCACTCGGGAGCAGCTTAAACGTAAGCGCTCGACGCTTTGGTAATAACGATGTACAAGACCATATGGAATGGCAGCTGTTCTATCGCCATATCCATTCTGACTGGGTTCTGACACACGATCGAAGTCAGCACGTCGAGGCGCATCCCGGAGAAGACCTCGGGACCCCTAAAACTAATCAATCTCGAATCTTAACTCTTCCCAGCAGGTTGAGCCCAGAGGACCTCCAATCGCAGTTTGAAGCTCTCCTGGGCGAGATAGCAGACTTTGCAAACCACAACCATGTCGATAATATCGCCGGACTGGAGAGCGTCATCAGTGAAACCACCGCCGCCGGGATTCCGAGTAGGACTCACATCGAGAGGCTCCAGGCCTGGCTGGGTAATGAGGAAAAGCGAATTGCAGCCACGAACAGCGAGATCAACACTTTGTCTGGTCTTCCGGTTCTTGGCCATGGATCCCCTTCACGGATCCTTGTGCGAGACCGTGTCGGGAGAGCAAGACTGATGACCGGGCAGGATTTAAGCAGAATTACTTGTCATGCAATCGGTCCCCCGCGCGGATCGCTTGATGTAGTCAGAATGGCGCTTGGGAGGCGTGGAGAGGCAGCCCTGGCCCGAGGACGCATACAGGATGCCGAACGGGCATATACAGAAATGTTTCGGGCCATGCAAATACATGACGGTGACGAACAACTGAAATTCATACTGCTCGCCCATCTTGCCGGAAACGTGTACAAAAAACATGGCAACATGGCGAATGCCGCAGGAATGTATATGCAAGGTCTTCGGTGCAGTCAGAGATTGTACGGGCTGAAAAGCGTGAATAACTTTACCATGATGACCAACATAGCCATCTACTATGAGGATATCGGCCGTCTGGATGATGCGGCAGCTCTATATCGTCGCTCGGTAAGGGGGCGAATCAATGCCGGTGAGAAGGAGAGCGCCCTCATGAACATACAGGAACTTTCGACCGTGTACCGGAAGATGGGAAAAGATCAGGACGCCCTGCAGTTTGTTGAAGAAGCGTATACTGGGTATACCCGGGTGGTAGGACCAGATCATCGGATGACGCTGTTGACGCTGAACAACTTGGCCGCCTATCTTTTCACAGCAGGCTTAATTGAACGCGCGCAGTCACTACTCGGTCCAGCCCTCCCTGCTATAACACGAGTTCTCGGGCTGGACGACCCAGTCTCCTGGGGATCAGTGTGCAATTTCGTCATGTACTATCAGGGCTCCAGCTTCCCTCCTACCGTCACGCAGGTCATTGACCAATATATGGCGCAGAACACCCCGGCATCTCTGAAAGTCCTCAACGGAATTGGTGATCATTACGGAAAGAATAACTTGATCCGAAAGGCCATGGAGACATACCGTGCTCTCCACGAGAAGAGAATGTCCCTCTTGGGACCCTCCCATCCGGAAACGTGGAGCTCACTGTATGCCTATGCGTATACTTTGGATCGGCTCGGCGAGACAAGCGAAGCATTGAAGCAATATCGTGTGCTTGTCTTGCAGCCACAGGCTCGATTCCTACTACCCCAGTCGCAGGTTCAGGCATGTCAGGCTGCCGTGCAGGACTTGAGCCGAAAGCAGGCTGCTCTAGATGAAGAGGAAGCGGAATGGGGATTGACTACAGCGCGGAAGTGCTCCTTACAGGCCTGCAGTAACTCTACGCTGAGGTTTTGTTCAGGTATGTCCATGTCACACATTTGTCCTCTCCCGCCTTTTCCCATCCATCAACCTCATGTTCCGAAGGGAGACCATTTATAGCTGACAAATGCTCGGCTACAGACTGCCGCCTGGTGCGGTTTTGCTCAGCAGCGTGTCAAAAACAAGACAAGTCCCACCACGGGGCTTGCATCCCTTCGGTGACTCTCACCGAGTCCACATTTACCATCGTGGAGAATCCACAGGACAAACCTTCCGTCGTGAAAGACGGTGACTTTCTATTCACTCAGTTGCAACTACCTCGTCGGCCCAGATGTGAGTCTGCCAAAGACGTCTTCATCAATCCGAACAACTTCACCACCATTCGGATATCAAAACGACCTTCCCACATTCTCAGCTTCCAGGCGAACCCGGGTTTGGACCTCCGGTTCACGATTCATCGCTCGTCACCTTTCACATGGCTGACGCCTAAAGAGTCAAATATGATTTGCATGTTGAATGACATTGAGGACTCCTTCATCGTTGTTGCGCCTGGGGAGTCTATGATGAAGGGCCTGGTCGCGGCGCGGGACAAGGTCTTTGGGACCGACTCTGGAAACGTGGATATTCCAGACCGGAATCTCGTTGAGTTTGCCCAGACCGGAGCTGAAAGTGATAGACAATTTGTTCGTGGGTTTATGGTGACAGAATGGTCTCTATAACCATAGTTTGTGGCAGGGTTGAGCCTTCTCGAGTACCCCAGCAGACTGTACATGGACATCCACGACGAATTAACAGGCGCTGAAAGACTGAAGGAAGATAGAATGACCAGGGAAATCCTATGTAGAGGACAATTTTAATATATAGTATCTATAACTGCGGACCTTATATGGCTCTCGGAGCTTCGATGGCCATGGCCGCGCCAATGCCTCGCATTTAACGATTCACCGAGCTCGCCACTATAGATGCTGTAACTCCATTGGCCCGCAATATTTTCGCTGTTAATGCCATACTTCCGCATGCATGAATCAGTCGCATTTCGGTTCGCCGAATCTGCCGGCGATTGGGCTCTGTGCTTTCGGCGGACTCAGAGAGCACTTCGGCGACCGCAGACAGTCCACCACCTGATTGCACTTACAACGCAAAGTAGCCCTAAGTAACCCATAAGATAAAACTACTATTGGATTCTGAGAAAGATCGTATATGATGCCTGTCGGTGGTCAGGGGGCGATCGCCGAATGTTATAGAACGGCCATGATATGGCAATTGTTTTGGGAGCTATATCAGAGCTCATGCCCTCAGCCGTTGGCTTGAACTATACCATGGTTATTTTCACTCGCAAATGCCACCTGAAATGCACCACGAGTCCCAGGTCAATAAATACAACTACCCAGAAGGTGGGCTGCGGGCCAACCTCGTCGTGGCTGGAAGTTTCAGCTCGATAATGGGCGGACTGGGCCTGATGAACAGCATCGGCATCTACCAAGCTTGGATCTCGGCGCATCAACTCTCGTCCCTGAGCGCCGGGCAAATAGGCTGGATCTTCGGAATCTATAACTTCATGGTCTTCTTCTGCGGTATCCAGATCGGCCCTGTTTTCGATTCGCGCGGCCCACTGCTGCTAATGTGCATCGGGTCTGCATTGCTCATCATCACCTTCATCTGCATTGGCTTTTGCACAATATACTGGCAATTTCTCGTTGTCATAGGCATATTAGGTGGAATGGGCACCAGCTTCATCTTCATTGTCCCCGTGGCGTGCATTGGTCATTACTTTTGCCGCAGACGCGGCGCGGCAACGGGGCTAGCGTTATCGGGGGGCAGTATTGGGGGTGTGATATTTCCGCTTGTACTCGAGACACTGGCACCGAGAATTGGATTCGCATGGGCGACTCGAGTAATCGGTCTGATAACGCTCGTCCTCTTGATCCCGGGCGTGTTGCTCGTCCGCGCGAATCTCCCACCTAAACCGCCGTCAGCTAAGGTGTTTTTGCCTGACCTTTCAATCCTGAAGGAGCCTGTTTTAGCTCTAACGACCCTGGGCGTGTTCTTCATTGAATGGGGGTTCTTCATCCCGCTTGAGTATATCGCTTCGTACTCCCTGGAAACTGGCATTGACCGCCGAACAGCATACCTGATGGTCGTCTTCCTGAACGCAGGCTCATTCCCTGGTCGTTGGCTGCCTGGTATTGTCGCAGACAGGATCGGACGATTCAACACACTGCTTTTCACCAACATCGTATGCCTAGTCTCTGTGCTGGCCGTCTGGATGCCGGCAGCCGGGAACACTGTCGCGGTCATTATATTCTCGGTGGTATTTGGTTTCGCGAGCGGAAGCAACATTAGCCTTGTACCAGTATGCGTCGGCGAATTGTGTCCAGTTGCGAATTATGGTCGGTATTATACGACTGTGTATACCATTGTTAGCTTTGGGTAAGTCCCAGTCCCTGTTCCTGCAATGATATCACTCATACTAGAACTTTATTGATAATACCTTCGATAGGGCTTTGACCGGGGTCCCAATCGCAGGGGAAATCCTTCACCGCTGTAATGGAAAATACTGGGGTCTAATATCTTTTGCCGGGTGTGCATATGCGGCTGGAATTGTATGCTTTTCGGTTGCTGTGTGGTTGAGGAGGGGAAAGGACGTTCACAGCACAGCCAAGCCCAATTTCAAGACTAGAGAAGAGCCGATGACCATATCCTGACTTACTGCCAATGCATGTCCGTCTCTTCTATTCGCTCCTGATCTTTAAGTATCTTTCGTCCAAATTAATACGAAAAGGCCCAAGCTCCCTCCGAAATCTCACCGTCCCACCTCGCATCCAGCGTCTCTGAGCACAGATCAGATAGTGCAACTGTTTCATACAGATTAGTGATGCATGAACGCTATAGGGGCCTGAGGAGCTATCTAGCAAGGTCCTGTGGGATGCCGTTGTCAACTACTTATATATTTCTATAACTGTATAAATTATACATTCTTCTATATATATCTCTGTCTGACGTCAAGGGTTTTTAACTGTATCTCAATATATAAAGTATTTACGCTACCCATCTACCAATATAGGCATTAACAGGATAAATCCCGACAGCGTATATTTGTATTACAAAGGGTAGATAAATTTGAGATTCTGTCGGTCCGTCAGATCCAGATCTCCTCCTCCGACCTTTACAATCTCACTCCCCGTATCCATCACTTCGTCTCTTTCCGATTCGTCACCCTGCTCAGCAAGGAGTTGCTTTCGACGTCGGTTTTCGCGGTCAAGGTAAAATCGAATGATAAGACACATAGCCGGAGAGATGATCCAAAAGGCCGTCATGAACGACCAGGGCAGCACATATCGTGGGCTATACTTTGATTGCCAGAACCTACCAGAGGATTAGCTGGCCAGTCCTGTCGGTGGAGATATAGACACTCACTCTGGTGAAATCATATTGGCGACGGCTGCGGCCACGACGCATGAGGACATCAGACAGACCTTCTTGGTATGTCCGGTTGTAGTCGTCCCGGCCCACGAAAGGCCGAGAAGATAGGATGGCTTGAATGATGAGATTTGTGTCCCCACGACCAAGGCTACTTTGTTCGACCAGGGGGAAGAAAGCTGCGGAGTGCACTGCTAGTGAGCAATAGACATTGAGTAGGTCCAGGGGTAGTACTAACCTCAATAATACCTCCAATAATGCAGGGAAGATAAGATATTGCACACGTGTAACCGGTACCAAGGTCTGTACCATATAACATCGCGGCCGAGACCAGGAGCAATACGCAGCCCCAGAGAGGCTTCGCAACATTGAAAAGTGCACTCTGAGCAGGGGTAAAGCCAAAGCCCACAATGATCAAGGGTACCTGTGCTGAGGTATTGCTTGGAAGTTCATTAAAGAACATGTGGAATCTACAGTTATCAGCGGTTTGCCAGCTAGCTATAAACAAGTGATAAGTTAAGGCGAGAGGAAGCACATACATAAATAGCCAAGTCTTGACATCGGTAAAGCATTCACGCACTTGGGACCACTTGACTGTTGAATTCGTAATCCCCGCGCGTGTTTTGCGAATAATTTCAATTGTATGGACCTTTTGCTCAGTTGAAAGCCACTTCGCCTCTACAGGCGAATTAGGCAGGAATAAGACAAGAGGGACAAAGATAGTGAACGTTATAATAGCACACATAATATGTAGCCATTTCCAGGAGGAAATACCCCCAGCAAGTACACCTGCGCTTTCGTCTTTCAAAAGCTTGTATGCAACCATGGTAAGAAGGACATTGGCTAAACTTCCGGCCGTCCACCATAGTAACTGGACCCAGGGGCTCTTCTTCGGGGGAAAGAATGCTTGGTGGAGTATCGCTGTAGACGGCACAACCTGTGACTCGGTCTATATAGAAGTTCTAGCAACCGTTGAAACATATACCTGTGGAGTATCAGGCTTACCATGCCTAGGAGGAAGCGTACAGCCATCAGCTGCCTGCCTGTCCGGACAGCTGGGTGGACGCCTATCAAAACAGCCCAGAGGAAAAGCGAAGCAGTAATGAATTGTTTGTGGCCAACTCGTTGGGAGAGCCAGGCACCAGGCCAGAGAGCGATTAAGTAACCGACATAAAAAAGCGTAAAGAGTACATTATACTCATTTTTTGTCATATCAACATCTTTGAAGATCCCCATGGTGCTGGCAGACGAGAGCGACGACTTGTCAAGGTGGATCAAGAAGGATATCCACCATGTCTGTCCGAGCAGAAACCAAAAGTTCCTACGGATGATTTTGCCTTCGATTTCAGGAGTCAGAGGGCGAACACTGCCCTTGTTGACGTTATAGAAATACGTCGTGTCGTCGACCTCGCCCTGGCTGACCACAACCGGACCTCTTTCCGGGGGAGATTCGTGGCCGGGGGAGCCCTTATCGGCATTAACAGCCGAGATGTCTTTGGCAGTCGTATTGCTTGACATCATTCCCGATCAGATCCCTTGATGATTCCCCGGCAAAAATCTGACCGGTCACGGGTACGAGAGAGAAAGTGGACGACTTCTTATAACGAGGCATGTTTCGATCCACCTGTCAGGCTGGGATTCATCGCTCGCCTTTTTACAGTGGGTCTGAAGGAAACGGTCAAAGCACAAACCCTGCTGCTCGGAAGCATGACAAGCGGGGTGTAGTTATTACTTCGCTCAGCGTACGACATAAGGACCCCCTGGCCAGCCGATATTCCCCTTTAGGAAAGGTATCAGAGTAGCCCACGTCATGGGTCAACCATCAGCCCCGCAGCGTGGGCTGGCCTGGCGAGTTCTGACACACATTTTGACAAATTGTATATAAACCTGCATTCACATATGCGCTCAATCCTGCTCTTCCTGGAAACTACAAATTATCCTCGAGCGCCCCCTTTTTAGTGTACGCAGGGTGGGGGAATCCCAACCAGTCATGGACTACATCACGCATATTCCAGGCCTTGGTCTTCCCTACAAACCTGGACTGCATGTAGCCAAGAACATGACCGACCGTATCTATTGAAAAGAAAGGCGGGAAAGCGAGTTGAACATTTAGAACGGACAACATCATCCGATTTCTCTGAGCCATGGCTTCGCCGACGAATCGCCGGACTTCGGCGAAGGCTTTCCAAATTAACGAAGTAATTCATTCAGACTATAGCCATGTCCATGGTACTGGCTGTTTGATTGTGCACAGGTAGACGATTCTCACAACAGACCCACGAAAAAGTCATAGGAGTGAAAGTGATGATCCATGCCGATGTAGTAAGGCAGCTTCAGCCTATTCGGACAAATAAATTATCCAGTCAAATTAGTTGTCTTCCTGTCATCCATCCGTGGTGAAAGTAACTCTGAAGTTGAGCACAACAACTAACTAATGGGCGACATCTTCCCAATTTTGCCATCCGCGACCCTGGATTTTGGACAGTTCTTCATCCGTGAGCTTCTTGCCCGTGGTGAAGTACCCGGAATTGATCTTTGCGTCAATCTCCACACGAGAGTCCTCGGGAATCATATCTGCCGCAACTCATTAGTTTGTGATGGCTGCTGTTGCTGAGCCCAACTCACGGTCTGGTATGGGAACCCGCTCGAGGATCGGAATTCCCTGTTCCACTATCGCATCATGCTTCATATTCGACATGGAAAGCATACGATCAATCTTCTTAATGCCCAGCCAGTGGAGAATGTCAGGCATGAGGGCCTGGAAGCGCATCTGATACAGCGTCAGGCCTTTTAATTGGCAACCAGGAGGGGGAGAGGTCTTACATCTCTCACACCGGCGATATTCTCCGTCCTGGCGAAATACTTGTCTGCTGTGTCGCCGCCGCGTTTGCGTGCGTTATACACCAGGTATTTGACTACTTCACCAAGTGCTCGGCCCTCCTTTCGGAAATAGATTGCGACGCCTGACCCACCATTCTGAGCCTCCTTGATCGCTTCTTCAATACCAAAAGCAAGATAAGGCCGGCAGGTACAGATGTCCGACTGGAAAACATCCGAGCCGTTGCATTCATCGTGAATACGGAGCGTGAGCTTGAAATTCGGGTCTGACACACGCTCAGGCGGGCCGAAGATGTACACCGTGAGTCCCCCAATAGGAGGTAGGAACACTTTAATATCAGGGCGCGTGATGAGTTCAGGGTAATTGCCACCACACTGCTCAAACAGGGTGCGGCGTAAGGTGCCCTCGTCGATGCCGAATCTCTCAGCGACACCTGGGAGATACCAAACGGGTTCGACAGCGGCCTTGGTGACGCGCACGTCCCCCTGCTTGCTGATAATAATCTCTCCGTCAACTCGGAGACGGCCTTCTTTCAGAGACTCAGTAATTTCGGCAAGTCGCATGGTAGCTCTCGTAACAGCGATTGTCGGTCTAACATCGAGGCCTGCGTCTAGATGTTGCTTGAAGAGTCTGGTGGTTTGATGGCCGAAAGGGTCCATTGCTACAATTTTGGACTTATCCCCCCATGTCTTCTGGGGCGGGAAGTTGAACGTCGGGTGCGTGTTCTCGAAACTGGGCTGGAAATTGCGCGGCAGGTCTCCAGCAGCTATAGCGATAGCATTATAGACAGAGTAACTTCCACCGTGGGCTCCAATCGCATTGCGCCTAGTGACGGTCTTTGACGCCCGAGAAACCAAGACGGGTCCACGCTCCTGAGGATCTGCAGCTCCCCAGTTCAGAGGCACAGGGTTGACGACACTCTGCCCGGGGTAAGTTGTCAACTGTTTCCAGATGTTAGCTTCCTGTTCTCGGGAGTTGCTGTCCCCCTTCAAACGACTTCAAACTTACAATGATGCGTTCATCCGTGCTCAGTGTGCCATTTTGTCCGCTTGATCCGCTTGGCTGATTCGATCCCATGGTTTTTGCCGGTTTTAGGGTTAAGGCAAGGTATTGTAAATAGCAAAAGAACGGACGAATGAGCAACCAAAAGGCTTGAGGGACAACGGGATTCGCTTTATTTATAATCTGCTAGTGGCTACAAACACCAGTACTCAATTCAATGACCCGAAGCTCGATCATCCCAAACGAAGAATGTCATTTAGCATTCCAGCGGATTGGTGCAGCGGAACATCGATGATATGCCTGTCTATCTTATCTAATCTGCAGTATCGTTATCTTATCCGATATACATACTTATCGATAAACACTTGTGGATAGCATCCAAGCACTGTGTTGATAGTACGATACCATGATAATATAGATAATATCTAATAGTATGACGACTGAGGTTTTTTATTCAACTTGAGCGTGCTACGACTTAAGGAGGACATTGCCGGAATTCGCGTCCGACCTTACAAATCTTTCCTCGTCAAAGCTCTGCAGAAAACATGGCCCAGCCGACCAACATGCTTTATCCTCCCTACTCGCATGATAAAATCATGAGCCCTCAGGACACGCCGTACTTTACTGACAATGAATTCCGACATTCGACCAGCCGCAGTTTCACCGAGGTGCGAGACCCCGCCACCAACAACCTGGTCACACGGGTTCCGCAAATGACAACGGCTGAACTGGAGGAATCGATTTCTTCTGCTAAAGCGGCATTCCCTATCTGGCGGGGAATGTCAGTGATTGCCAGGCAGCAGATCATGTTCCGCTATGTTGGTCTGATAAAAGAGAATCAGGAGAGGATCGCTGCCATAATTACGCTGGAACAGGGCAAGACGCTTGCCGATGCAAGAGGGGATGTGTTGCGCGGCTTACAGGTTGCTGAGGCTGCGTGCGCTGGGCCTGAATACATGAAGGGAGAAGTTTTGGAAGTTGCTAAGGACATGGAAACGAGGACATATAGAGAACCGCTCGGTGTTGTTGCCGCTATTTGTCCCTTTAGTGAGTCCATTATCCAACATCCTCTAGGGGCACAAACTCACCACATAGGACAGACTTCCCAGCCATGGTACCATTGTGGTGCCTTCCAATTGCAACAATTACAGGAAACACGCTTGTGCTCAAGCCGTCAGAGCGTGTTCCTGGGGCGGCAATGATTTTGGCTGAATTGGCCGAGAAGGCAGGATTCCCACCAGGCGTTATCAACATAGTCCATGGCACCCATGACACCGTCAACTTCCTGCTTGATGCACCTGAGATCAGGGCGATCAGCTTTGTGGGCAGCAATAAAGCAGGCGAGTATATCTTTGAAAGGGGCTCTGCCAATGGGAAGCGAGTACAGGCAAACATGGGCGCGAAGAATCATGCCCTTGTCATGCCCGACGCCGACAAGGATCAGGCCCTGCCCTCTATCGTGAGCGCGGCATTTGGTGCTGCCGGTCAGCGCTGCATGGCCTTATCCGTCGTTTTATTTGTTGGGGCAACAAAAGACTGGCTTCCTGAGCTTGTTCAGCGAGCGAGGGCTCTTCGCGTGGACGCCGGCTTCGAGGACGGTGTGGACCTTGGCCCTGTTGTTACTCCAGAGAGCAAGACACGGATTGGCAATCTGGTATCTAACGCTGAGGACGCGGGTGCGAGGATTGTGCTCGATGGTCGCGGCTATATACCAGCAAAATATCCCAACGGTAACTGGGTTGGGCCGACAATCATCAGTGGCGTGCGGCCTGACATGCAGTGCTATCAGGAGGAGATCTTTGGGCCAGTTCTCGTGTGTTTAAACGTAGATTCTCTCGATGCTGGGATCGACCTCATTAACAAGAACGAATACGGAAATGGGACCGCTGTTTTCACCTCCTCAGGAGCGGTGGCTGAGCGATTTCGAAAGAATATAGAAGCCGGGCAGGTTGGAGTGAATGTGCCCATTCCTGTGCCACTTCCGATGTTCTCATTTACCGGCAACAAAAAGAGCATTGCTGGTGGAGGAGCCAGCACCTTTTACGGGAAGCCCGGTGTGAATTTCTACACCCAGTTGAAAACAGTTACATCAAAGTGGGCGAGCAGGGACGTATCGTTCGAAAAGGTCGAGCTGGCAATGCCAGCTGAGCTTTAAAACATACAATGTCAAATAAAGCCACGATATTGTATAGCAAATTCCACCTCAGAGAGTTTTGACCTTTCATTCTTTTATTTTTGTCCCTAATGCCTAGATCACCGCTGGCTCTCGAAGCAATGGGTTCAGGGCGTGTTGGATCTGAGATATATGTTTCTCCCGCCCAGTGGAACATTACCCGTTGCTAGTAGAGCTACTGTTGTAGACCCTCAAAGGACGAATTCACGAGATGCCTAGGTAGCAATCGAGATATTCGCTTGCCACATCACATTCCATAGGTTTGGCTTCGTCATCCAAAATCTACCGATATTCTCCTATCGTGTTTCCTGCACCTGAGAACCACTCTTATCGCCCTTATCGTCCTTATCGTCCTTATCGCCCATACTATCTTCGATAATGTTATCGGCATCTTGCTTTATACTGTCACAATGCCGGCGGTAGCTCCCTTCAGTATAAACGGCAGTTCATCTCAGAACAGAGTATGTGAGACTTTTCAATGCTGCTAGAAACACCGTGGGCTCTCAATTCTCACGGCAATATGGGCTCATATTCGATGGACCTCTGTCTGCTTGCTGGTGCGTACCTACTAACATATTTCATCACACAAGCCGCTAAAGCCTTAACAGGGAGTGGCCATGGAGAATTGGCCGAGCAGGTCAGCTCCAGGTACCTGTCCCGGATTACGTCACTGTCGAATATGCGAGGACTCGAGTTGGGTCTCTAATACTCCCTAGGATCGGGTATCCGGTGGGACTAGGAGCCCTTCGTAGCACGCGATTCTCCAACGGGGAGAACTGCGTGACGATCGAGGCGTCGGTCCGCAACGCTGATGTCTTCATAATCCAAACGGCGTCGACCCCCGTCAACGATATGCTCATGGAGCTGCTCATCGCGATAAACGCGTGCAAAATCGCTTCCGCCAGGCGGATTACGGCAGTTCTACCATGCTTTCCGTACTCACGGCAGGACAAGAAGGACCGAAGCAGAGCTCCTATTACGGCGAAGCTCGTTGCTAACATCTTGGAGAGTGCGGGTTGCAACCATGTTATCGTGAGTACTATAACGCCACCCTGTATTCGTTTCAACGGTCGGTTGACTTGTAACCCAAAGACGATGGACCTACATGCGTCGCAGATCCAGGGATTTTTCAACATTCCGGTTGATAAGTAGGTCAATCTTCTTCGGTACATATATTTGCTAACACGGCTGCGCTCTTAGTGTGAGTCCACAGTCTTTGAGCACGACCCGTAGATCAAGCTGAGTAACACCATGAATAGCTTTTTTCGGAGAAGACGATGGTGGAGTATATTAGCCAGAACTACGGAACTGATGACTTGGTCATCGTGTCTCCGGATGCTGGAGGCGCGAAACGGTATGTTGTTGAACCACCAGCACCTTTGCAGCCCGTACTAACGACGTCCATACAAGTGCCGCTTCCATTGCCGACAGGCTTCATGTTGATCTCGCCCTGATTCACAAAGAACGTAAGGTCGCTAATCAAGTGAGCCGTATGATTCTCGTTGGCCATGTCTCCGGGAAAGTGGCGGTGCTTGTGGATGACATCGCAGACACCTGTGGAACGCTTGCGATGGCAGCCACGATCCTCAAGGAGCACGGCGCCAGCAGCTGTGTTGCGGTCGTTACTCATGGCTTTCTCAGCGGACCCTCGGTGAAGGTTATCGAGGACAGCGACCTCGACAGACTTGTCGTCTCGAATACCCTGCCGCTCCCAGATCACGCGCGGTCATGCTCGAAGATTTACCAGATGGACGTTAGTATCACTATCGCGGAGGCAATCCGGAGGACACATAATGGAGAGTCGTAAGTTCAGTGCCGCATATTGTGCAATAGGCATTGCAGCTAACCAACCCCAGAATTTCCGTCTTGTTCTCGTAGCTCATAGTTATTTTATGGATTCAATGCTATACTTGGAAGACTCCGAAAAGTCCGTATTGGTGAAGAGATTGGATTAACTTGAATATGCGCACACATTTATTAGCGTGACAATATTGGCTATCAATATCAATCATTACCTCGAAAACTGAATATATTACCCCCATCCAAGAGGTCCAGATCTATTTCGGACTGAAGTATGAATCTACAGTCGATTGTACCATACAGTGCCGGAACGTGCCTTACCATGGCCAGCAGAGGTCTACATAAGCTGGACAGAGTCAGGAAGTGGAAATTTGAAGCAACAAACTAGCAATAGCAAGATCAAATATAAGCCCACTGTCATCTGCATCAAGGTTCGAAATTCATTCGTTTTGGGGAGTCCGTTTGGTTCAGTTTGTCATTGAGATTCTCTCATGTGGAGATCAGCTCATTGTCTGCCAATTCTTATCATAACGCGTGCATCAGGGAAAACGATAGACAGTGCTGGCTATCATGATAACCAAGATATGGCCCAAGTTCGTATCAGGCATACTATCTAATCTCTTATCAAGAGCTAGCAGGGTTCCGCATGGCCGAAAGGCTATCAATGATTGCGGGGTTTGAGCTCGTGTGGATTCGAATGTGGCGGTTCGCATGACCGACAGGTATGACAGAAACAGTATGTCTCTCTTACAACCCGCTGTCCTGCATAACAATGCCTCATTTGACGTCTTATAAAATACAGCTCACTTGAATCATTGTTTGCACTCCACCTCTTTCTTTGATACTATTGACAACCGATTTCACATCATGCCCAACGAAACCATCTCAGCTAGCTGGCATACAGAGATCAATGGGAATGCCTCCCCCAAATGCAGAGAGGATTTTCACCATCCTCAGGTCGTTCTACTGCCGCAGCACAATCATCTGCTCTCTCTAATGACCATACTCCGTGACGCCGATACTACGGCTTCACGGTTCGCTCAAGTAGTGGAAAGAGTGGCAGAGCAGCTCGTCGGCGCAGGTGTGCATTTCTTATCATGGGACAAGGGTTGACGCTTGTTTGACCATATGTCTTTGCAGCTCTCAATCTCCTCCCAACTGAGAAGGCGAGCGTCATTAGCCCCACGAGGACCACGTACCGAGGTGTACGACAGACCCAAGCTGTCTGCGGAGTGAGCATACTCCGGGCCGGTGCGAGTCTTGAGAATGCCGTGCGCCGTTGCTACACGTATGTTGCTTGTTCGCGTGTTGCCATACTCGTTTGAAGAACTGGCTAACCGTCGTGGCATTCAGCGGTCCTCTTAGCTTCGGCAAGATATTGATCCAACGTGACGAGACCACATGTCTCCCCTCTCTTTTGTATTCAAAACTTCCATTTGGTATTGAAACTAAGAGTATATCCTCCTTCAATTGAATTCCAACGCCAAGGGTCAAGTTAGCTGACTTCTGAACAGCGGTTCTGATCCTGGAGCCGATGTTGGCAACTGGTGGCTCGGCGTGCACAGCCATCGAAGTCATTAAAGCTCGCGGTGTTCCTGAAGAGAACATCATCTTCGTTAACGTTCTAGCATCCCAGCGCGGGATCCAGACTGTCTTCTCTCGCTTTCCGTCTATACGTTTAGTCACTGCAGCGGTAGATGAGGAGCTTACTCCCAGAAGGTTAGTAGTGATGAAGAGTCCTAGTACGCTGAAAGATGCTAATTGCGGCCAGTCATATCGATCCAGGCTTAGGTGACTTCGGCGACAGATTTTACGGGACAGAGGGCTGAGACTGTTGTAGTAGACGTAAATGTCCGGGAAAGCGAGGTCATGATAGCGCGGTTCATATTTGTTTAAATAACCCCCTCTTAGCTTACTAGTCATCACAACCAATCTATGAGCATCGAAGCTACCTATCCCCTCCTGGCTCCTCGATCAGAATCCGTCTGGACAGTTACCCAGGAGAAGACGATCAGGAACTATTATTCTCGCATAACTATTGTTAGACACGGTCTACGCCGTTGAGCCGTACTTATTGCTCCGGTGGTAATCCAAAAAGCGCAATGTTATTCTATCCTGCGGTATTCGCTGTCAAGTGTCCTCTAGTAAACGGCAATAAAGAATATTACTGATCTACACATCCCTCAAGTTTGTTTAATTCTGAGCTCAGCACTGCTGAGAGTTGTCCTCCCGCTACAGTTAGGGTTATGGTCGAGCAAGGGTGTGCTGAAGTTATTAGAGAAACAACAATTATTTGACTTGAGTTCAATTGATTCTCCGCTAGCTGTTCCTGTGAACCATGTATATAATACGTTGACTGATACATAGACGACTCAGATGGGTGGTTAGAACAGGGTCCCGTCCCCCTGAATTAGAATAGGACTGGACTTGCTATGGGGCCGCAACTGCGCTGCCAGCTCCCGGCCTCCTTTCCAGGTCCCAGCTTCCAGCATCTGTGGAAGGCTCAGTTTAATACCCTGACGTCCGAGGCGCTCACTGACTAGCTTGTGTAGCTCGTCGAGTAAAGCGACTGTCATTGCGCGCCATTCCACGATGACATCACTGCTGGCTGGAAAGCTCGGGATTTGTTGATTCGAGGACTCTAGACCGTGTTTCAGTGTCTGGTCCTTTAGTTTGAGAACCCCCAGGTCAATAAATAAGCCGCCATTGCGATATTCTGGCAGCCCGGTCGCCCGTTCCACATTCTTCCACTCCAGGCCTAGAACCCGTAGGAAAGGCACTGTGATGGAATATGCCAGCCATTGGGTCAGCTTATGGAACGGCTGTATCCGTAACGTTTCACTTCGACCCGGCTGATGGGTATTAACCCTCTCAAGAACCTGGAGCGGCCAGGCATCTCCCACCGGAACCCCTGCTACTTGAGTTCGGTCTTTGGGCCAGGCGGGTAGGAGAAGTTCCTGCAGAACGGACCACAAAACGTCAAAGTCCAATGGATCCGATCCGTTTCGGGTTCGAAGCAAGTAGTCTAGAGATCCAGTCAGAGTGGATTACTTTGAAGGCATGGGTGGAGAACTCACCAACGAGCTGCCCCGGCCGGCCGTCGGGACCAAAGAATTTTGGCAGCGCCAGTAGAGACGAGCCGACGCTGTTTAACAGGCTGACCCTGGATTTGTCACTGAGAATTGGATTCTCTGCGCTGATCTGAAAATGCTTCCTGAATATGTCGGTTGTCAAAGCATCCAGACCATGTCCTGATTAAAGCTCGTCTGCGTTAACAGGGTCATATATATATACACCAGGGGACCTCTCACCATCAACTCGGAGCAGGTTTTCTGTGTGGCTAGAAAATGCACCAGCTTTCATCATATACATGGATGCGACCGCTATCCCTTCACTTCTTCCGTATGCTTTACCAGTACCGGGCTCAGTGAACTTCCACACATCCCCAGCGCCAGCGTCCAGTAGAACAGAGACAAAGAAGAGATCAACCAGGCGGCGTGTGACTTCAAGTTTATCGCATCCCGTATCCTGCCATTCATCAACGAGACGGCCAACTCTGGGGACGTTTCCAATATCAAAGTGTTGCCATCGGCCGTGTGGGGGGATTCTGTCGAACTTGTCCGGGCCAAAATCCCGCTGCGCCCGGTCAGTAGCCATTAGTCTGGGGTATCTAATTTGGACATACGGTAATAATGCCAGTGACGAATTCTGCCACGGTCGACATTTTCGCAGCATTGTAGTGAAAATGACTGAGTTCGTCCTTGCACGCAGCTTGCAGGACCAGCTGGGCCCTTTCTCGGACCGCCTGGAGACTCTTCAAATACTCAATGTCGGCCATTCTGGTGGGACAGTTCAAGAAATAAGAATAGTGGTATCTGGGCTAATCTATCAATTCTGCGGCCAGACTGTGCTATATAGGTGGTATTATTCCCTAAGGCGATGTACCAGCGTACGATAAGGGCGATAAGGATGATAATGGTGATAACGATAAGGACGATAAGATCCAGGGCGACTGATAGGCCTTATCGCTCTCTCTTATCGATGGTGATGCTGCGAGAGCCCAGCAGCAGGACAATGGTGCGATTGGGCCATATAATGCTTGAGATCCCAACCGTGTCCTCCATACACTCATTGGGTTGCATATATTTTCACAATCCAGCATAACAACTTCGAAATGGCGTCCAATCTGAGAGTCGTCAACGACGCGGAAACATCCCGGATCATTTCACAGCTGCGTAACGAGTCGCCGAAACCCGCGGTCGTTCGCCGGCTCGTTCGCGAATTGACCACTGCATTAACACCATACGCTCTCAAACCGCCTTGTCCCGGAGAGCAGATTGCCGTCATTGTCATCCTGCGATCGGGTCTCGCGATGGCAGATCCATTTCTCGCCGCTCTGCCTGAAGACGCCGATGTTGTTGTTCACCACCTGGGTCTCTTCCGGGAAAAGGAGTCGCTTCGTCCGGTGGAATACTACAATAAACTTCCCTTAAAGAGCCCGCGCATTAAAAGGGCCTATATTCTCGACCCGCTGGTGGCTACCGGTGGTACCGCGAAGGCGGCGACGAACATTCTCAAGTAGTTGAGACCCAGACTCCGGGAGACACTCGAGAGAAATTTAGCTAATGGTTCTATTCTTCTCTACTAGGGACTGGGGAGTTAGCCACATCACGCTGCTCTCGTTGCTGGGCAGTAAAGAGGGACTCGCCAACGTTGCCGGTGTGTGGCCAGAAGGCACAGAGATTGTTGTTGGTGCTACTGATCAAGAGCTGGATAACAAGGGCTACATCAAGCCAGGCTTGGGCGACATTGGGGATCGCCTTTTTGGCACCGCGCTGGAATGAACACGAGGACCTGCAATAAGCAGACAACAGGGCTCCAAGGCACTGTCTAGGGTAGGTAGTATACTTAGATGAATAATTATATTATCCAGGCTACTGGCTTGATGCTAGGAGTAGGCATACCCCGCAAAGACGCCCAGTAAACGTTATGTAATGCGGAATCGTTATCTATAAAGCTGCAATCTGGTCGCCGCCCAACTCCAACGGCCCCACTGTTGTCAGTACGAGGAAATGCTGAAGCCATGGCTTCCAACCGTACATGCTTCGTGCCGCCTCCGCGAGAGTCGCCTAATAACATGAACGACACACTGCTGTCCAGAAATACTACTAGCAATGACTTCACAGGCGGCGCTCGACCAAATGTCTCGGGCCATGCCTCAAGCGGGCATGCACGCCCAAAGGTGGCGCATCTTTTCATTAACAACACATTCGTGATGTCCAAATCGAAAGACTGGACGACCGTTCTGGATCCGGTAAGTCCGGGAAAATACACTACATACGCTCTATATATCCTGCTGATATTGAAGTAGGCGACGCAAACTCTTGGTTCGAGGGTTCCGGATAGCACTCCACAAGAGATCCAACAGGCCGCCAATGCTGCCCAAGCAGCGCAGCCGGAGTGGGAAAACCTGGGGCTCTTCGACCGACGGGACTATCTCTTGACGTTTGCTGCTATTCTGAAGAAAATGGCTCCTGCGATTGTATGTGCTGCACCACGGCATAATCCAACCGCACCCTTCAAGTCTAACCAATGGGTTCGGATAGTCGGCCTGCCTTCGCAGCGAAGTAGGGAAAATACTGGCAGAGGCGGAGTCTGAGGTCTTCCGTGGCCTGGACTCCATCTATGCTGCCTGCTCAATTGGCCCAGAGATGGCTGGCGCTTACATCGGTTCCGATCCTACGATTCTTCAGACCGTTTACGAGCCATTGGTGGGCATCCTTGATCAATACGAGTAGCGGCAAAGAAACTGACCAAGGACCCTACCAGGGTGTTTGCGTCTCAATCACCCCGTTTAGCTACCCGTTCATGGTCCCCTTGTGGTCTACGCCGTATGCCCTGATCACCGGTAACACGGTTGTTCTGAAACCGTCCGAGAAAGCTCCGTCGGTGTCATGGCTCCTGGCGGAAGCGGCTATCAAGGCCGGATTCCCACCGGGGGTTTTCAACATTATCCATGGAACTGCGGCCGTAGCCCAGCTGCTTGTAACGCAGCCTGAGGTCAAGGCGATTAATTTCGTAGGGTCCGAGTCTGCCGCAAAGCAGGTGCACGACCTTGCGCAGAGCTCCGGGAAACGGGTCCAGGCAGAATGCGGCGGCAAGAACCATGGTGTCATTCTAGAAGATGCTGGTATGATGCCAACGCTTTTTGCGATCGCAGGCAGTGCATTTGGTGCCGCAGGCCAGCGATGCATGGGCCTGAACGTTGCCGTTTTCGTGGGCACAACGCGTGAATGGATACCGAAACTGATCGAATTGGCAGAGTCCATGGTTCTAGGCTGTGGCGGTGATGAGGAAGCCCAGATTGGACCGCTCATTGACCGGGCGGCAAAGGACAAGGTCGTCGGCATTATTGGACGCGCTGTCGAGGAGGGCGCCATGCTTCTGCTGGATGGGCGCGATGCACACGTCCCGGACTATCCCCATGCAAACTTTCTGGGCCCGACTGTTCTGATGGGAATCGAAACTTATATGGAGTGCTATCAGATGCAGATCTTTGGCCCGGTGCTGATCTGCATGCAGGTTGGGAATCTGGACGAGGCCATCCAGCTGATCAATGACAATAAATGTGAGACTCGCGCCAGGCAGAATTTGGGGTACTAATATATGCTATCCAGATGGCCATAGCTGTACGATTTTCACCTCTAGCGGTAAAAACGCCCACACTTTCCAACGTCGCGTCAATGTAGGACAGGTTGGAGTAAATATCCCGCTAGTTGGTGAGTCCTGACAATGACGACCCTCAAGATCATGGGCTGATTTCCTAGCACCATACGGCACTGCTGTCCGAACGAGCAACAAGGACTCTTTCCTCGGAGGTGAGCATGCGTTCAATCATAGACACGTTCCAGGCTAAGACTGCCCTTTGGCAAGACCGACCTGCTCCAGGAAAATCACACTGGCCATTTTACACGGTCACCAAGACCGTGTCATCAAAATGGGTTGAGTAGTTTGGATACTTAAAGAAATGAAGAAACTTGTCGGTTAAACCTGCTGGTTCAGCTTTAGCTTCTTCAATCAAAGTGTATTAGTATATCCGACGATGGATTAGCTCCCGGCTCAGGAATGCGGGGAAACATACCTGATGGTAATATGCGGGGACTGAGCGCCATTTATATAAATACGACGCAGCCCCGGTACGTGCTTCAGGCTTGTCGCAAGTCTCCAACTTCGTGTCTCGCCATGAGTGGCAAAGAATTCGATTCCAAAACCATTGACAGCCACACCCTTTCACCAGATAAACATCGGGCGATAGCGGATGCCCCCTTTACGAATTGCAATAGCCTGCTGTCAATCGCAGACTTTTCTGACCTCTTGACGCAGACAGGATATCTCCCAGAGAATACTTCTGACCTGGCGCAGTGGTCGTCCAACTTTACACCACGTCAGTCACCTCTGCTGTCTACGCGCAATGATGCGAGCCATGAAACGCATAGTCAGGGACATCCCAGTTTCTCGCTACCGACAATAAACCCCCACAGCACTACCTCTTCTCTACCACAGTTACAGCAAGACGACATGTCCCAGGCACTTGATTCAATGATCGATTTCCCGATGTCCGCACCCTGCCCTGGCTCGTTGGCCTTCCTTGGTGGTCCTAGCGACGATGACGAAAATGCCCTCCTACAGACTAGCTTGTGCGTGAGTCCGGGCCTCTCTGTAGAGGAAGCTTACGATCCAAGCATTAACATATCATGGACTGCGCAATCTCCCGGCCGCTTTCAGTTATTATCAACACTCGACGATGCCGCCCTTGACCAGAATGACACGATGGACATGGACCACGGGTGGAATAAAGGCGACGGACTTGAAGGCAGCAATCGTGAACAGAACCCCCGGCATCAAAAAGTGGCTCGCACATCGTCGATATTAGATAGCACCCAACAAACACGCCAGGGGGGCAGGACTTCACCCTGCATGTCTTCCGGCACACTGCCGAAATCTGATTCGATGCATGCCGCAAGGGCTGAGGACCCAAGGGATGCTGGGCAAAGCAGCACCTCGATCAGGTGTGCTAACTGCTCTACTCAAAACACCTCTTTGTGGCGCCACCATCATGACGGCCACACGTTGTGCAATGCCTGTGCTCTGTTCTACAAGCTACATGGCCGCCTACGACCCCTGTCCATGAAGACGGACGTTATCAGACGGCGTAATCGTAATGGGACCAATAACCTTGCCGCCCGATCCGCTCGTCCACCCCAGACGTCTGTGCGAAGGGGCTCCATAGAGCAGGTGTCTACGTCGAAAAGCGGGCGAAGGGATAATCCCTCCAGGCTTCCGCAATGTACTGCCGGTGTTCCGAATAGTGACGTACCAAATAGGAAATCGTCTGTTATTGGTGCTCCTGCACCTCCTATGACTACGGGAGCTAGGATGGGAACGCGCACCGGCCGAACGGTCGGCCCAGAAACTCCGACAACATCCCAGCCCAGGATGGTGAAGGGACCGGGGAGTGACCAGGAAAATAACACATGCGCTCCCAGCCAGCCGGACATGGTGGCACCAGGCCCGGAAGCTGCGAATCCGGCCCTGCACAGCAATAGTATTCATGGCAGGCAAGGCGCAGGGCACAAATGGGAATGGCTGACGATGACTTTGTAAAACCGCAAAAAAGGCCAAGTCATCTCAATCTCTTGTCTTTGGCTGCTGGTCGAGACCTGATTAGGTTTTTGTACTACCAAGTACTCGTTCTGTTCTCAGTCTTGTTTTCTATATAGTGACATATAATGTATTATGCGAATACCACATTACTCGAGGTTCTTTTGCGTAATGAGTGACCTTCGAATTTGAGCTTACGTACCGTGACTGAAGCGCACGGCATATTCTCCGATAACAGACGAGCTGATAAGATAACGATAACGATAGCGATAACGATAATCGTATACACTAAACCAGGCTTGTCGTCTTATAAGTTAGGGCCCACAGTCTGCAATTTGGGTGCGCCCGCTAAAGGGGTTACCACTAGACGGTTGTTTTCTCTGCTCTGAGCCCTGTCCGCGACCATGAAGCCATTCTTGGGCTTACGAGGCCCGTCGCTCAACAGAGCGACTATCCTGCTTGTCGTCATGCCCGCTATGCTCTGCTACGGCTACAACCTTTCTGTCGCTGGAGGCGTATTGACCTCCCCATCATTCGTTGCAACGTTTCCACAGATGGACACGTTGAATACCAAGGGCGCCGTGCAAAATAAGAACTCGCTGGTACAAGGCTAGTTGGCCATGGGGATTATTGCAGTCCTGACTCTGACATTGATTGTAGGAACTGCACTTGCTCTGCTAACCGTTGGGGCCAGCCTCGGCTCTCTATCCTGCGTTTGGCTGGGTGATCTTCTCGGCCGCCGGCTTGTTATTCTCATAGCTGCCTGTATCACTATCATTGGGGCAATCCTGATGTCTACGTCCTTTTCCCTGGCGCAGTTCATCGTCTCCAGGCTAGTCCTGGGACTAGGCACAGGAGGCTGCACCGCCACCATTCCCGTCTGGCAGTCTGAGATATCTAAGGTCACGAAGCGTGGGGCGCATGTTGTAACCGAGGGCATCTTCATCGGCGGCGGCATCGCCATCGCGCTGTGGATTGACCTAGGCTTCTATTTTATCGGCAATAGCTCGGCCTCCTGGAGAGTACCTTTCGCACTTGAGATTGTCTTCTTACTCGTTGTCGTCGGCTTCATTTTCACGTTGCCGGAGTCGCCGCGCTGGCTGATCAAGAGAGATCGAGAGCAGGAAGCTCGCCTGGTCCTGGGCGCCCTGGGGAACCATCCAGTGGAGTCGCCGCAGGTCACGGAGATGGTGCATGACATCCAGCAGTCATTCCAGATTGAGCACACTGGGAGCCTCTGGAGTATATTCTCCATGGGCCCGTCACGGAATCTGCATCGCACCCTCATCGCCGCTGCTGCACAGATGTTTTTCCAAATCTCCGGCGTCAACATGATCACCTTTTACGCGACGGCGATCTTCCAGGAAAAGTTGGCTTTTGGCGCGACAAATGCCAGAGTCCTCGCCGCTGCCATGACCTCCTGCCAGGTCGTCGGTGGGCTGGTCGCTTTCTTGCTGATCGAGCGCGCCGGTCGCCGCCAACTAATGCTGTCCAGCGCAATCGGCATGGCCATCTGCATGTCTGTCCTCGCTGCCACCACGGCCTACCAGGATAGTCAGCCGGCTCTCGCCACCGCAGCAGTCTTCCTCTACCTGTATAACCTGATATACCCCATTGGGTTCCTGGGCCTGCCGCTTCTCTACTCGGCCGAAGTCTCGCCGCTGCATCTCCGCGCGGCGATCAGCGGCCTCGCCAACTCGGTTCTCTGGCTATCCAACTTTCTGGTCGTTGAGGTGACGCCTGTTGCATTTAATAACATCGGCTACCGCTATTACATCGTCTACGCAGGCATCAACGCGGCGATTGCGGGTGTCGTGTATCTTTGCTTCCCGGAGACCACGGGCCTCTCGCTGGAAGAGATAGACGAGGTCTTCCGCCAGTCACAGGGTGTTTTGGATCCAGCTAGGATTGCAAAGAAGAGACTCGCGATGACCCAGATGAGTGCTGTCAGCAGGTCATTATAAAGTTTGATTATTTATTGCGAGGTATCTTTTAATAGCTTCAAGTCTTCACTTCACAGAATCTATGTATTGTTTTGGAAGGCAAAAAGCTTATCTCATCTAGAAGTATCAGAATATATATATATACATATTAGGACAGTGCTACTACATTAACAACTCTTCTAGAAGTCGGCCCGACGATGACCGTAGCGCTTAGGTATTCGGGCTACTTTCTGCATCAGAACCGGATTTCAGGGCAAGAAACTCCGTTGGGGCCAAATAATGGGGACTCCTGCAGGGCTGCAACGCCGCAGTCTTGCGCCCCACAATACCAACAGGTAATTACGGGGTGTGATTGACAGCTATTGTTTGAATCACAGAACGGTCTGTTGATCAGCTCTCTAGCCGACTTGAATGACAGTGTAGAGTCGTAAACCCTAACTGGTTGTGGTATCTTTGCCGCAGTATCACGACCCGCAATACCAACAGGTAATGCGCAAGCTACGGGGTCCGATTGATAGGCATCGTTTGAATCATGGAGCAGTCTGTCGATCAACTCTCTAGTCGACATGACAGAGTATATTCGTACACCCTAACTGATTGTGGTGTCGTTGTGGCAGGCCTGCGGGTTATAAGTATCAGCTGCGGCACCTCCAGTATTCCTAACCATTGTCAATTTCTCAATTCAAGATACTCACCACATCAATAGCCGTCTACTCCGTCAATCAGTCTTATAAGATGAAGCTCAGCCTTGGGATCCTTGCCCTGGCCCTCGCAGGCCTCAACACGGGTGAGTCGCAACCATAGCCCATCACTCCCTACCTCAGCAGCTAACCGGGAAATAACCCTTAGTTTCGGCCTTTACGGAAACCTACTCATGTTACAGCAACAAGTGTACTGGCGCGTGTACACCGACCGATGGCGGACGGGACGGCATCCCGACTGAAGTCCAATGGGGCGAAGGTCAAGCATGGTGCTATCTCAAGAAGACTGGGAGAAGGCCTGGGTCGGAGGATGCACCCATTACGTGCTTGGATGGCGTTGGATGTAGCGTGCCAGCGTCCGGGGCGGTGTGTCTGACCAAGGACTGGGATGAGGGCATGGGAGGATGTTCTGTGTGAGCGCTGGCATTGCAAAGTGTACGCAGTGTTCATCTGGGGGCATGATCGGGCAATGAACTCCTGTCCTTAAAGACCTGTTGACCGAATTGATATTGATAGTGTGTGGAGGAGTTCAAGAAAACAGTAGTTCATTGTTTTTATTCACCCAGCTCATCATAATCTTGTGAACTTGTCCAGAGCTCACGCGAAGGTTAATATTCCGCCTGATGGCCCCCAAAGCCTTTAGCCAAAAACAACACACGCCTTTATGAATAATCACTACAGTAATAAGACTCCGCAGCGAGAATTGCTATTATGGAAGGGGGTGATAAGAGTATTAAAAGAAACACTCTGCCAGTAACAGCATTGAGAAAACTCGCTATCAAGTCTAAAGTCATAGTCAGGGTTGGTAGCTTGCAATGTTTGCGGTAGAACTATATAAAAGCTCTGCAGTTCTAACACAGCTAGTAAGAATTATCAACAGCCCGACTAGGATATAAACAGTTTGGGTTAGTAAAGTACAGGGACATGAACTGGAATTTCCATTCATCCTTGTAAACGACGTCATCCTCTCGATGCAGGTAAGCGATGTATTTCTTAAAGTCACTGACTGTAATACAACCAGCTTCATTGGGCATCAGAATATGCTGCCACAGCCTAACGCATTGGTTGGTACAGGCAATTGCAGATATCGTAGTTGCAGCATGGGTAACAATTTGCTGTAAGACCAATTGAGCTGTGGCTCTCCTTGTGGTGTCTGGAAGCTGTAGAATCCGCCAGTCTTGTCGGAAGCCTCATGCAGGGCGAGGGAATTCGAGAAGACAGACAATGGCAGTTGAGCGCATGGCATATCTTCGTATTAAAATGGCCTTATCGATGCTGTTGAAGTGATCGATCGTGAGACTAAACTGCAGGGATAGCCGGGGTATTACCGAGATTGGGGGCTACTCCAGCCTTGTTTACAGCTCGGTTTGATTCCGATATGCTATGCTTCTTTATTAGAAGGAGCTAAAGCTTGTCGACAATGCAATTAAGAGACTGGCACCCCGAGATGCAGGACTGATGCTGTTCAGCCTATTTGGCATCCTATACACCCCGATCTGCCTGGAATATTCCATAAAAACGCACAGGAACAGAGAGTCGGTCCTGGTCACTGGAGGTCGGCCGAGAAAAGAGTCGGGCACGAGCTACCGGCCGAGGAGGGTGTCTTGCAGTGTGTGATTCGGATCCGATGGTGCTGGCAAAACCCCGCGGGGTCTCCATTTAGACTCGCGCCGAGACTGTTAGACCCTGGTTAAAAGCGTGGCAGTGCAGTCTTAGCGGTGGAGCTTGGTACTGTCCAGCCAGTAGATATCCAGATATATCCTGATCTGCGCGCGGGGAATCCTGGAGGCGGGAGGATGCATTCCTTCGCAGTACAAAAGGTCAATCAACACCCTTTTTTTTTCTTGCTTGTGCATTCTGCCGCAACGGATTGACTTGACAGGTCTCCTCCGCCAAAATGAGAATCCCGCCCATGGAAGGGCGTTGGTTCTACTCCCCAAGACAGATCCTCGACTACCTGCTCACCCGAACAACGTCCTTGAAGCCCCCCAGGGTATGTCTGAGAAGTCCCTGGAATTGGCCACTTCACTAAGTGACCGCTAGCCTCAATTCCGCAACCCCTTCGAGATCCTGCGCGAGCTCAACAGCCTACAATGGCAGCTGTTCTTCGTCGGCTTTCTCGGCTGGACGTGGGACTCGTTTGATTTCTTCACCGTCTCGTTGACCGTCACCGAGATTGCCGAAGATTTTGGCGTGAGCAATTCGGACGTCACTTGGGTAAGAATCCGTATTCTCGGTTTCATCTATCAGCCCAGTAACATGGACTAACCACTGCTAGGGAATGACCGTCACGCTGATGCTTCGTTCCGCCGGCGCACTCATCTTCGGCGTTGTGAGCGATCGCTATGGCCGGAAATGGCCCATGATCATTAACCTTGCTCTCTTCGTCGTTTTGGAACTAGGCTCTGGGTTCTGCAATAACATGCCCCAGTTCCTCGGAGTGCGGTCTCTGTACGGCATCGCCATGGGCGGCCTCTTCGGGCCTGCTGCTGCTACAGCCCTTGAGGACCTGCCGTACGACGCGCGCGGTGTCCTGTCCGGCTTCTTCGAGCTGGGCTATGGGTTTGGATATCTCTTGGCTGCTATATTCTACCGCGCGCTCGTCCCGACGACCTCCCACGGCTGGCGGTCGCTCTTCTGGTTCGGTGCTGGTCCACCGTTGCTGATCATCGCGTATCGTTGGTGTCTGCCGGAGACGGACACCTTCCAGATCATGGCTGCTGAGCGTGAGGCAAGGCTTGTGCTGGAAAAGCAAGCCGCCAGTCAGGAAGGGCAGGATGCTGATGCCCAAGTCCGTGCTGGAGGCCTGAGAGCTTGGTTTAGGGACTCCTGGGCAGGCATCAAGGAGTATTGGGTCATCTTCATCTACCTGATCTTCCTGATGACCGGATGGAACAGTATTTCCCACGGGGTAAGCTTGATTTCCTTCTCTACAACGACATGAGATCTGACAGTGCATTCCGCAGTCGCAAGATTTCTATCCCACATTCCTCAAGAACCAAGTCGGTCTAGACACTACCCAAACGACCATTGTCTCCTGCATCGGCCAGGTCGGCGCCATCATCGGCGGCACTATACTGGGCTATATCTCCACATTCGCCGGTCGCCGTCTGACCATGATCGTCGGATGTATCATCGGCGGCGCTTTAATCCCCGCGTACATTCTTCCCCGCGGGATGAGCCTCGTTGCGTGCGCGTTCTTCATGCAGTTCTTCGTCATGGGCGTCTGGGGTCCCATGCCCATCCATCTAACGGAGCTCGCACCGCCAGCGCTTCGCAGCACCGCCGTGGGTCTGACCTACCAGCTCGGCAACCTGGCGTCCTCCGCCTCCTCGACGATTCAAAGCGTAATCGGCGAACGCTACCCGCTACCCCCGAAATGCACTGCAGGTGAATGTACTGAACGGTTCGACTATGGACGCGTGATTGCCATCTTCATGGGCGCGGTTTGGGCGTGGATGATTCTGTTTACGTTCCTGGGTCCGGAGATGAGCGAGCAGGAGAGACGCGAGCATGCAGAGCACGCGCAGAATTTGGAGAATCTGCGCAAGAGGGGGATGACCTTGGTAGAGATTGGCGAGCATGTGGCTAGGGTGGCGTTCGAAGCGGAGAAGGGTATTGATGTCGGTGCTGAGGCAGAGAAGGAGGTTGGGACTGAGTTGGTTGAAGAGAAGCAAAGCGCTTAGAAGTATCACTGTAGAGCGCGCCAAATATGTGTTTATACCGCAGCCTACCACCTTTGCGTGTTAAGGGACCCTGTCTAGCAAAACACATGATATCGAACATCTTCCAGAGCGTATCTAGCTTGTTTTATCCCAGGCTCTGCCTACCGAACGCCGGGAAACTGTAAACAAATAGAGGCTACGCACACGCAAGCGCTTGCTGTATAACTTTTAGTTTTGATACATATTGTGATCAGGTATAACTAATTAGGTTCATGCGTTTTCATCGTTTCGTTCAGTTTTCGAGAGCCTGCTCGACCATTGCAGCAAACCGCAGCAGATTCTCATCTTGGAATGGCCTTGCTGCCAATTGGATATGACACGGGGCTCCTGATACTTCTTCCGGTTCGTCTACCTGCCTTTTAGTATGACGCAAACTGATCTGAGTCTAAGAGATGTGCCTTACATTCCGGTCTATACTTCACGTCCCGGACGAATTCCGCATCGGCTGTTGGATTCGCTTTGCCGAATGGCAGCACACAGGAAGGATACTGCGGGCCCCTTAGCAGGGGTCCAGTTGTCAGGAACGATAAGAAACGTCAACTCACGTTTAAAAGATTCCAAAGTACTGTATAAGGTGCGGGCCCGTAAGTGTCATGGGAAACAGCGCAACTTTGATATCCTGGTCCGAGGACCAGGTCTAGCTGATTGCCGACAAGCACTCGAAGCATGTTGGCCGCAATTTTCTGCCTGCGAGCATTTAACTCGTAAAGCTCACGTAGCTGTGGCTCTGGCTGTTGTCCCTCTAGATCAAAGCTGAATTTTAGGGACGGAATGAACGGTTCTCCACCTCGTTTGACATGGGAGAGGAAAGTCTGATCCGGGTCCATGTTAAAGAAACGATAGGAGATATCGCACGCGTCCGACATGGAAGGCATCTTGCCTGACAGATCTATAACACTATGGCCTGCTGCGACGAGTTTTCGAATCGCCATCTGTAATGTGCGTTGCATGGGGGGATGGAGCGGGTATGCTAAGCTTTCGGGAATGATCCCAATAGTTAGAACATTCTTCTTAGGGCCTTCAGGCTCCATCCAGGGAATTCCCAATGCTGTCTCATCGATATCAGCCGCGTTGGAATTGAACACCACTCTCGCGAACAGTTCCGCATCACGAACAGAAGTGCATAACGGCCCAGCACATGAAGCGATTCCCATGATCCCAGGCCGTTCCCCTGAAGTCAATCCGCCGTACGGGACCCGATCAGCCGTGGGTTTGAAGCCTACGATCCCACAGCATAAGGCTGGGATTCTCACTGACCCAGCGACATCTGTGCCGACACCCATCACAGACCCGCGCATGCTGATAAGGGCTCCCTCGCCACCACTGCTGCCTCCAGGGGTAAGATTAAGCCGGTGTGGATTCAACGTTCGCCCAAAGACGTTATTGTGCGAGTCGGCTGTCATCATTGTCTGCGGTATATTGGTCTTCACGTACAGCACTGCCCCAAGGCTGAGGAGCACATCGACCAGTGCCGAGTTGTAGTCTTTTGGCTCGTGGTCAAGAAAATCCACAAACCCAATCGTCGACGGAACGCCAGCCAGACTAAATGAGTCCTTCATACTAATCGGTAGGCCGTGCAAGGGTCCCACAACCTGACCGGTCTTCTCGATGTGTTCATCTAGCTGTCTCGCTCGCTCGAGGGACTCGTCAAAGAGAGTCTCCGTCAGACACGACGTCAGCTGCTGAGCGATCGCAGCGCGTTTGGCGAATGCCCTCGTAACCTCTTGCGACGTGAACTCGCGGCTTGCCAGCTTCTGCACCAGGGCGGTTGCATCGTATTCCTCGGTGATATCGAGTTCACGCTCAGTAAGAAGGCCGCAGGTCCGCGGGACCGCAAGCACGCTCTGGTTCGAATCTTGAGAGATCTGCTCAAGAATTCTGGCCGGGAGTTGCCAGTCTCGTGGAATCTTAGCAGCGGCTTGCGCTCGCTTCGCCTGGGCTTTCTTTTCCCAAGAGTCCAAAGCCATGGCGATGTTTGAAACGGCCCTGGAGTCAACGAATCTAACCGCCACAAAAGCAATTGACGAGGATCGATTATATCTTCAGTCCCAAATTTCTGTCAGTGTGTAGGGACTAGATCTTATTTAAACATCCAAGCGGTACAGGCTGTTCCCAAATACAGCGTCAAAGCGTGGCCACCTGACTCGAATTACGAATGTACCACTTGATGGCCCGCCCGAACCGAGGCTCAAGAAGGCAAAAGTGGGCAAATTTATAATAGCAAGATGCAAAGATGGGGAAAAAGTTAAAATAGCCGTTCGGTTTAAAGGGCAAAAGTGGGCGCATTGATAGGGATGCAAAGATGGGAATAAGGTTAAGACTGCTGTTGATACGAGAGGATGCAGCGTTTTTATTCCCATTCTTCACCCACTCTTGAAAACTCAATTACGCATTCGAATCCTCGCTATAGTGGTCACTTGGTTTTAATCTTTTTGCTAGTGTACTGTCTATATAAACCATTGGAGAGCTTCAATAAGGAGTCCCCATAAGGACTTGTTACTCGCTACCGTTAGAATGGAGCCCAGACCGCCAGGTACTGTCGTCCTGATCGACTTTGAGGGCACAATCGAAGCACAACATAGCCGCAACAGCACGGATGTTGTTCTCAACCCAGTACCGAGCTCAGATCCCAATGATCCCTTAAACTGGAGTCTGGCACGGAAATGGAGAGCGACTCTATGCGCACTTTTCTATACCTGGAGCGTGTGTGTCTCGTCGTCAGCATGCTATTCCGTGTTCGTCCCAATTCATGAAGAAAGCGGCGTGAGCATCGCAAAGCTGAACGAGGGCACTGGCTACATGTACTTGCTGTTCGGCTGGGCATTGCTCTTCTGGATTCCGCTCGCCTTGGCCTATGGAAGGAGGGGAGTCTATTTAGCATCCCTTCTGGGAACGGCAATGATGAATGTTTGGGCCGGTTACGCCACGACAAATCCCACTTGGATTGCCACCAGGATCCTAATCGGGTTCTTTGGGGCGCCTTGCGAGGCTTTGGCTGGGGTTACCATGGCTGATATAGTAATTCCTCCAGGGCATTGGGGCTACCTATTTATTTCACCGCTAAATCATCATAGTGGTTCACACACGAGCGCGGCACATATATGGGCCTATTCACCCTGGCCATGTTTGGAGGAACACTTGGTCCTGTTCCGGCCGGGTTCATTACTGATGCCATGGGCTGGCCTTGGGTTCTGTTTTGGTGTGCGATCCTCAACGCCGTTGCATTTGTCACCTGTTTCTTCGCGATGGAAGAGACCATGTACTTTCGACAAGCCAGCATGGAGGCCGACGCAGAGACTGATGCTTCGAACCAAAAATACGGAAAGGAAGCCGCTATACAAGCTGTCCCGGATGCGAAGATCTCAGGCGAGGAACCACGAGATGGCACAGACACTAATATGTCAACTTCGTATGCTGTCAAGTCATACCTTAGAAAGCTGGCTCCAATTGTTGGGCGGGGCGATCGCCCAGCTCACGTCCTGCAAAAGGTCGTTTGTTCGATCCAGATGCTGAGGTTTCCACCGGTCGTTTTTGCAGGGTTTATCTACGGCTGTTATATGTGCTGGTATGCAGTCGTCAACGCAACCCTCAGCCTCTTCTTTGGGTCGTCTCCTTACAACTTTGCACCCAGCGTGAGGCTCGCCGTTTCCCATGCCTGGACGCCGATTGTTTGCTGACGGGAATTAGATCGTTGGTCTGACGTATATTGCTGAAATCATTGGCAGTTACCTGGCTGGATTCTGTGCCGGAAAGCTTGCTGACAAGTTGAGTATCTTGTTGACCCGAAGAAACGGGGGCATCATGGAGCCTGAGTTCAGGCTATGGTGCTTCGTTGGCGGTTGCATTATCACACCCCTTGGGCTTTTGTTATTCGGTGTCGGCTACGCCCATGAACTCAGCTGGGTGGCCCTCGTCTTTGGCATGGGCATGGTGGGATTCGTCAGTCCCGCTGCAGGCTCTCTTGCAGTAAGCTACGTCGTCGATTGCTATCACGAACTTAGAGGCGAGGCTCTGATAACCGTCGTGATCATTCGCAACACAGTAAGTAATTGCAGCCCAGAACTATGTTTATCCTTGCTTATTCGGGTGTCTAGATAAACTTTGGTTTCAATTACGGAGTAACTCCATGGCTAGAGAACAATGGGGCTCAAGACATGTATGTCACAGTAGCAGTCCTGGCGTTTGTCACTACAGCCTCATTCCTCATTATGATCAAATGGGGACGGCGAATGAGAGTCAGATCCGGAGAGGCGTACTGGAAATATGCTAGGCAACATACATGAATCAAATTGTTCTACTAATCTTAAGCCTGTTAGGTCGACAAGGGAGCAATAGGGCCAATTTTATCACACTAGTTGTCTTTAACGGGACGACGTTCCTCTCACTAAATAAATAACTCCAACCCACGCTTTCTGTCCAGCAAGAATAAATATAGAGTTTCCTGCATTCTGTGCTACCCTCGTAGCGGAAATGGAAAGAAATGGCAAACAGACGGTGATAGATGGAATGATAGCTAGCTACAGATCGATATATCATCCACGATCCGGACTGGAGACAATCTCGCCAAGGGGAAAGCGCACAAATGTCGTCTCGGGTATCATAAGACCTGAAGCACCGGCATAGAATGCGCAGAATGCACAAACAACACTGAATGCTCCACCGACTTTGTTCAGACGCAGGCTTGCAGTGGCATGTTCGGTGGCAGTAAAGTTAGCCACGGCTAAGAAGAAAAAGGCAAGGGTCAGGAAGAAAAACACGCAAAGGATAGCAATGTTAGTTCGGAGCGCTGCGACTAGGAAGAGAAATGTCAAAAAGCACCACAAGATCAGAAAGATGCCCAATGCAAAGGTATATGCTCGTTCATCCCCTTTATACGCAGCTTCAATTCCAAGGTACGGCAGCAAGAACATAGCATAGCTGAGCCAGAATGCTCCGTAGGAGCAGTGAACAGTTGAGCCAAAGGTATTCCCAACACGGAACTCCATAATTCCAGCAATAGTCTGAATTGCGCCGCCCATGAATACCGCAAGTCCGAAGACCGCCTGATTGGGACCGACACTTCCTTGGGGATTGGAACCAGGAAGTCTGCAGTAGCAGTTAGACAAGTTGGTGTATTCATTGAAGACCATCTTACCCAGCGCCGCACTCATAAAGCCCTAGAACAAAAGTCGTGATGGCGAAAGAGAGGAGACCGAGGGGTCCGGGGTTAGCAAGTTTCATGTATTGTGGCTGGAGAACCTGCGACACCATGGCCCCCGGACGAGCAGCGGGGTCAAAGCGAAGTTGCCTTGGGGCCCCCTGCTGCTCGACATCTTCCTTCCTTCCTAGGGGTAGTTAGTCGAATCCTGCGGAGGTATCCGTCATGTTTGACGCTGAATTGCCTTGTTCTGCGGCCATTGTGGGATAGTTTCAGATTCTGCAGCATACGGCTTATATCGTGGCTAGGGTTGAATCTATGCTTTCTTATAAAGATATATCATTCAACTACCCCTACTGCAGCTGAGGTCATTGATATGGCATACTGTACTGTACCAGCGGGTCCCAACCCGTGGCGATGCTTGAATATACTTTACCTTTGGTAGATGAGCCCTCGTTGTTGCATCATATGCCGCCACAACCAGGGAGATGATATTGTGGTAACTGGATTAGGATTCTTCTAAGCTTCATTACAGTGCAGACAATGCGGTGGTGCCCATGGACCCGAAGTGTTGACTGTAAAGAAGCTTTTTTGCTTTGCGTTGGTGCAGTAGTCAGGATTCAAATATGAGGACCGATCCAGTTCAAGAGTTCGGCTCCTACAAACAATAATTCTGACAGCGCCTACAGTTACTGATTGGCTATTTCAGAGCAGTTCATAACAATATGACGACCCCCCAGCTGGAATGGGACCAGTGAACAGCAGAGGCCTGCCGTGTGTTAATACTGACGTCAGGCCACCACTATCGCCCCAGCAGGCATACAGAATCGGAAAAAGCAGCGTCGAGTGGAACTTGAACAAAAGGTTTGGTCTCATATCAATTTCCATCGAAAGCTTTGCGGTGTTAATGAACAGCTGCAGGCGTAACGACGTAGATTGGAAGATCGGGCCAGGATATCGTCTATGAGCTACTCCAATAAATACTAGATCTCAAGTTATCAATAGGAGTAAATTAATAAGTTACTAATAGAAATAAATTAATAAGTTACTAATAGGCGCGATGGCGAGCAATCTGGTATGGCCAAGGCTGGAGAAAGCTTGGAGAAGCTTGCAGAAGAGCCATTTATTTCATGACGGTCATTGGTCAGATTTTTGGCGCCCGAGGGCACGAGGAGTCACCTTGGCAATGATAATGGCTGGCTGGCTGGGTTATGTCGGAGCTGTTACTACCGAGAATTCCGACTCCAGATCTCTCGGTTCCGGGATCTAATGCAGCAGCGACTGCCCGTGCGGAGTGACAGCTCGCGTATCGCAATCTCATTCTCTCCATTCTCTCCGACTCTGGGCCTGTGGGGAGTCCGAGTGTAACCGCGCGGGCCCACCACGAGGCCGGAGAGCTGGGGAATCTGGCAGAGTTGGAGAAGCAGAGATTTCTCGCCCCAATCCAGCATCGTCCACGCCTCTAGTCCTGCTTGGCACCTTGGCAATGGCGAAAAAGCATGCACGCGGGGTCCTGGGGTTCTCGGTAAAGCCAGGGCTCACCGGGGCGCCTTTTAGCTGCCAGTCGCGCTCGTTCTTGGACTTTCCTTCCTCTTAACTGTATACGGACGGCTCGTTACTGTATACGGACGCCTTACTGTATACAGATAGCCAAGTCTGTGTATACAGATAGCGAGGTTCCTGACTACAATGGCTGCCCACGATGAAATCGACACTATTGAAGCGCAGCACGCGCAGTACGAGTTCGGCGAGAAGGAGGAGCCCAGAGACGAACATGTCGAGCTGCACCGGGACCTCAAGGCGCGTCACATCAGTATGATTGCCATTGGAGGTGCCATTGGAACGGGCTTGATTATCGGAACAGGCAAGGCATTAACGTATGTTCTTCGCATTCCTGCTGTGGACTGATTGACTGACCGATCCAGGGCCGGAGTAAGCTTCAAGTGTCTTGCAGAAAGATAGCCAATACTAACCACTGAATCCAGCCCGGGTCTCTCTTCATTTCGTATACTTTTATGGGCCTAATCGTGTGGACGGTGATGTGTGCTTTGGGCGAGATGGCTGCATGGCTGCCTCTGTCCTCTGGATTCACTGGTTATGCTGCTCGATTCTGCGACCCTGCGCTGGGCTTCACACTTGGCTGGTGGTAAGTAACACCCTGCTGTCTTTGGTTCGCAGTCTGACCCTCCAGCTACTATATCAAATACATCATCCTGCCTCCGACTCAATTGACTGCTGCTGCGCTGGTCATCACTTACTGGCCACGTACTTCCGCTGAGAATGTCAATCCGGGCGTGTGGATTGCCATCTTCATGGTGACAATCATCGTGATCAACTACTTCGGCGTGCGGATCTTCGGTGAAATGGAGTTCTGGCTCTCCTCGTTCAAGGTGATTGTCATGGTCGGCCTCATCCTGTGCTCGCTGGTCCTGGCTCTGGGCGGAGGCCCTGACCATGACCGTAAAGGCTTTCGCTACTGGAACGACCCCGGTGCCTTTGCTCCGAAATACTCCGAGGGCTCGCTGGGCAAGTTCCTGGCATTCTGGTCGACCATGGTCTCGGCGACGTTTGCGTATCTCGGTAAGAACTGGGCCTAGTAGAAACGATTTTGACTATGCTGACCATGAAAGGCACTGAACTTATCGGTGTAACCGTCGGAGAGGCCCAGAACCCTCGAAAGACAATTCCCAAGGCCATCAAGCTGACCTTCTGGCGTATCATCATATTCTACGTGCTCAGCGTGCTCCTCGTGGGAATGCTGGTTCCATATGACTCCGAGGACCTGGCCTTCGCTACCCAGTCCTCCAACTCTGCTGCTGCCTCGCCTTTCGTCGCAGCCATGAAGCAGGTCCCAGCACTGCCTCACATCCTCAATGCCTGCATTCTGGTCTTTGTCTTCTCCGCAGCCAACTCGGATCTCTACATTGCCACCAGAACGCTGTATGGTCTGGCTCGAGAGCACAAGGCTCCCCAGATCTTTGCCAAAACCAACAACAGCGGTATCCCCATCTATTCGCTTGGGTTCTCGTCTCTTTTCTGCTGCCTCGCCTTCACGAGTGTGTCGGAGGGCTCCAAGGACGTCTTTGGTTACTTTACCGACGTCGTCTCCATTGTTGGATGTATGTTAACCGTCCTGCCCTGTTCTAAGCATTCCAACTAACTCGTCCAGTGTTGACATGGATTTCGCTCCTCATCGCCCATATCTGCTTCATCCGCGCCCGCAAAGCGCAGGGTGTGCCCGATTCGTCGGTGCCATACAAGGCTCCCTTGGGAATCATCGGCTCGTATGTTGCTCTATTCTTCTGCGTCCTCATCGCCTTTACGCGCAGTTTCAATGTCTTCATTCACGACTCCGAGTACGGCAACTTCGACTACAAGACCTTCATCACAGCGTACCTGGGAATTCCTGTGTACGTCACGGCCTTTTTCGCGTGGAAGTTCATCAAGAAGACCGAGCTCATCAAGCCGCACAATGCCGACATCTGGACCGGCAAGGCAGCGATTGATCGCGAGGAGGCCGAGTTTGTCGCGCGCAAGGAGATTGAGGATATGCATGCTCGTGGATGGAAGAAGTTTTACAACCGTTTCCTGTCCTGGTTGTTCTAGATTATACTTACTATAACATGGTACATAGACGGACTCTAAGACATTATATAGATGAGGTAGATGGCAATATATGGTGTTGATTAAGACATCGCAGTGATTCTGAAGTACTTCATACTATCTCACGCCTAGATTTTATTCTGTGGATCAGTGTGGGCTGTCGGCCCCGTCGGAACCCCTCCCCCTCCGGAGGCACGATATATAGCCCATTCACTCCGATTCAATTTTCTATGTATTTTCTCCTGTAGAGCTTCATTCTAACCTCTTCCTATCAAGTTGATCTGCTTTTAAACCTTCTACAATGCCGAACCGCGCTATCTGGCTCGGAGAGGAGGAGCAGGTCTCCATCCGCGACATCGAGGACAGCTATACACCCCTGGAAAGCGAGGTTCTGGTTGAGGTGCTTTATTCTGGAATCAACCCTGCCGACATAAAACACGGTGGCTTGGGCTTCAACAATTGCGTTGCGGGATATGACTTCGCTGGCAAAGTCATTCGGGTTGGCCGCAAACGAACAGACCATTTCAGTCCAGGAGACCTTGTCTTGGGATTTTCTGCTCCGGCTTTGAACAAGCCCCAGCAGTATGGCGTGCATCAGAAATATCACTGTGCGCAGCATTTCATCTACCACGTCCCTCCCACAATGCCGCTGCCTGCCGCCTCCTGTCTGCCCGTCGTCACCCACACCGCAGCGGACGCTCTGTTTAATCAGCTGGCACTCCGTTTCAGCGAAAATAGCTGCTCGATTTTAATATGGGGTGCATCTTCCGCTGTTGGCACGGCAGCAGTCCAGTTTGCCAAAATGGCTGGTTGCTATCCTATTCTGGCGACGGCGTCGGGGAAGAATCATCAAGCCCTGCGAGAGCTGGGGGCTACAGAATGCTTTGACTACCGGGATCCCAATATCGTTGACAATATTAAGGAGGCCCTCAAGCGGCACTCTAACAAGCCGCTACAACATGTGCTAGACGCTGTCGTCTCGCACAGCCAGCCATCCTCGACAGAGCTGTGCGAAGCAATTGCGGACCCCAGTGCTCGGTTCACTTCGCCAGTGCCTGTGGCAGACCAAGCAACTAAGGAATGGCAGCCTGCATTCGCTTGCCGCAATGTAGATGTCACACTGTCGCTTCCAGGCGGGGTTGACTTGACGTATCGCGCTGCTCCTGAATGGCAGGCGAACATTGATCATGCTACAAAGTGGGCGATTGATCACTATGGCCGGGGGTATGTGATGCCACATGTCCAGGTGGTCAAGGGCGGAGAGAAGGGAATTGAAGCAATGATCAATGTGGCTGCAGGACGGGCGAGTATGGAAAAGTTTGTCATTGAACGTCCTATCTAGAGAGTTACTTTCTATGCAAGATACAGGTCCATGTCTTAGTCTTTGCTAAGCTAGTATATTACCATAGATATTAACGGTAGAACGATGCCGGCTAGTTGGAAAATGACAATGTCTCGCCCGACAACATTTGAGACACTGAATACCCAATAGCATTAGCCTGCTGGGACCAAGCATTGGCATGTTGAAGTATCTTGACAGCCTCCCTGAGGACTCGTGAAACACTATCACGCCCGTTAAGCACCCCCAGCCCAGTGATATGGAGTTCCACTGCTGTCTCCCTTCCCTGCTTGATCCAGTCTTGCACAACATCCTCGTCCAAGTCTTGGTCGACCCTTAGCATTTTGCCACCACCTTCATTTGCTGATTGGCGTTGTTCTGGTACCACGAACCGGTCATAATACCAGATGAACAGGACAGCCATAAGGAGGACAATCGGATCGGCCGGGTCAAGCTGTGATTGCGAACGGATAATGCGGAATATCCGAGCAGCATGTACCAGACTATGACGGGCTTTTTGTGCCTCTGTACGTAGAAGATGTGAGATCCTTTGCGCGGTAGGTTCTGCTTCCTGGGGTTCTGTCATCCAGCCCGCTGCAATATACATTAACCGGTAGGGGATAAAGTGCAGTAGTCTAAATAGAGTCGCGAATTTGTGGGTGATGCGAATGACGTGCGAGCCTGTTGTAGATTGCCATGATGCCTCTTGCAACCGGGCGAGGATGCCATCAGTTTCGTCGTTCTCGGCGCTGTCTTTTCGGTCTTGTCTGTGTGACTTGTTGAATATCGAGTAGAATCTGTGGATTTCCTGCTGGCGCGCGGCCTGTCTCTCCCCGGTGTGAATCGCAAATGTTGCCGCTATCAAAGTAACGTCACTTAATGGCTGGATGTGCGTCGCGCTGATGGCTCCTGCTTGGAACAGGTCAAAGAGATTCAGATTGGATTGGTGGTCTAAACATGCCCTGTCAGTCGAGAACCTCTATCGTGTTAAGAGTGTCAGCAACATACATCTCCCAGTGTCCTTCACTCTCTCCCATTCATTGAAGGTCCGAGCTTGCCAGAGCTCCTCCTGACAAGGTGGGTCGAGCTGCATATCTTCTATCCTGATGAGAGGAGTCATATCAAAGAAGACCTGTTGGATGCATTCGCCGACTTTTATCGTTAACGTCAGTTCGCAATGGACGGCATGCACACTCACACCACGCGAAGTATACAACTCTTTTCCAAGACTCGACCAAGGCCCATCGGGCCCAGTCCCTAACCGACAGATCGCCACTGGTCGGGATAGTTTCCCCCTTGAAGAGAAGGCTGGGGCCTAGTAGGGGGCGACACATGGTCACTAGGACGTTTCGCTGGTACTGCACATACATGATGCCTTCACGGGTCCCACGCAGGATAAGGCACATGTCCAGTAGCACCATCGTCTGGGCGAGTGCCAGATCGTTTTGAAGGGAGGTCCCCGAGGCGATCTACCTTGTCGTATTAGTGGGAGTCTGATGTCCTTGACCAGCATTTCAACGCACCTTGCATAACATCGCCTTTCGGATGATGTCGAGGAGAGTAGAGAAGATCACATTCCGGTTGGAAAACCGCGAATATTGGCTCCCAACAGCAGCTACTGCACAGTACAGGAGCCAGCTCTCAGCGCGGACGACGAAGGTCCCTTGATGCAGTAGTGGGAACGTCTTGTGAAAGTGCTCAAAGTATAACTGGACGCATATATGAAGAATATCCAAATCAGGGAGCCTTAGGTGAGGGGATCCTGGTGGGAAGTTGGTTAAGCCAGCAGCGAGGGTGCACATATAGTCGTAAGTCGAGCGAGAAGGTTTGAGAATGTGGCCGTAGTCCTCAGATATGAGAATATCTCGATCCTGCTCTTCTAATATGGACTCACTGGCACCAATATCGAGTACACCACTTGGATATGACGTTGAGTTTACTTTTTCGTACGCAGCAGAGTGATATTGCAATGCATCACCACTAGGCAAGGCAGCGTCTTGTTGAACATATGGCATGTCCAGATTACAATCGCTTCCCAACGGCCAAAGAAAGAATGACTCGAATGATGCCGTAGGATCGTCTGTCCTGTCCGGGAAAGCAAGTGCTGGACATGGCTGTGTAGAAGGAACGCCAGGTAAATCTAAAGTCTCCGGAGGGCAGAAGGACGTCGTTGGCAATCCCCAGGAACCGTCAGAGCAATCAGCGGCCGTTGCATTCGCTGTATTTTGGCATGGATGGTCATCCGGTCCGTCGGGAGCGTCCTGTAAATCTGCAGCTGTGTCTGTACTCGGTTGCGCAGGGCCGTGGAGAATTGTACAGCGCCAGCCTCGGCGAGTACATCGTTCACAGGGCTGCGGTCCACGACATCGTTGCTTTGACTTGATACAGTTTGTACAAGCACGAGATGCGCGTGGCGAGGCTCTGGAGAGTTGGACAGGGACCTGGCCGTGGGTGGCTAGATGGCGTTGGAGCGTATCCCTTTCCCTTGTTAGCAACAAAAACAAAGGGAAAAAAAAGAAAGGAAAAATAAAAAAAAAAAAAAAAAAAAAAACCCAGCATATTCTTACCGTCGAGAAAACCGCTTGTCACAAACGTCGCAATGGAAGTCTTTACTTTGAGAATGCGAGCGCTGGTGGCGCTGCAAGTGCTCGCGGCGGTGGAATGACGCAGAGCACAGGCCACAATGATGTTTTTTGACAGGGGTTGAAGCCAGGTCCTTATCCAAAGGAGGAGCAACCCGCCGACGGCTTGTGTCTTCCATCTCCTGCGATGATGAGGATAATAATGCTTCCATAAAGGCGTTGCGTTGCTGGTCAGACACGATGTGCTTATATAAGCTGTTGCGCTGCATAACTTTATGCCATTATGCATCGCTCACCAAGACCGACAACAGTAACTGGCAACCTGCACCAGTGGTTTGTGGGCAATTCAAAGCTGGTTTTGGTTGATAATATACGGCTATGTTGTATGTTCCACTCGACTTTACTGGCAATATCCTGTGCGGCTAAGTCGCACACTCATTATATATATTGATACCTTCGTCCACAACTCTCACCGCGGAACATCTCCACTCCCCTCACCCTCCTGACTAGGACCGCTGTATTTTCTTGTACATACATTGAGCATGGCGACAGGAGTCAATCCGAAGCCCTCCAAGCTGCATTATATGCTTTTTTGTATAGAAGACTACGACTATCGACGGGCATAACCTGCCTACTTGGGAATAGAAACATCAACACCCAAATCGGGTTAGACTGTTGCCTATGCTACACGCGCCTTGACCAGCTGGGATATTCATATTCAGATACGCAGGCACCTTAATCTGGCTGTTTGAAGGTAGTGGTGACTCGTCTGCGGAAGAATGTAACAGTATTCGCTTCAGAAACCCATGCCCCATGGACTCGAAGGTCTTAGTGTTTACCGCATCTCCGTCAGATACAGCAGAAAGTCTGCGCGAAAACGGGCTTTGTCTGCCAGACACCGATGATCCAGATGGTTTCGGCGTGATATTATGGCCTCAGCAAGGAAGAACTGCATGAATTCCTCCAACAACGCCTTTTGTGTTAGTTATTTTCCGTCAAGGCACCGCTGATGGGTGGGCTGCGATGTGCTGCACTTGATATCACCAATCCAGAGCCACTTCAATCTGACCATGTCCTGTGGTATCTGCCATTATCATGCTAAATCCTCGCACCAGCGTATTTACTGCTCAACGGAGCAACGCTTTCTGAAAGTGAGAACGTGGCCAGATTAGAGAATGAGAGCCTCTGCTACACCTAGTCCCGAAGTAAAGACGGCATTAGACGCTGTTACTTTTGGAATTACAATCAAGGGTTACTTGCGAATTGATGAGGAAAGCCAGTTTCTTCTATTGTCTAACGAGCTTCACGGTGAATCCAAGTACAATACGCGATGAATAAAACTAAATAATAAAACTATGAGGCCCATGCGTTCCTTACCACTGCAGATAACAGAAGGGAAAAACCGACCATGTCGGGGAAAAACCTTCCTGCAGCATGCGGGCAGAACTGAATGACAAAAAAAAAAAAAAGACAAGACATTGGAATAACATGAAAAACACAACAGTCACCCTCTCTTCTGTTTTCCCTTCCCGCTTGAGCCAGGAGGACTGTGGCTTCTGTAACCAGCAGACGGACCAGGAGGGAGGGTTCCTGGCGGGAGAGTGCTCTTGCCCTGGACTTGGCGGCGTGTCTCGGCTGCGCGGGCCTTAGCCTGGCGATTGATCTCCTCGTTCAGCCCTGCGGGAGGAGGGGGAGGCAATCCTGCTCCACCAAATAGGCCCGAATGAGAGCCCTGGTGCTGAGACGATGGATTTCCAGCTAGGGTGCCCGTAGCCCCTGCAGAACGCGAGCCGGGCCTGGTGTGCACGCTGGGCGATGGAGAGGAGCTCGATCTCGACGATGGTGGAGACGGCGATGGTTGCCTTCCTGGATTGGTGGCAGCGGACGACAAACCCAAGGGACGAGGATCAGAGCGTCCCATTTGAGGGGTGGTGTGCATGCTGGGTTCAACAGGTCCTGTCACTGAAGAAGGGACTGTGTACGGAAGATTGGGAGCAGCAGTCAAGTAACTTTGTCCACCTGAGCGTGTGGTATAGTTGCTTGACGAGCCACCTCCTCGTCGTCGAGGCTCGGTACCAGAGTACTTCGGAGGCATGTTTCGTTGGGTTGTGGTTGGGGTTTGGATATCGTGTTTGAGTGGTGTTGGAACGAGAAATTGAGGACTGATTGCGGACTGGATGGTTGAGAATTGACTGGCAAGAAGGAGGTATTTATGTCCTGTCGAGCTGGGAGCTGTGATGCAGCATCATGATAGTATCGAATACTGCTTTAACTTAGGGCTGTGAATGGAAGTGTCTATAACACAAGCTTCATCTCTTCATACACCTCTCAAGCCTACATGATGAAAGGGCCATTGCTTTCAACGAAGCTCTAGATCTGCTATATTGTTTCAGTCCATGTAAAGATTCTTTGTTAGACCTAAAACGCCTAATAAATGCATGAAACCATCAAGATGAAGTTATAGTTAATATGCACATAACTTTGGATATTAGTCATCGAGAATGAATAACCTTAATGCAGCTGATCATGAAGCTCTGCAGAGACAATAACCCAGCACAATCAGAGTCACAGACTGCTCCGTATTGTGTGACCCACTGAGACTGCTATTGATCACCAATAGCAATTCATGATTGCCTTCCATATGTTGTATTCGTGCCAATTCAATCCATGGAGTCATCTCACTTCCAATCGGAATCTGTGACTGGAAACGGACACGATCAACTATCACCGGCCCTAACAGGAAAGCAAAGGGATATGGCCATGGGAACTCTGGGGTAAGCCAGATCGAGCTCTTCGCCGTCGATCCGCTTTGTATACTTATTATGGTGTTTCGTGTTCCAAGTCGTCCTACAACTGCTTTCACTATACATCACTGGTCGTAGCCAACACGACTGTTCTGCTTCAAAGACCATCCTCATGGCATCGCTTTCCAAAACAAAGTCGACCGAGAACATGCCCGACGACAAGAGTGTGAGCACCGGGCAAATCGAGAATGTTGGCAACCGTACTCAAGTACTTGGATACGACGCCGTTTTGCACCAGCGACGGTCCACGGCCACCCTCCTCTTTCAGTCCCTGGCGATTTCAGCCCCTCCGTTCGCTATCGGCACGCCGTTGATTAACGCAATGTACGGTGGGGGTCCGCTGTCGCTCTTTGTCGGATGGCTTCTGGTTGCGAGCCTGGCACAATGTGTCGCCCTGTCTGTTGCTGAGCTCGCATCCCGATATCCTACCTCCGCGGGCCCATATTACTGGTCATTCCAGATTGCGACATAGGCAAAGGTACTGGTGTCCTTTATCACTGGCTGGATCTGGCTTACTGGGAACTGGACAATTGCGCTTGGTGTCAACTTTGGTTTCGCCCAACTCATTGCGGGCACTGCGACTCTATACCATCCGACTTGGGAGGCAACGCCATGGCAGCTGGTTCTAATCCTGTGGGCGATTGTCTGGAGCAGCGTGCTGATATGTGTTTTCATGCATCGATGGTTCCATATCGTCGACTCGCTATGCGCTATGTGGACCGCTATCATAACCGTGATATACCTTATTGTTCTGCTCGTGCAGGCCAAGGACCGCCGTCACGATGCGAGCTACGCATTTGGGCAGTACACCGAGCAATACTCTGGCTGGGGTCACTTTACATTCTCCATTGGCCTCCTTCCAGCCGGCTATACCTTCGCTGCAGTTGGGATGATTTCATCCATGGCTGAGGAAACACCAATGCCAGAGGTCAAGGTGCCCCGGGCGATCTCTCTTTCAGTGCCAACCATTGGTACCCTTGGTCTAGCCCTTGTGATTGCAATCAACTCCGTCCTCCCTCCTATGGAGAATGTCATGGCCGCTTCGTACACCCAAGCATTACCGGTGGTGTTTGAATGGGCGACGGGCTCGACTTCTGGAGGAGTAGGCCTGATGGTTCTTCTACTGGTCCTGTCGCTGTTCTGCAGCATCAGTGTCACCACCGCTGCATCTCGCTGCACTTGGGCGTTTTCTCGGGATAAGGCTGTCCCACTGTGGTCTGTATGGAGTAGAGTCACTGACAAGGGCATCCCATTATATGCCCTGCTCCTGGTGGCCATCGTTCAAATGCTGCTGGGCTGCATCAACCTGGGCAGCTCATCTGCATTCACAGCGTTCGTTTCAGTGGGCGTCATTGCCCTGTCCGTCAGCTATCTAATCCCAGTTGCAATCAGCCTTGCCCACCATCGGACTGAGGTTAACCAAGCCCGCTTCCATTGCGTTGCCCCCCTGGGTACCTTTGTCAACTGTGTCGCGCTCTGCTGGATTGTGTTCCAGGTCGTGCTGTTCAGTATGCCCGTGGCTATTCCCACCACTTCGACCGAAATGAACTATGCATCGGTGGTTCTGGTTGGCTTTGCCTCGACGGCTTTTGTTTGGTATATTGTCAATGCGAGAAAGAGTAAGCTTCTTTGAAACTAAATCAAGATCAGCGAGCTAATATACTCGCAGCATACACAGGACCCCCGCAGTCAGATGGCATTGGCTTTTAAAGCAACACCTTTGATTGTCACCTACCGATGGTTGGCATCTTTTGTTGGCTTCGCTATGCTTAGTATAGGTCTCTTGTATTTGCCTTATGTTGTCAGTTAATACTAGTTCCTCGTCTGGCTAGCTGCGGTGGTATCTGCCGTACTCAACAATGGAAAAGAAAGTCAAGTTCAATTGAGAAACTAGATATTCAATTATAGCTTTGAAGCAGTACTGGACAGACGTTCCCCCACGCTCCTCGCAGCGACGGTGCCTCTCTCAATAGCCCCGTCAATGAATCCTCGCCATCCATCGGCCCAGTCGGAGCTGGCCATTATGACACGTCCATGGTCCTTTTGCAGCTCAGAAAGGTACTTGGACATCTCCTCCGGCCCCCAGGTACTCCATGCCCCCTTGGACCACGGGTCATTCACCCAGTCATGGGTCAAATACGAGGCTACCTTGACATCAGGCCGAACATACTGATTGAAGCTCGACACTATTTCATCACTGTTCTCGCGTCTCCCAAGATGTCCGTTATACCCGAATCCGATGGCATAATTGCCGCTTCCCTCGTTCTTGCCGGTGCCGTTGTGGTCGGAGAATGCGAGCACCCAGGGGGAACTGCCGTATGAATTTGCCATTGCAAGCCACGGAGACTCAGGTCTATCCAGCTTGAAGTGGAACTTGGCCCCCTTGTTCATGTGGCCTTTCCGGATGGCTTCCTGGCGCAGGGGGCTGAACGGAGGGTTGAACTCGATATCCTTAAGCACGTTCCTATAATAATAAATCAGTACTGGGCAGAATCGTAATGATGTCTGAACCTACAGAGGAATTGTGCAAATGGCGTATTTTGCTTCGAAAACCCTTCCAATGGACGAAGTGACTACAACCCCTTTGGAACCCTGGTCAATCTTCTTCACTGGCATCTGCATCTTGACATGGCCACGATAGTCATTGAGTATGTTCCGAGCCAGCGCGGTCTGTCCCCCAGCTCCTAACTTGAACGTCTCGATGATCTCAAACATGCCAGAGACTGTATGTCCGCCCAGTGCGAACCAGCGAAGGGGCTCGACGAATCCAATATCGGTTCCAGGTCCGCTGCCAATGCTAGTCATTAGCGCCTCAAAGTGCTCCTTTTCATGTGAAGAGAACCCTGGTAACTGATACATCCGATCTTTCAGACTAAGATGGTCGTATCGTGTCCACAGCGCTGGTGTCCGGAATGGGTCGTGGGGATAGGGCATCAGCTCGCGGCTGGTGAGTCCGTCAGGGCTGAAGAAAGCCTGTCCGATCTTCTCCATGCTGTCATCCATTGCCTCGACATCAATTTCATGGGGAGGTCCGGTCGCTGCTTTGTATATAGCCTTCTCGGGCTTCTCGGTGCCATTGGATGTCTTGATAAACCGGTCAAGGCCATATCTGTACGCCTGAGCGAAGAAATGGGGTTGGTTCCTAAGCATGGTCGCATTAGCAATTACGCAGGCAATCGTTCTTAGATCTCCTACCAATGGATCCAGGTGCCTCCCATCTCAAAGTTCTCGCCCAGAGCTGAGGCAGTCCAGGTGCGGCCTCCAATGCGATCGCGTGCGTCGACCAGCAGAACGTTGGAGCCATGAGCGAGGGAGATATCGCGGGCTGCAGTTAGGCCAGTGTAGCCTGCCCTGATGACAATCACATCGTATGAAGATTTCAGCTCGGGCTCAGGGGTGCTGGGGATAACTGCCTGGGTGTCGAGACCGACGGTGACTGATGTGGGAGTCCACTGGAAGCCTTCCTTGCTACGAGGCATGCTGCATTCACTGCTATTCAGACAATAGGCAATGGTAGCCGTTCAATATTCCATCGCCATTGTATACCATTAAATACAATACAACTCTATTGGAGCATGGTAGACAGATTGATCCCATTGCCCAATCGGGAAATGTCACTCGATTGGCTGCCAGCAACTTCATCTCCACGTCAACGCCAGCAGATAGACCATTCTGTAGATCTCCTCCCGGTGCCTCTATTAGGAAATCTATCTCGAAGCTGTCGGTGATATCGCCATCTCCAACTGCCTCGGCTGCACGTATAAAGTGGCCGACCGGCACTGCGTATGCAATCATCAGCATTCATAACTGTCTTCAACGATGTCTTCCAATGCTCGCATTACACTTCCCAATGGGCGGAACTATGACCAGCCCACGTCACTGTTCATCAACAACGAATTCGTGACTGGCTCTGGGTCCACAATCACGGTGCTCAACCCTGCGTAAGTCCCGCTCCCCAGCACCGTCTCGTTCACCCACTTATTCTCGTCATATAGAACCGAAGAGACAGTCCTTGAATTTCCTGGAGCGAGTCCAGCCGATATTGACAAGGCCGTTGCCTCTGCACGAGCTGCCTTCGAAGGGTCGTGGTCGGAGCTCGCAGCGGTGGATCGCGGTCAGTACCTGTTCAAGCTGGCCGGGTTGATTCACCGCGACCGTGAGCTTCTGGCTGCTATCGACACCCTGGACAATGGCAAACCATTCAGTGCAGCCCTGGAGGAGGATCTCGAGGAATCGTACCAGATGTTCAAGTACTACGGTGGCGCGGCGGACAAGATCAGCGGCGACACCATCGAGACATCGCCGACCAAACTGGCGTATGTACTCCGCGAGCCCCTGGGTGTCTGCGGCCAAATTATCCCCTGGAACTATCCCTTCATGATGCTAGCTTGGAAGATCGCCCCTGCTCTGGCCTGCGGAAACACCGTCGTGCTCAAGCCAGCGGAGCAGACGCCACTGTCGGCCATGTACTTTGGCAATCTCATCAAAGAGGCTGGTCTTCCTGCTGGGGTTGTTAACATCGTCCCTGGACTGGGAGCTGAGGCTGGCAAACCTCTGGCTGAGCATACCGATGTCGACAAGATCGCCTTTACAGGCAGTACCAACACCGGTCGGGCTATCATGCGCTCCGCGGCCACCAATCTAAAGAATATCACCCTGGAATGCGGTGGGAAAAGCCCCAGTATTGTGTTTGCTGACGCCGAGCTCGATCAGGCTGTCAAGTGGACTCATATGGGGATCATGGGGAACCAAGGCGAGGTGTGTCCCCGTTTCTGGGATTTGTATAGAGAATCCAGCTAACCGCGCAGATCTGCACAACGACAAGCCGAATCTATGTCCACGAAGACATCTACGACGAGTTCCTGCGCAGATTCGTTGCTGAGGCCAAATCGCAAAAGATTGGCGACCCCTTTTCCCAGGATACTACAGAGGGTGCCATCATCTCAAAGGCGCAGTACGACAGGATCCTCAACTATATCGAGCAGGGCAAGAAGAGCGGAGCCAGACTCTTAGCCGGGGGTGTCCGTCACGGCTCCAGGGGATACTTTATTGAGCCCACTGTATTTGCAGACGTGAGTTGATGCATCCCATCCCAGACTTATACTGACGGCAGCAGACCACCGAGGACATGACTATAGTCCGCGAAGAGATATTCGGACCAGTCGTCGCCATATCCAAATTCAAGACGCAGCAAGAGGTCATCCAAAAGGCCAACAACACCTCCTACGGCCTGGCGGCGGCCGTGTTCACAGAAAAGGTCGACCGGGCACATATTGTGGCTCGGAAACTGCAGACAGGGATGGTCTGGATCAACTCATCGCAGGATTCGCACTTTGGCATTCCATTTGGTGGCTACAAGTCGTCCGGAATTGGCCGTGAGTTGGGCAAATATGCCCTCGATGCGTACACTCAGGCAAAGGCTGTTCATGTGAATCTGGGTTCGAGGTTGTAACATTGACCAGCCGCAAATTAGTTAGAATACTTACTTCATAATACTCTTTTCGTACTAGTACGATAGATCGCATGCATATTGGCATGGCCAATCGCAAACGTTCACTGAGACTGGTTAGTGAGCGTTGGAGTATACAGTCCCAATCAGGAAGTCCGAATGAGCTCCAGTCGTACCATCCAAGTAGTTCAACTGCCCAAATACTTCAGCTGTATTTCAATGCCAATCTGCTCCGTTAGAGATTAGACGCGCCAGTCCTATTCTCAAAATGTCCAACTCCCCTGATGGTATCTACGAAAAAGGCATTGTCGACCCCGGACTGCCTGTCCCCAACTCGACCACCCCATTCTGGCTCAGTGAGCCCCCAAGATCTCAAAGCTCCAGTCACCATGGACTGATGAGGCTGATGTCGTGATCATTGGGCCTGGAATGAGTGCTGCGAGTCTTGCCCGATCGCTGTACACCAAACGACCAGGAACCAGTGTTGTACTGGTCGAAGCCCGCGATCTCTGCTCTGGCGCAACAGGACGCAATGGAGGCCACTGCGAGGCCCAGAGTCCTGGCGACTGGCATGCGCGCAGGAGTAAATACGGCGTGGATGAGGCTGTCAAGATCATGGAGTTTGAGCACCGCCATGTTCATGAAACCATCGCTGCGGTTGCTGAGCACCGCATCGTATGCATCATCATAATAATATTATATCAATTTCTTTTGGGCAATCCTATCTAACTCAGGCCCGGCGGAAGGCAAAGTCAAGCAGCGTATGCACATGGTTCTCGCCATAGATGGGTCTCCTAATCGGCTCTACAACCAGCCTGTTCGCCCCTGCATACCACAGTCTGTGTCTCGTCGAAGGGAGAACAAACGGCCGGCGCCCTGTGTCTTTCTTGGTCTTGGGTGGACAGGTTATCTTTGCTTGGCTACCGTCACGAAGCCATCTGTCCACCTCGACGCCCGCATGGCTGGGGATGTCTTCCTGGTCGCCCAGGTCCGACTGGCGACACGCCTCCATCAGGGTGATGCGAGGGACATTGCAGTCCCTCGCTACATCCAGACACACGCTGTTAAATGGGTCGATGTCCGGATCCAGAACCTTTTCGTCCTGAATGCCAACGGCCCTGTCCTTCGTGATCATATCCGTTGCTATCCTGTGGAAGGTCCCGTCTGCATTGGCCGAGAACCTTTCTACTTTGAACACCCAGTCAGTCGCTGTCATATGCCGACAAACAATTGCAAAGACCCCTTCATCCTCGGTCGAGGGTATAATACGTGGCAATATGGAGAACCTCATGATCCGGCCGTAGCTCTCCTCACAGAAGGGACCATCGAGTCTCTGCAGTGTGCGGCCGTCCACCGGGTTGATGACCAGCAAACCAAGCAGCCTCCTTTCGCCAACGTGTGTGGAAGATGGCGACCCTGCCGATTCGTCAATTGGGAGATAGCCAAGTGCGACCAGCAGTTCCGTATCCTCACACCGACGGACGCAGAAGCTGTGAGACGGCCTGCAAACTTGGGGATAGTCCCTGATGTGTGACCTGTGGAGCAGGGCACCTGTGGCTAACTCGTGAACCATAAGATAGGCGTTGCCCTTGCATCCCTCTTCCAAAGCGACATAATAAAGCCTCGTTGCTCCAATGCCCTGGATTGTAAGCCATTCAGGGGGTGGATCCTGTCTCCCGTGCCCGTGGCGCCACAGGTGCTTCCCTGTTGATATTGACACGACTCTATCCCTAATAGCATTGTCAGCATGGATGTTTCTCACCAATCTCCCAGGTGAATTACTTACAAATACTTAGCGTGGCTGGACACTCGAGCGACAATATAGCCCCCCGGGCTGACGTGCACGGTGGTGTCTCCCGATATATCGCAGCTGTGGCGAAGGTCCCAGCACCGAGTGGGATACGGCGAGCCATGGGTCTGGAACCCCAGACGCTGTCCAAAGAGCTTAGTCCCCACTGTCCATGCTACAAACTCTCCATTGACCTCGAATGATTTCCCGCTGAAGGCTCGCGCACTCGATGCCCGGCCGGATGCGATTTTTCTGTATTTCTCATAGCCCAAAACTAAGACTGTTAGAAACGGCTATAGAGCATATTAGAGGCACTTACCACTCTTCTTCATCATCGCAACTTGCTCTTTTATCGTCTGCGATGTCCCAAATTCGGGTCTCCATTGTTCTGGCAGAGTCAGATAATACCCACGAGCAACCATCCACTCCTGCACGAACTTCCTCCAACCCCGACATACCTGCTCGCAGTGAGCCAGGTCGAGCAGCTCCAGGTAGTCAAAGATCATACTTGCACAGTCCCAGGGAAGAGCGCCTAGTGGGGGGCCTGGGTGTGATGTTTCGCGTTGTTGAATCTTGCGGCGACAGGAGCTTCGGGTCTCTACCGTCGACACAGGGATATCCTGTCTGCTCTTTCTTTTGAGTGGCATATTGATCGAATAATAATTTCAAAGATAAATCGTGGTTGTCTGGTGTTTCTGTCTTTGATCTTGACAGCCAGTTTGCAATATGTCAAGGGCTATCTCATAACGGAACTTCTGGCTTTTATGTCAGTCCTTGTGATTCTTTACTAGTGACCTTTTGAATATTCACTGTCTTCACATTTACATGAAGGTTAGTGAAAAATAACTATAATGACTAGTTCATATAAGCGTGTGTGAGTATGAATGGATGTCTAAAAGTAATTCACGCCTGCTGTTGTATTAGTGAACTCTACTTCAACGCATACAGCCCATGTAGACAGGGCTTTAGGCTATAATTATAACTTCCAGGCTTCGATTTAGATATAATACAAGCAGACTATCCGTACTGGGACCTTCATCTACTTTGCCCTCGACGCAGCAAATTGTATGGCGACTGTAGGAATCAAAGCAGCAACAGCAATAATGGCACACATTACACCGGCAGCACCAGACAGCTTGAGAGTCTCAAACATCTGCGGAAAGTAGAACGGACCAATCTATAAAGGATTAGCAGGAGTGTATCAAAGAATAGGGGCACGTACAAATCCATATATCTGGCGGTAGAGGTTGATGCAGACACCCACATCGGTCGACTGCTCCTTGTAGCTATCCACTGCAAACGAAATCAATATCGTCGTAATGATCTGATTGCCAAAGCTTGCAATAGCCGCTCCAACACAAGGCGTCACATTCCAGGTACTCTCAGCCTTCTCCAGCTGGAATCCCCAGACCAAAAGGCCTGCAACAATCGTAGCGTAGCCAATATACGAAAGCCACAGGCGATCTGCGGAATGGAAATATCCTCTCTTTCGCTTCAGTGCCATCAAGAACCAATCGGACATGGGCCCACTCAGCTGTTCACCGAGAACGCAGCCAATAATGATAGCGATGAATTGCAATCCAATCTGCTGCGCGTTGAAATGAAACTTCTCGCCAAACGCGATAGGCATTTCCACGATCAAGACAATGTTGGCGTAGCAGAAGACAACGCAGTGCGCGATCGCAGGGATAAGCACCCGCATATGCCGTGAGAGAAAGACCGGCTCAATGAACTCGCGCAATCGAAGGGGACGAGGATTAATGCGTCTGGGGATGAACTTGGCGAAGAATCCCCATCCGGCACTGCGGGCCTGTCCGGGAATATACAGTGTCTCCTCGCCTATAGCCACGTAGAAGACCAGCTGCACGAAATTAACGATGGTGAAGATCCAGAAGATCCATTGCACCCCGGCATGCTGAGTTACAAAACCCATAATGAAGGGCCCGCTGGGTGTTCCCAGGGTAAGCAGTAAAGTCCACCAACCCAGCTTCTGCGCTCTATGTTGTGGCTCGCACAGTTCTGTAATCACCCCACTGCCCATTCCGAACGGTGGCGAGATAAGGATGGAACCCAGTACTCTGCAAACCATCTGGGCAGCGTAGGTGGTTGAGCGGGCGGATCCAATATTGCACAGCATGGCCCCAAAGACAGACAGCAAGAAAACGTGGTATCGGCCGTATATCTCTGTGATGGGCTTCCATATGAAGGGGGCGAGGCCGAAGAGGAGGATCTATAAAACAGGTTGTCAGCAATCATCCGCCTAGAATAGTATAATACGCACCTGGACTGAGGTCAGGTAGCTCGCCTGGGGCACCGTGATGCCGTATTCCTCTGCCAAAGCATCATAGGCAGGGATAATTCCAGCGGCGATGAACGTTGCAGACATCGAGTGGAATGCAACCATCAGGATCTGGGCATTTTTCTTCCACGATGGCCAGTTTCGAGGATTTGCAGGATCCTCCATCTCGGTGGCCCCCTCGACTGGCTGTTGCGGTGAGGGCACATCCTCCATATGAATTGAACCCTGGGGCTTGTTGTTCGGAGTCTCTGGGGAAGACATTCTCAAAACAAAGTCTTTACTGCTGGACAATTGCGCTTCACCTTGACCTTGGCAGCGCAGCAATAGTTAAATATCAGTCCCCATTCCGCTGTGGGTGCACACACCCCCACGGGGACTCGAAGGGTCTCTCCCCGTGGACACAGCGATATGGGTCATGCCAAAATATACAATATCTGATTTGTTCAGGGAGAATGAGCCAGCTATCTAACTCTGATCGAGGAATTGATTCCGTGGCGGAACAAAGCCCGCGCTCTACCCGCGGCTATACAGCCATCTCGGAGCCACACCCGAAAGTTTCCCGGCGGGGTGAACCCCGAATGGCCAATTAAAACAGAGAAAGGGGCATCTCGGAGTCCATCCCGAACCACCCGGATTTTGTCTGTCTACCAGCTGGAGATATTAAAGTCTATGCCTTGAATACATCAATTATAACATACTACGTATGCTTCTGCCCCACCTCTTTGGAATCCGCCTCTACAATGAACGTCGCTTCGGCCTCGCATACCGGCTGCACTGGAGCTTCAAATACCGGGGCTGAATCTGCCTCAGCACCAGTCTCTGTTGCTCCAGCCAGTTCTGCCCGGGGGCGTGAGTCTGCCTCTGCTGGACTTGAATAGTCGTCGTCTCCCTTTTCCTTTTCATTCAGATTTGGCTGTGTGTCTTTTGTTGCAAGCCAGCCCCATCTCAGGTAGAAAGACGGGAGACCAACATAGATACACAAGTAGAAGCACGCCTCGCAGATTCGCGCAGAATCCACCGCGTTCGAGTAAGCTCCTTCGGCAGTTTCGTTGGACAGAGGCCATAGTAGCCAGCGGATATTCCAAGCAAACCACATCAGACTGAGGGCGAAGAAGAATGTACTTCCTATAAGCAATAGAATGGCCAGTGCCTGGGTGTTGTCAGTATAGTTCATGCAACTTGACTTTGCTGCTTACCCTCCACCGTGATCGTTTGCCTAGAGTCTTCCATGCAAAGTATATCGTCCAAGCAGCGATTTCCACCGAGGCTGCGAGGCGGACAATACACGCCGCTGTACTGAATCCCGCGTGCACTTTATAATGCTCCGAGTAGAGGAGCTTGTTGCGGCCAGAGTGGACGACCTTTGTCGTCAACAGAGCCCATTCCACGATTGTCATGACCACAATGAGCCCGACATAGAGCAGGTGGAATCTCTCAAGTCGAGGAGACGACGGTCGAACGGTCGGGCAGCGGGTGAGGAAGAGGTGGACCAGGCGATATAGAATATAGACCAGACAGCAGCTTCCAGCATAGAGGAAGAAAAAGGGGGCTGTCTCTGCGGCATAATAGACGTAGTAGTACAGGCGAAGGACATTCTCGCTTCTCGTCGTGGTCACATCGACGACGCCGCTGGCTGTGGCGCCGTAGCCAACAGATACGATGACTGCGAATCTAAACCCCAATCAGGACCTTTCTTCCTTGTGGACTGTCCGTGAATATATGCAACTCACATGAAATTCGCAAACAGAAACGCAATGAGCGTCCACTGAGGCAGCGCGTCACAGGTGAATCTTCCCCGACGTCGGACAACCAGGGCGCCAACTCCCAGGCCCAAAGACGCCGCTCCCAGAACGCAAGTCAGGCCCAATTTCGCATTCTGCAGTGAGCTCTGAAGCTGGAGATAGAGGTCGAGAGAGTCATCGGCGCTGTTTTGCACGCCCGAGGACATTTTGAAGGAGAGGCATTGCAGCAGTCAGCAGCCAACACGCGGCAACGCAGGCTCGCAAGCTTTTAAAGACAGAAGGCAGAGTCAAGGGATTCTGGGGATCGTCTGGGGCTGTTTCAATCTCAACCTGTTGTTTGTTGGCCCAGATGCAGGCCCACAGCCACAGCCTCACACAAACCCAATCAACGAACAGACACGAGCGATGACGAAGGTAAACAGGGTTGACAGTGATCAGACTTCACTCTTGGCTGATGTATTTAATATTCTGCTGTCTATTCCTTGCCAGTAATTCCTACAGCTCCCGCAGCACTTTCAGTTATACTGTGGTCGCATATTCAACATGGGACACTGGGATAAATCAGTAAGAGGGCAGTGTGTGAACATCCCAATCCAGTTAAACCATGCGCTGATGCTCATCATGTCCTGATAGAGAGATCTGGGCATACTCTGAGCCACCACTCATGTCGATCGATGTCGATCTCGCGCTCGAATAAAGCTCTCCAGCTCAGGCATAAGCATAATCTATGAGTTTAACGTTAAACGCCTATAAATCTCCAGGATCTGGTATTAATATATATATTAGAAACATGGCTAGATGGTTAGATGGTTAGAAATATTCCGAACTAACTGTACGCTCAATACTTTAAGTGGAGAACTGCTGGGTTTGTAGTATCCTGTCGATATATATATGTACCAGCTGGACTACTTATTTTCACAATTAAATAGAAAGTAATCACAATGGTCGCAAAATGCCAATCAACACGAGGGGAGCTCATTTTATAAATTTCCATGGATTGTCAGCGTTTTATTAACGCTGCAAAGTACCATCACTACCAGCTCTCAGTACGACGAGTGATAAGACCTCAGTATACTACGCAGCCTCCGAGATGGCCAACACATGCCATTCTATCTAATCTATGTCAACTCTTTCCTTTTACTGGTCAGAATTACTGGCAAAGCTTCTGATGGTGAAGATGTCATCGTGTCGTTATCATATATCAAATATCTAAATACTAAACGACAGCCCACCGTTAGCAGAGATGATACTGCCAGTACACCATCCAAACTCAGGATTGCAAATCGTCGCAATCAGGCCAGCAATCTCCTCTGCATACGCTGCCCTGCCCCCAAACTTGTTGCCCAGCTCCTTGACCTCGTCGCTGTCGGTCTCACGAACCGGAACCAACGGGGTAAGCGGGTTCCACCGCGCAAGGCCCTGTTTCACCTCATCCGGCGCAGTGAGATACATATCAGTCATGACCGGGCCAGGGTTGATCGAGTTGACGGTCGCACGTTCAGCCAGCTCACGAGCCCAAACCCTCGTCATGGCCTCGATGGCGCCCTTTGTCCCCGCGTACAAGGTAGTGTGTTCCGTGCCAACCTTGGAGTTGATGCTCGACAGCATCACAATGCGCCCAGAGCGATCCGTGGGGAGATAGTCCCTGCAGACACCTGTCAAGAGAATCGGACCCAGGACATTCACCTCGTAGATGCGGTGGAACTCGGCAGGGTCGACGGTCTCCAGCGGTCCGATGAAGAGGATCGCCGCATTGTGCACGATGATGTCGATCTGCAGCTTTCCAGTCTGGGAGTTGGTGAATTTCTCCTTCGCGGCCGATACGATGCGCTCGCACTCTTCTCTGGTGGTGATGTCCGCGCGGATAGGGAGCGTCTGGATGCCGAATTCCTTCTCGAGCTGCGTGGCAAGAATCGTGGCTCGTTCGTCAGAGGACGCGGTGGCGTAGTTGATAATCACATTGCAGCCTTTGCTGGCGAAGTTGCGGGCGATTTCAGCACCGATGCCTGGGCTGTTAGGATAGTTGGATATGGAAGCCGACTACAACTTACTACGGGCGGAACCGGTGACAAGTGCCAGCTTGCCTTCATAGATGCGAGAGATGCTGCCCATTCTGACAGGGATTGAAACACGGAGCGTACGAGGTGGGATGGTGTGACAGACGAGGGGCTGGTTCGCATTTATATTCGGTCCACATCCACACGGCCAGGCTGGCACCAGACGGTCCACTTGAAACGGCCGGGGAAGGGGCCGAATCCTTGCTACAAGTAATAATACATGTACTAAGGAAGGCTACGTGTTGTCCAGTGGCAGTTGTTGCGGTGAGTTGCTCATTGATATCTACAGGGAGCTTTATATACAAAATAAACTACCAAACTACCACTTGGACAGAAATCCTCCGTCAACCGGCAGACTGACGCCGTGAACGTACGACGAGCTGTCCGACGCCAGCCAGAGCGAGGCCTGGGCGACCTCGTGGGGCTGGCCAAACCGGTGCAGGCTGCTGACTTTGGGTGCGAACTCGTCGTGCGTTGTCCCCATGATCTCCAGGGCCGCTGCAGACATCTCGCTCTGCATTAATTAGATTAGCCTGCAGTCTATTGCCCACGTGGTATGAACTTACGAAGATTGCTCCAGGGGCAACGGTGTTTACGCGGATGCCGCTGGGGCCCCCCTCTGTGGCGGCGTGCTTGGTCAACCCCAGAATGGCGTGTTTTGATAGAGTGTACGCCGGCATGTTGGGCTGTGGCATGTACGCGTTGATTGAGGCGATGTTGACGATCGACCCCCTGGTGCCCTGCTTCTTCATCTGCTGCATCTCGTACTTGCAGCACAGAGCAGTCCCCGTCAGGTTGACATCGATCAACCGCCGCCAGTAGTCCTCATCTGCCTCCAGCAGCGCCGTCTTGTCAGGGGTCATCGCGGCGTTGTTGATGGCTACATCCAACTTGCCGAATGCGCTGACGGTCTGCGCGATGAGGTTCTGGATATCCTCCGACTTGGAGATGTCTGTGCGTACAAAACGAACCTCGCCCAGGGAAGAGAGCTCCTCAGCAACCTGCGGCCCCTGTTCGTCCCTGACATCGGCGATGACCACCTTTGCCCCGGCACGGAGGAAGACGGAGGCTGTGGCCTTGCCCATGCCCTGGGCGCCACCGGTGATGATAGCCACCTTGTCCTTGAGGACGGGGAAAATCGGGGCCTCTGGAAAGTCCATCTTGGGAAGAAATCAACGTGGTTTTGAATTTGTGACAGAGCAAAGGTAGGTTGGGATTGGCTGGTGGGACAACGGTCGCTGCTGGACTTTATGTCCTCGTGCAGCAGTCTGGCGCGTGGAGACACTGACCGACTTTTGCAACTGCTCCAAACCGGTGGATTGACGAGGATAACACGGCAAGGGAATAATCCAACAGTCTGAACCCGTGGCGACTGGCGAGTGTTGGAATTAGGGCAGCAATTTCCGGTCCGCGCAGACCAGCCAAAACGGTTCAAACAGCCCGATGCACGACGATGCAGCCAGGATCCCCAGTGGAGCCGCTACTGGCCGGGGTGTTTATCTCCATTCTCCAAGTCTGGGCTCGTAGTCTAGTTGCAGTCTAGTTACAGCCTGGGACGTGGGCCTTTCCCTTCGTAGACTGCTCCACTGCCAAGCTGTCAAGGCTAATGGTCGACTGTCAAGCACGAGGCAGCTGCAATACAAGAGAGCTTCATCCTTCCGTACCCATATTCTCAGCCGGAGGAGCACCATTGATCCTTCTCGTGACGAGACGATCCCAACAGCAGGATTAATGGCCCTCCTGCGTGGCTTGGCAGCCCACCGCAAAGTACTTTTAGCAGGCGCATCTCGGAATAAGCTTGAGTCGCATAGCGCGTGTAATTAGGTAACGGCTACTGCAAAGCTGTGATAGCCACGATGATCTCTCATGGTCCAGGCTAGCGTTGGTGTTCTTAACTTGTTATGCCACATGGGCCGCTCTCCACCCCCTTGCCCACCCACCACGTTCTCTGCCTTGCCCTAGATGAGGCATAATCAGATTATCAGCTCGTACGAGGGAGGACGATAGGCGAGTGGCATGGCTAGCACACAATAGGGGCGTTGACAGGGGTTATTCTCTGCTTTAGTCAGTTTTGGGACGAGCTAATACTTAACCACTATCGGCGGGACGAGAACTCATCCTCATTTTTCTTTCTCGCATGTGTTGACTTCTACTCATTGACATTTGGGATATCAAGATGGTTGAGAGGACTGAGAAGCAAAAGTCTGGTGTTGACGTCCAGCCCATCGCGGCCAGGGCCGAAACCCCGGGGACCAGTCTGGTCAATATCCTTGTACGCTAGGAGTCCTCCAAGTCAATGCTGTGCTAACCTTCCAGGTCGTCGTAACTGCGTGTCTGGGTGGGTTTATGTACGGCTTTGCTGCCAACGCGCTCTCTGGCTCGCTTTCCCAGCCCTCCTTCCAGGCAAAGTTTCTCAACAGGCCTGATGCAACCAGTGTTCAAGATGGCATGCTCTCTGGGTATGTTATTTAAGTATCTTGTATACTTGGCATGTACTGACGACCCAGCTTCCTCGGAGGTGCTCTCGTTGGCGCCGTCTTCCAGGCTCCCCTTTCGAACAAGTTCGGTCGTCGCATTGCCAACCAAGCAGCATCAGTCCTGATGATTATCTCCGGAGCTCTCCAGGCTGGATCAGTTGACGTGCCTATGTTCACTGTGTGCCGTGTTATCAGTGGTATTGCCGGCGGCATGCTGTTCGCCAACACTCCAGTCTACATGAGTGAAGTGTCTCCCCCCCACACCCGAGGCATGCTGGTCGGCCTTGTCGGCGTTGGCGTCGTGACGGCGTATATCCTGTGTGCCATTTTTGCTCTTGCCTTCAGCTTCGTACAGTCGGACGTTGCCTGGAGACTCATCTTCATTGTGCTGACTGGCTTCGGCTGCATGCACCTGGCCTCGCTCTTCTTCATCCCCGAGTCACCCCGATGGCTCACCGAGAAGGGCCGCGATGAGGAGGCCAAGAAGGTGCTCGAGTACTTGCACAGCACCAAGAAGGACGGCACAGCCAGGTTTGCACACGCCGAGCTGGACCAGATCAAGGCCCAGGTCGACTTTGAGCGCAACACCCCCCGTGGCTACATGCACATCCTCCGCACTCCCTCCCACCGCAAGCGAGCCCTCTGCTCTATCCTGCTCTGGGTTATGGGCCAGGGAACCGGAATTACGGCGATTGCCAACCTCGTCCCGACTCTGATGGGTGGCCTTGGATTCGACACTACAATGCAGCTGGGTCTCGGTGTGGTCTGGACCATCTGCGCCATTATCGGATGTGGATTCAACGTTATCCTGCTGGACCGCGTTGGACGTGTGAAGCTCCTCAGTATGTCGAAATACTAGATCCACCACATGTAAATGAGCTAACAGTCGCAGTTGCTGGTGGATTCGGCAGCGCTGCTATTATTGGCGTCATGGGTGCACTGTCCAAGTACTATCTGAATTCGACCTACACCCCTGGCATCAACGCCGCAGTGGCCATCTACTTCATCTTCGGCGCCTTCTTCACCTCCACCATCGAGTGCACGGCCTACGTGTACGGGGCCGAGATCTGGCCCACGCACCTCCGCAGCGAGGGCTCCACGATTGCCTTTGCCAGTTTCTTTGGCAACGCGGTCGCGTACACTGGGCCCGTCACCATGGCCCTTGCGACCATTGGATGGAAGTACTACATGGTGTTCGTTGCCGTGACCGTTGTGTCCACTGTCATGATCATGTTCTACTTCCCCGAGGTACGGACCCTGTGAAACCCCTATAATGATTATAACGGCTAATATCGTTTGCAGACTATGGGTCTCAGTCTGGAGGAAATCAACGCCAAGTTCGGAGACACCGTCGAGCTCGACCTGCAGGACGCCCTGGCTGCGCAGGACAACAGCTCTGTCTCCAACTCCGAGTCCGCCACCTCAAACAAGGTGTAAACACGTAAACCAGCTAGCAGGTTAGTGTACCAGGTAGAGCTGTAGAAGAATTGATGGGGGCTGCTTTCATATGTACATGATTCGTTTTATTCTCTGGCTGTGTCGTGGTTTGTTTTAGATTATGCTTTTAATATAACTGTCTCATGCTGTCTCATGTTAATGACCTTGACAATCCTACCAAGTTGTTCCCAATCCTGGCATATTCCACGAGTTGATAGGCTTGTTCTGCACAAGGCTCCCACCCCTGGCGCCACCCGCCCTTAGGACGCCACCAGTTAGGTAACCGAACAATACCCAGCAAGTCACAGGCGAGGCTCACAGTTGGGACGGGTGGCATGCCGATCGTGACGGGGAATGTGGTCTTCGCATCCGGCACGCCTCGAAGAGTCCAAGACCGCGTCGACTGTTCTAGATGTGGCCCGGTCTCTTGCCTAATTAGGGCTGCGATACCCCCCAAGCAGCTCCCAAGCAACTCACTCCGACGTCCACGGCAACTCCACGGCGAAGAGCCCATAAGCCAGTCTTTATCTCTCCTCGGAAACCTTCGAATCGACGATCCGCGCCGGAATTATCAAGATTCTGACAGCCCGCTAGTTAGATTGGGCGGGCCACGGCCAGTGCGAAGGATTTGCTGCGATATCCACAGCGCTCCACCAGGGCCTCAAGGCTGTTTCAGCCGGAGCCCCTCCGACTCCGATTCGCGACAGCAAGTACGTACGCCGGATTTCAACACCGCACGATTAGGAACCGGCACTGCCTAGTGGGATTTGCTGGGTCCAATTGGAGCATGTCCTTCGTGCGCTCCCCACTGCTGCTGAGACGGGTCCGGATACCACGAAAGATGAGAATAATATAGTCGCTCCATTGCTGTTGGCTCACCTGACACCCCTGCATCTGCACAGGCTTAGCAACGCCTAGCTGTCCCAATGCGGTGCTGAAGGACTTTCGACACTCGCCGGACTGCTTGGCTCATTCCCTCAGAGCGGTACGGCTAAACGGTCGACTATGAAGACGGGACCGTTGAGATCTAGCTGCAATAGGCGTGCGATCACCGGTGTCAGTTCTGGATGTGAGAGGTCGAATCCAACTGACCAGGCTTCTACTCTGTACTCTTGCCAGTGTTTTCGCCCCTGACCCCTTTGTTATTGTCCTAGTCCCGAAGAACTGGTTGATATATGAACCACCCGGCGCTTTGACTGAGTTCTTCTGTATTCTGCCACAAGCCACAAGCCACCATGGTTCTGCGTGAAAAGGGTCCGACCCTTGTCGGGGTCCTCTGGATGGAGACTGTTATCTGCCTGATCGTGCTTGGGCTGCGTGTTTACACTCGAATGAGGATTCTTCGCAACCCTGGCTGGGATGACTTGTTGCTGGTGATAACCTGGGTACGTTGCCCATTCCTGTGCAAACCTTGCTCTCGATGCTAACCTGTGAAGCTCTTGATGGTGGCTTTTGCAGGGTTATGTACTGGATCTGCTCACTATGGAATGGGAGTCCACGCAGAGTTCCTCTCACCACATGAGTCAAGCCACGCGATGCTGCTGCTGCTGAGCGGCCAGAGTGTCGTTGCCCTTGCCATGGGCATCAGCAAATTTGCAGTCGGTGTGTTCTTGCTGCGTATCGTTGTCAGCAAATGGTACGTTCCTCTCTTCGGCCTTCTGGAATCTCCTAACAATTATACAGGCACAAGGCGTTTCTCTGGTTCTGGAACATCAGCATCATGGTCCTCAGTATCCTTCTGGCCATTACGGTGTTTACGCAGTGTACACCGGTCCAGTCAATCTGGGACACGAGCGTTCCTAAAGAGAGCTGCCCGTTGAGTCTGACCGTAATTGCAACCATCATGTGTGGTAAGTCATAACACCTACATACATAGGAACTATCTGACAAGGAGAAGCATGGTCTGCTGCCCTGGACTTTGTCCTGGCTCTGTTCCCCTGGTACGCACTCTGGGGGTTGAACATGAAGCGCAAGGAAAAGATCACAATCTGCGCATCTCTCAGCCTGGGCATCTTGTAAGTCTGAGAATCCTCCCATGTTCCCTGCTGACAGTATCAAGCGCCGGAGTCTGCGGTGTCATCCGGACCAAGACCCTCGACTCACTATCTCAATCGACAGAATACCTCTGTATGCTCATATATCCCCATCTCTGGCATGGCTAATAGGAATAGATGCAACAACCGACTCCGTCATCTGGACTAACTCCGAACTGACCACGACGATCGTCTGCGTGTCCGTCCCTGCCCTCCGCCCCCTCTACCGGTCCATCCGCGGCTTGACCTCCTCCAAGGACGCCTCGAACTACAATAACCTCGGCGGGTCCTATGGCAAGTCCAGCGCAAACAGAAGCAGACAGCCAAGCTACGGAATGGACACTCTGATCTCCAGCAGAGTACGCGGCGACGACGCCCCGGACTGCGTTGTGACTACCAGCGGAAAGACAGTAGAGATCGACGATGGCGACGACATCGACACGCGACGCATCCTGCCCAGGAACCGAGACACCGCGCAGAATATCTACCAGGTCAAGGAGGTTATTGTGTCGTACGAGGACCGGAGGAATGGAGAGACGTCTGTTGGCGAGAGCACTCCCCCTCCTCCCATGAGGGCCAGGCAGCATATTTGATTCTTGTGGAATATAAAGGGAAACTTCGATTCGTGTGCTCTTTGTCACGGAGTGAAATCTCTACCTGGACTGTATAGTAATGATACCAATTGACTCTGAGCCTTCCATGGCGCGTAACTAATTGAACCCTTGAGTATGTTCAACCCTCATACATAAGGCTATATATGTACGTTGAAATGTTCTATCAAGCAGCAAGGTGAAATATCCATTAATATCGAACGCAATCTACTACTGGAGCAAAACAGGTGGTTAGATGATATTTACACGTCGAGTAGTTCCGATCATGAGTTCAGCTTGTACTTGCTGAAGAAGTCGACAATGTACTCTGTCGCGTCAAAGACATACTTGCCCATGGGACACTGGTCTGGATGGTCTACAAAGTCACTGTTCGACTCTGTACTCGGCCAGCAGTGGCCGTTATTGCCCTCACGATAATGCTGAACAATCCCATCTTTCCCACCGCAGTTCCAAACGGCGTGCTTCACTACGGGATCCTCAAAGACAGTCTGATTCTCCGCCGGGGGCGCACCCTGTTCGCACCCATTGTTTTCTGCCCAGAGGTTGAGGACATCAATGATCGGGATCTTGCGATTCTCCTCCGTATTGCCATCGATAGGCGCCGTGGTATCGCCCTCCCCATGGAACTCAAGAAATGGAAATCCCTCATCACGAAGCGCAGGCTCACAAGGCGGCACATCCGGGGCAGACTCGGCATCATAGTACGCGCCACTGACGGAGGCAAAGGCAGCGAAACGGGCACCAACAGTCTCATTACAAGCGATGACATTGGTGAAGCCGCCGCCGTTGGATTTCCCAACCGAATAGACCCTGCTCGAGTCAATGCACAGCTTCTCCTCCATATGCGTCAGCAGCTGGTCGGTGAAATCCAGATCATCCGGGCGTGAGGCGTCGGCCTTGGGATTCGACAGCCAGTACCCATTCTTGCTGTTCGGGTAAACGACTACAGCGTCATTGTTGAATTCGGGATTCGAGAACTGCGACAGTTGCTCCTGCGAGGCCATATCCCTCGTCGCGCCATGGAAGGAGAAGTAAAGCGGGGCGGGTGTGCTGGTGTCATACGTCTCGGGGATGTACAGGATGTACTCGCGGTCGCTGTCAGGCAGATGCAACGGCTTGCTGGATCCAGGACTGGGGTAGGCAGGAGGAATATCAGTGCCACAGCCGGAGTCTGCCAGGGCCAACTTGGCCAGGCCTGCAAGGGCGACGAGAGAACGAATGTGCATGTTTGCTTGCTGCAGGAAATAGCCAACACCCCTCCCAGAGCCAGCAGCAGCTTTTTAAACCCATTTCAAATCCAGCGGATGGATGGTCAGGCGCGAAGGAATTCCCCAACTCTCGCGGCTTATGGTCGAACTGCGAATAGGGGAGCGCATACGTGCATGGCGAAGGGGGCTTGTACCCTGCCATTGCAGACGGAACCACCAATCAAACACCTCGCGTGATCAATTTCTCAGCTCAGATCGCGGAGTTTTGCGGGGAGAGCAGTCCGATCGAGTGCTGATCGTGGGGGCTGACTCGCTCTCACGAGTGTTCGGCCAGCTCCGATGGGCCAGATCGTGATATCGAAGCAGGACAAGCCTCGGTGGTCAGACATGTCTTTTCAGGGGAATATACAGGCAAGGGCTAAATGTTGACTGCATAAACCATAATAACCAATGCAGTATTGGATCTCCTTGCAGCGAGGAACTGGGCAATGTGATATGCCCTAACCTCTAGTAATCGTGTGATCGATCCAGAAATATGTGGCATCATATCGCTTATACCAGGAAACGCACAATTATTACTGCTATTGTCGAAATCTGAAGACTATTATTTACTCACTGGATCCGAGTGCTAGTCGGATAGCTGAAGGAATAATGAAGCTTCAAGTCTAATCTCGCACTGTAGATCACCTTGCGTCTTCCACCCATTCTGCAGAAACCTTGCCATCCACTCGGTCAATTCCGGTAATTGCGGCACCCAATCCCGTGCAGATATGATGCTTAAAAGCCCTGGTTGGTATCCGGGCCTGGAACATGTCGTCCAGCTCCTCCAGCGATCGATCCTTCGTCTCAGGAAGCATAAGCCACACCCAGACGGCCGCGACCACTGAGAAGCCCCCATAAATAAATGTCACGGCGCCACCGAGATCGGCCTGGACGTAAGGATTGACAAAGTTGATAGGCACTGAAGTAACAAAGCTGCCCATCGACGCCAGAAAGAGCGTCCGTTCTCGCAGCTGGCCGGTCCCAACCTCGCCTGCCACGACCCAGCATCCAGGGCCCCAGGTAAATCCATAGATGCAGTACCAGAGGATGAGAAGTGCAACGGATGCCTCGGCTGCGGTGGCTGAGTAGTTGCCAGCAGTTCCTGTACTCGTTGCCACTCCAGTCCCCAGCATCGTCCCAGCGAGGAGGATAGATCCCAGGAATAATGACAGCCGTCGACCAATCTTATCAAAGGTGAGAAAGGTAATAATATGCACGGCAAAACTGCACCCTGTCACCATGAGATTACTCCGTAGTGGGTCAGGGAATCCTAGCTGCTCCATAAAGGTGACCACAAAGTTCTGGATGAACGAAACACCCTGGGCCTGCTGCAGGATCTGCACACCCATGGCGATAATCGTGCGGCGGAGATTGGTGCCCCGGAAACAATCCCATATCGACGTCGCGCGGTGAAGTTCCCGTTGCTCAAGGTCTTGCGCTTTGAGTAGCTCGACTTCTTGTGGGATTGTCTCTGGGTGGTTTGATAGTGAGCGAAGAACTGCTTCAGCTTCGTCGTATCGGCCGCGGTAGACGAGGTATCTTGGAGATTCTGGTAGGAACACAAAGAAGGTTACATATCCGATAGGAACCATCAACTGACACAGAATTACAATCCTGTCTTGTTAGCTGGTATGCGTCAAGGCTTGGTTGGTCTTACAGGTACTGCCACTTGTCTTGCCGGTTACGAGACAAATAGACAACGATTGATGCCAAAAATACACCTAGCGAGTTGAAGAAACTGTAGAGAGCAAGAAATGCACCTGTGATTGTTAGTATTGCTGACAGAAGTGGCATACACATACCTCTGATCCGTGGAGGAGAGCATTCAGACAGATACAAAGGGACACAATTCGACGCCAATCCAATCCCAGAATACACAATGATGCGACCAACAACCAACTGCCAGAATGAAGTCACTGCTGATGCTTCCAGCGTAATACCGACCGACATCAACGCGGACATCACAAGAAACGCATTGCGACGCCCAAGCGTGGTAGTCACGAACGGAGCGATGATGCACCCGAGAATGATACCAGCAGACCCAGTCCCTGTTCCCACCGATGTCTTGTGCGATGGGATACTATACTGGCCCAGATCCGCATCCCACTCTCCATACTTGCGCTGAAACTGCGAAAGGCCTAAGGCTCCTCCCCACCAGCCATTGTCGAAGCCGAAGCCCATGGCACCGAGCGAGGACACAGCCCCGATGAGCAGGAGTCGGCCATTCAGGTCGTGGAAGAGGCTGTAATTTTTCACAACTTCGAGCATGTTGATAGATAGGACATGTCCGGTTCTCCCTTATTGGCAATGTCCTCGTTTACCCCATTTATACATTTCGTTTACCCCAACATCCGCCCAACAAGGCAGCTCCTAGCACAGGGAAAGCCCAAGCGCGGGGTGGGGAGTCAATCCTGATAAATAAATACAGACATACACTGCAGACATGTTTTGAGTTCGACCGACCATCATGCCTGTTCAGACCAAGGTTATCCTACAATCCGCGCTCCTCAAGTCCGCCGCAAACTTGACTGCGCAAGCTGCCAACCCCAGACTTTCCGCAATAGACTGGCAATCCGTGGCTGAATTCGCCATTTTCGGCCTGATCCAAGCACATCTGAACTGCCACTGGCAGCGATTCCTCGAGGACACCCTCCCCACACTCTCTCCGGTTCGGGGCAAACCATCCAGAACAGCCTGGCACAATGTCCTCCTCAAGCTGGTGCTAGACCAAACCGTCGGTCTCTTCCTTATGAACACCGTCTTTCTCGTCTGCACCAGCGCAGTACGGCCGTCCAATACCAGTCTAGTAGTGGAGGTGAATCGCAGGATCTGGCCGTTGATTCTGAAAGCGTGGAAGATCTGGCCGGCCTGCGCCCTGGTCAATTTCCTGTGGGTGCCGGTGGAATCGCGGGTTCTAGTTGCATCCTGCGTCGGATTCGGTTGGAATATCTTCTTGGCCCTGTTTATGCTGGCGAAATAGGAAGTTTGAGCCTGCTGCATGTTGGATGTTGTCGGAGAGAAGGCCGCAGTTGGAGGTAATAATTAGCAGCGCTTATGCATTCCTTTTCTGCCATTCCTATTTAGAAAGTGTAAGCTGCAACCGTAGCTATAAACCGAGCTTGTCCTAAATTGTTATCCCACATAAAATGGCGTGGTGGAAAACTGCCTACCTTGCGCTGTCCTTCTGGGCTCGTCTATCACTTCAATCACAATGCCAACTGGCGCAAGAAGATAAACCACGTCTGTTCGTACTCAGCGACATCGCAAACGAACCAGACGATGCGCAGTCCCTCGTGCGCCTGCTGGCCTACGCCAATGAATTCCACATCGAAGGCCTCGTCGCAACCACCAGTATCTGGCTCAACGACACTACACGCCCCGATCTGATGCACGATATTGTAGATGGCTACGCACAGTCACTCCCAAACCTACAAGCCCACGCGATCGGGTGGCCAGATGCTGCAGATATCAAAAAGGTAATTGCCTCCGGTCTCCCAGTCTACGGCATGGACGGTGTCGGCGAGGGAAAAGACAGCACCGGGTCCAGACTCCTCGTTGAGGCAGTCGATCGCTCAGACGAGCCATTATGGATTCCCATCTGGGGCGGAGCATCGGTTCTCGCACAAGCCCTCTGGCACGTCAACGCAACCAGACCAGCTGCTGAAATCGAGCACTTTGTGCAAAAGATCCGCGCATACTCAATCTCCGACCAGGACAATACAGGCCCATGGATCCGGCGCAACTGGCCACAGTTGTTCTATATCGCCAGCGTGCACCACTTCAACCGCTACGCCGTCGCCGCGTGGGGAGGAATGTCCGGCGAGATGTACTACCATTTCCCGAGCAGCACGGACAACGAGCTCGTCTCGCCGGAGTGGGTGCGCAGGAACATCCAGAATACCGGAGCCCTCGGGTCCAAGTATCCCGACGCTGAGTTTATCCTCGAGGGCGACTCCCCGTCGCTGCTGTATATGATCCCCAATGGCCTGTCGGACCCCGAGCACCCGGAATGGGGCTCGTGGGGTGGTCGATATGGGCCAGTGGCGTACGGGGAGGGCCATTTTGCCGATAGTGTTGATACACTAGTGGACTCGGACGGACGAACAATCATGGGCTCTCATGTTACGATCTGGCGATGGCGCGAGGCCTTTCAGAGAGACTTTGCGGCGCGTATGCAGTGGACGGCGACGGGTAAGCATGACAAGGCCAACCACGCACCGGTTGCTGTGGTGAACGGTATCCCGGGACGGAATGTAATTGAAATGAAAGTCAAGGCCGGTGAAGAGGTTATTCTCGATGCCAGCGAGTCCTGCGATCCTGATGGGCGTCCGCTCTCGTTCAAGTGGTGGCAGTACCGCGAACCGTCGTCGAACAACAACACGCCCAGACGAGACGTGGCAGACCTAGAAATCAGCGATCCAGAGTCTTCTTCGACGACTGTTACGATTCCACCAGAAGAAGTCCTTCGTCGACCGGGGCGAAATGCGCATCCGGAGAGCGACAAGCACCTGCATTTGATTCTGGAGGCATCGGACGGGGAACTGGTCGCGTATCGGCGGGTTATATTTACTGTCCAGTCTGTAAAGGGACATGATGAGCTGTAGTCTTCTACTCCTTATATACTGAGTGTAGTTTACGATTCAAGCTGATTGGCATATCTGGTGGTGGATGATGATTAGAAGGAAACTAAAATGAGATATAATTGCTGGCAGAAGCGTTTATTCCATTATTCTCTAGACTATTATTTGGAATGTCCAGCTAAAGCCACGGCTCACATAGCAACCCCGGAACCAGCCTCACTCGCTCTTCTGCTTTACAGTCGAACATGGCAAACCGCTCCTTCGCCTCAGCCCGCACCGTATCGACACGCACCCACAGCTCATCAAACGCATCCAGCTCGAGCTCAATCACCCCCTTGACAAACTGCAGCTCCAGGTCAATGCGCAGCGCCTCTTTTGCCATCCCATGAAACATGCCAAGCTCATGCCCTGCAATCGAGACCGCGATCATTGTCTCCGAGGTGGAGGTGTCGATCCACCCGCTGATCTAGATGGACGTTAGTTTGATAGTTGAGGTGGATTCGCCGAGACATACATGAAAGACGTCAGCGATAATCACCTCAATCGGGTCTCGAGATTTGCCCTCGGCAAAGGACGCGATTGTTGGGCATTCTTGGGTTTTGACTTGCTGGACTTTGTAGCTTCCCTGGCTTTCGCGGGTTTTGAGGACGAGGGCTAGCAGGTTAGTGACGGGTTAGTATCTTTGGATATTACTCACCTGCATGATACATGATGCTTGGGAAGTTAGTATTATCGCTGTTATGTCGAATGGAAACCTTGAAGTATCGAGTAGGACAATGAGAAAGTGAGAGGGGCCCGGCCATTTTTAATATTCGTAGCAAGGGTTGGAGGGGCTGGGCTACCCCTTGCGTCAGGCCATCACCAGGGCAGCCCGGACTCTTAATCCGAGAAGAATCTGGAAGCATTTGGTTTGAAGGGACGTTGGCCCGAAGCTATTTCGATATAACCCACGTTGAGGGATAGACACGACTTGCCGTGCCCTACTTGACTATATATGTGGCGTCAAGTTACGGTGTCTCATGCAAAACACCACGACTGGCTTGGAGAACATGCTCGGTCGTCGAGTGAATTATTGACAAGCTCTTATATTCTTATATATTTGCTAGCTTTATATATTAATTAATATCAGATCCCAGAACTGGGTTCACCACCACATCACATGACCTGCATGCCATCAGATCAATCTTCAAGTCTAAATCAGCCACAAGGGTCCGGTGCTGTGAACCCCGAGTTTCATAAAATGAACTGCTTATTACCAACCTAATATTCATCTTATCCAGGGTGCCAACTTCGACTGCTGAGGATGGCTGATATATATCTGCCACCCCCCTAAATGTAGTATTGACTCGACCAGTATTCATCAGCATTTTGTGGCTATAAATTAACGACACCGTAGTTACTCTCGAGGTCTTCCTCACCTGTCAATACTCTGGTTTGTTCTGTCAGTCTGTCGATTGAGGGTGCACGTGGCTGCGCTAAACCGACTAAACTAGCGTAAACTCTCACGAGCCTCGGCTGCGGTATTCAGTCCTCTGTCAGAGCATTTTGAGTTGATAATATTGTGTATACTGGGTGTATCAGTTGCAGATATGCCGGACTTATGTATATACTGTCATTATATACTGTCATCTTCTTTGCTGACTGTGTGGTAACCCAAGTCGTTCAGTTGTCGGCCGCATGCGGCGCACGGGGCGATTTGATTGGCGGACAAAGACAAATGAAGCGAATGAAATGGATCGCGATAAGCAGGCAGCGTCAGTGGCTGTTCCTCTAGTCTTCCCCGGCTGAATTCCTGTTAATTCCTGGGCCCTGAAATGTTTAAATACCCGGCCAGCGGCTGATTCCGCCGACCCCTGTCTCTTTCCCTCACACTCGCATCATGGACGTCGAACACTCTGCTGCGACAAAGCAGCCAAATGACCGCCAGGACAAGGACCAGGACCAGGATCGAGATGCGCCGTCGGTCTCAAACCACTCCGAGACCCTCGGCGACACCGACCTGCTGGGCGGGGAGAAGCTGGACGCGGTGCTGACTGCGAAGATGGCCTTGGTCAACGATGTGTGTGCATGCGGTGCCCGGATTGACCATTGACTGGCAATCTCCGGTACATCCTGGCGACTGCGTCTGGAAGTGGCCGTAATACTGACTCTGCTAGGCCATCGACGAGATCGGATTCACCCCGCACCAGGCCAAGCTGTTCTGCCTCAATGGCTTCGGATACGCCGTCGACTCCCTCATCCTACTGCTGCAGTCCATCGTCGCTACGCAGGCCACCCTCGAGTTCCAGCCCAGCTTCGATACCGGTTTGACGATCGCCGTCTACGTGGGAATGCTGGTCGGCGCGCTGTTCTGGGGCTTCTCTGCGGATGTTATCGGCCGTCGCTTCGCATTCAACGTTTCGCTGTTTATCTCTTCGATATTTACCATTGTCGCCGGCGCTGCTCCCAACTGGATTGTTCTAGGGCTGTTCACCTGTCTGAGTGCGTTTGGCGCTGGTGGAAATCTGGTTTTGGATACTGCGGTCTTCCTGGAGTACCTCCCCAGCCAGCATTCATGGCTGGTGACTCTGATGGCGGCCTGGTGGGGTAATTTCGTCTTTCCTTGTCTATTGTGTAAATACTAATTTATCCAGGCGTTGGACAGCTGATTGCAGGCCTGTTCGCCTGGGCTTTTATGCCCAACTACTCCTGCGCCGACGCTGCCACCTGCACCTACGAAAACAACAAGGGCTGGCGTTATGTCTGGTACACCTCAGGTGCCTTCGTTTTCCTCTTGTCCATTCTGCGCATCACCGTCGTGCGACTCGAGGAAACGCCCAAGTTCCTTGTGTCTGAGGGCAAGGACGAGAAGGTGGTTGCAGTGCTGCAGAGAATCGCGCAGAAGCATCAACGCCCCTGCAGCCTCACCGTCGAGCGCCTGACAGCCCTGGGAGTAACGCGCACTCGCCATTCTAGCGATTCTCGTCGTTCCTTTCAGCTGATCTCGTTGCCCGAAGTGGGCCACCACCTCCGCGGTCTCTTTGCGACTCGGAAAATGGGCCTATCCACCAGTCTGATCTGGTTCTCCTGGCTCCTGATCGGTCTGGCATACCCTCTATTCAATGTCTTCCTCCCGCTGTATCTGAAATCGCGCGGCGCCGAGTTTGGCGAGGACAGTCCGTACATCACCTGGAGAAACTACGCCATCACCAACGCATGCGGTATTTTCGGTCCTATCCTGGCCGGCTACCTGTGTCGCACGCGCTGGTGCTGGGGCCGACGAGGAACCATGATTCTGGGCGCGCTGGTGACCATGGTGTTCTTCTTCTCCTACACGGCTGTTCGCACAGCAGATCAGAATGTCGCATTCACCTGCATTATCAACTTCTGCCTGAACATCTACTACGGGACACTCTACGCCTATACGCCTGAGGTATGCTTTCCCCCAGTAATACCTATCAATGCTGACAGCACAGGTCCTCCCATCCGCCCACCGAGGCACAGGAAACGGCATCGCCATCGGACTGAACCGCATCATGGGAATCGTGAGCGCCGTCGTTGGCAGAGAAGCAGATGTACGCCATTCCCACCGTATCTAAGCACTCTAAACCTGGCTAATATGTGTAGACGAGCACCTCGGTCCCGCTGTACATCTGCGCCGCGCTGTATATCGTCATGGCCATCGTTGCCGGTGTATTCCCCTTCGAGCCACTCGGTCGACGCAGCAGCTGATGCTGTACTCTTCGCCGATATCTATAGTTCCTCCCATGCGCCAACGGACCAGGACAAGCCGCCCGCGACACGCCGCATGCGACCCGACAATTAATACTGTTCCCAATGCGACTTGCCAAATTGCTGTACCGCCCATGCGACCAAGATGGATTACGTTATTAATGATACGGACTGAGGACTTTTTTTAAGTGTTGCTTGTCCAGTCGTAATTATCTGCTTTGTTTTCTAGGATGGAGTTGCCAGGGCAGTCTATGATTATACCCCGTTATTGACTGAAGATATCTCTGACAGACATGATTATATAGCAAGTAGTAAATAAACAATAAACGATCTTTTCTAACCCCCCAAGGCCACAACAGTTAGCCAATACTGCACGCAGGGCTGTTAGTGCAAGGCACACAGAACTCCTGATCCATGATCTCGTCCAGGTTCGGAGGCAGATAGGTCTCGCCAACCTTGGGCTCATCATCATCGTCCGATGTCATATTTTGCACTCTGGCCCAGCAGGGCGTGCGCCAGTTTTCTCTGCCAGCATCATCCTCAGCCGCAATAAACACAGGAAGACTGTAGAAGCAGTCCGGCTTTTCGCTGTCTGAAAACAGCTTGAAGGTGCCCGAGTCGATGACACCCCCGTAGTCGCCCGTCTTCGACTGGCACGCGTCGGACAGTTTGTACAGCTCCTCCAGATCGATCGCGTACTTGTCTGTCATCGTCTCCAACGTATCCTCCGACACCGTCTTGGACCAGTCACTGCGCTTCGGCTCCGCAGAGGGATTGCCGCTGCCTGGGTATTCCAATGTATAGCAGACATCGTCGATGACCATTCCTCCAGTCTGATCCTCACAGTCATCGACATCGAAGCCGTCCTTCATGACATAGTAGTTGGCGAAAGTCAATGCATACGAGGCCAGACTCTTCCTCATATTCTCCGACAACGCATCCTGCATTTCTCGCACAAACTTGCCCGTGAGTCTATGCAGCCACCGCCCGTCGAAGAAGTTCGAGATCTCGTACTCGTAGTCTCCCTCTTTATATTCCTTGGGAATATCAGACAAGTCGCCGTCCGCGAAGAGCGAAATCAACCCGTTCTGACCAGCCCGGTACGCCGCATTCCAGATCGTCCCCAGCTGCATGTTCAGCGCCCGCTCCATATCATCCTCATCAGGGGGCTCAGCATCTTCCACTGCAGCCGACAAGATCGTCCACATTCCCGAGAATCCAGTCAGGACCGCACCAGCAGCCGCACCGGCACTGCCAGAACTCCCAGGTGGCCCTGCCCCTGCACCACTAGCCACCCCGCTAGCTATACCAAGCGCGCCAGCAAAGATCGCAAACACAGTCGACTGGGCTTCATCCGATGGCGTCTTGATGGGGAAGTCCGCCACCAGGGCACCGATGTTCAGACTCTCGTTGAACGTGGTGTCGCGGAACATAGTCCCGAACTTGGAGATGTGGTCGAAGTAGTTGGCTACGACGAACTGAGCCCAGTACAGAGACGGGGGCTCGTAGCCGTGGCATTCGCCGGGGTCAGGGAAGCCACAGGGGCCGTCGGGGAAGGTGTCGCAGCTGACTGTCTCGCTGCCGGCGAAGAGTTCCTGTGCCCAGCTTGCTGTATACAGTTAGAGGATGTACGATAAATAAGATAAGGGTACACACATGTATCACCGCCCCGTCGGACGTCAAAGAAGTAATCAAAATACGCAGAGATATTGCGCTGCGAGCTGGCCTCTGCCTCTGAGATCTCGTCGAGATCCGGCTCGGAGCAGAACTCCTCGATATCCATGTCCTCAGGCAGGGGGAGGAAAATCCCCGGCCCTGGCGTCATTGATGGGAGGAACTTTTGCAGGTCAATCGACCACTCAACGGACCCTCCCATGTTCATCCCGCTGTACTTTTCCAGTCTCCTATTACGGGTCTCGTCCGTCATGTACGCGGCCCACTGGTTATCGTTGTAGACCAGGATATCCGAGTCACTCTTGTCGTCGTAAGAGTGGGCCGAGTTGTCATTGTTGTTGAGGATCTCATTGATTTCTGCATTTGCCAGGTATCCAGAGGTATCTGTGCAGCGGCCCTTTGAGGCGCCGTTTCCTGTATACTTGCAGGTAGGGCCAGTGCATCCGGGCTCTGCCATCTCGAAGGACCGGCCGTAGCTGCTCACTCCAACCATGAGCTTCTTGGTCTGCACCTGTGCCTTGGTGATCATTGCCAGGGCGTACTGTGTCTCCGTCGAGTTGACGTGGGATCGGAGACAATTCCCATCAGGACAGCCCAGAGGAGGGTCATTATTGTCATAGTCCCATTGCCCGCGCAGGTCGTAGGTCATGAATACGATGTAGTCAACGAGCTCAGCAATCTCATCAATAGGGAATGCTTGCAAATACCAGAACGACGCAGGGGCAGCGATAGAAAGACTCTTTCCATCTGGGAGCTTCTCACGCACGACCTTTAGGAACTCCAGATATCGCTCGCCTTCTTCCTCTTCGCCTGCTGGGATATCCGGAATATCAGGGGCGCCAGGGTACTCCCAGTCGAAGTCGACGCCGTCGAGATCATGCTCCTCCACAAAGTCGACGACGTTCTTCGCGAACTCCTCCCTATTTTCCTCCTTGACACCGTTGCGGAAGATGTGATATGTATCCGGGAATGTGCTAAAGTCCCAGCCCCCAAACGAAATAACCCTTTTGACGGATTTCATTCCCTTGAAATAGTCAAACTGCTCCTCATCGCCCTCCATGAGCCCAATGGAGTAGTCGTCCTTGATACTCCCAAACGCGAACTGGATATGCGTGTACTCGGTGGCACGGATCGAATAGGCGTTCATGGTGAGACAGTCTCGCTTCAGATTACTCGCGAGGAAGTATCCAACATTTGCAAACTCATCTGGAGGTATATCATCATTCACCACCGACGTGCCACAGTTACTGATGCACACGCCCGTCCCGGGATTGCCTTCATCCTTGTACTCGCAGAACTCCGGGTTGATCCCACACCATCCATTCAGGTTGCAGCAGGCATTTAGTGGACACGGATTCAACAACGCCCATTCAGCCGACGAGCTATCATCCGGCATCGTAGCGTTCTCAGCCTGTGGCCCACAGATAGCACCCGGGATAGGCGCCGGGAATGGCGGATCCCCCTCACTGAGACAGATATTCAGCCCAGCCTGGAGATCCTCACACCCACGCCATCCCCAGGTCTCCTCGTTAAATTCCTCGAGCTGCTTATTCGTAAGACTATGCGAAGCCGCCAGATACGAACAGTCCTGCCCGGTCTCGACTCGATGCGTATAACACGTCCCATTCTTAGCCGGATCAGGCGAGAAATCAGGGAGATCGCCGCTGGTGCAGCAGACGTGCTGGCCCGCGCGTAGACTCGAGCATAGATCCTTATCGTAGCTGTTATACTTGGTGAAGTCGTCGCCGGAGATGCCGCATTTCACGGCCATCTTGGGACAGTCCTCGCCGAGCTCGACCTGTTTGGTCTCGCATGTATCTGCCCTGTTCTGGAGGATGGGGCCTCGGCCGTGCACGTCTGCGATTGCTACCGTGGATGGTGCTTTTGCGACGGAGATATCTTTGGCGGCTGTGCTTTTATCGTGGTCGGATGGACACTCTCCCTCGCGCCATTGTCGCAGTAGTCGCTGGATACTGTTCAGGTCACCGTTGGTGGAGATTGCAACTCCAATCGTGTCCTCGCCAATATCACCACAGTGCTGGAGAGCTACTAAGGGTGAGGAGCTGTCGAGTTGATCCAGCAAGCCACTAACGATCGTCTCAGCAGTTTTAGAACGGTCAAATCGTGGTCCAATATAGAGACCAGCAGTAACCTTGCCAAAGTGTCCAAAGACGTGGAACTGGTCTTGCTTCGAGGAGCTGCCCAGCCAGGTCTGCATGCTCTTGACGATACTCTTAACCGCGTCGGTATCTTCGCTTCCCTTGGTAGACGCGCCCCAGCTAACGAGCTCGAGAGATACATCCGTATCCTCGTACTCGAGACTGTCCGCGCGGCGTTCCTTATCTTTACCAGCATCATTGTCATCAGGGGTACAAGCAAACATAGTCCATGACGAGTCTGTCTTGTTGAGGGCGTTGTATAGGGACAGGTCAAGGAGCATAGGCTCTTTGCACGCTGCCAGCCCCTCAACACTGTGATAGTTGATCCAGTCAAAGGGAATGTCGCTGAGACTGCATGCTCGAGGACAATCATCAATGTAGTTTCTTCGAGACGCTGCAGGGTGGACCAGCAGGGTTGCCGTGAGGGCTAATGCCCCTAGCGAAAGTAGGCCCATTTTGCAGGGTAAATAAGAAATAATAATAGGCACAGCAGACAAGCCTGTTCTTGTAATCTATGATCACGTTGAATGCATGGGACTTTAACTGTTTATATAGTACGAAAATGCCTCGCAAAGGAGCCACGGAAATTGCGCCGCCATCTTCAGCTCAGAAATACAGACGATGTGACTGTACAAAGGATCACTCTCGATTGGACGTGGCGACAGGGGACTGCACTTGGCATATTAGCAGAGGTCATCTGCAGACCTGTGATTGTCTGACTTCATTACTAGACCGTGGGTAGGCATGGTAAATGGACCCTCACAGCCCTTATTCTAATCTATTTCTCCAGTGAAATAAAAGGCACGGAGTCATTTTCCAATTAGTTCTGCTTTCTTGACTCAGCTGGCAAAAAACTCGCGTGGGGATGTATTCAGCCCTACAGCCACCATTGCAACCCTTCACCTCCACTGATTCGCTAGGACGACGGAACATGCAGGGAATTCTTCAGCCCGCGGCCCCGAGGGTCCGAGGGCACGATGTGAGGCTGCGGTGCATCGGACTGCTCTAGGTTAGGGCCGTGAGGCTGAGGCTTGGTATCGTGCTTGGCTGGAATGCTACACATAAAGCAGATAAGGCTAGAGGCATGACACCCGATAGACTCATAGTGATCTCACGATCCCTGCATGAGGACGATAACGCCATTGGCTGCAACTGTCCTTCCCCCTTGCGGTCGGCTCCTGTGTCAGCCCTCAGAATCCTGCCTTGCCTTTCCTTGCACTCACACCAGGTTTTCTAACCATACCTGAATAGGTGGAACGGTGCGCTGGGCAGGATATGGGCCCATGGTGGTATCGGCGGTCGAAGGTGGCCTGCATCCTGGCACCGCTACTACTGATACTCCTTGATACGCAAGTGTGGCAGAATGGACCGACAGCAGCTGCAGCTGCAGAATCTTTTTATCGCTTGGACTCTCAGCGTGGGAGGTAGAAACTCCACTGTTCAGCATTCTGCCAGAACAGGTCTGCTCAATCTATTCCCTTAAAGCGGACCTCGCCCTCCAACATCATTATTGTCTCATTCCTGTTATCGCTAGGCGCTCGACTTGGTAGACCAGTCTTCGCCTTGCGACCACGGCTGCCTAGGCACTTATAAAATGAACTGCCTCGCAGCAGTACCCGTGGTCTGTTGAACCAAATGTGAATGAACTGAGTACCTAAGATGGCATATGGTATTAACTGGGAGTTGATGCGGGGTTGGATATTCGCCTGTAGAGTTGAATAACGTCAGTGTTTCCTATTTGGGAAGCTCGAATGAGAGCACATTGTATAATAACCACCTCCCTTCTACTACGCTGCTTCGTGTTTTATATCCCCTATAAACCACGGGATTGACAACATTCTTCCATTAATACTGTTACATCTCATAATGTCGAGTTCTTTTGATGGAATATACGAGCCTGGCGTAGTTGATCCCGGCTTACCAGTGCACAACCCCACGAAGCCCTTCTGGCAATCATCGCCTCACAAGTTCGCAAACTACAGGTCTACATGGCCTGACGCTCCAGTAGACGCCGCCATTATCGGGTCAGGGATGACTGGGTCCAATCTCGCCCGGTGTCTGCTGAAAATGCGACCAGGTCTGCGAGTGGTCCTCCTCGAAGCGCGATCGCTCTGTTCTGGCGCAACAGGTCGCAATGGAGGCCATATCAAGACCATGACATATGCCGACTGGGTGAATCGCAAGCGCGACCTGCGGGTGGAAGAAGCCATCCGCGTTACCAAATTCGAGCACAGCCATCTGCAAGCAATGGGCGACGCCATTCGAGACGGCAACATTAACTGCGATCTTGCCATGACAGACGGTGTGGATGTCTACTACGATGAAAAGACATTCGCAAAGGCCGTGGCTGGTCTTGCAGATATGCGAACGTACATTCCTGAAATTGCCGATAAATACAAGGTCTGCACTGATGTACACCATCTCCGAACGGAAATGAAGCTGTCTGACCGCTGCATTGGTGCCATCATCGTCCCCTCTGCTTCGCTGTGGCCGTATAAGATGGTGCTGGGTCTGCTGGAACCGATCATCAGCGATGGCACACTCAACGTCCAAACGAACACAACAGTCCTTAAGATCGAGGATGGACCGTCTCGGGAATGCGCCACCATCCACACCAGCCAAGGGGTGATCGAAGGACGGAATGTAGTGCACGCCACGAACGGCTGGCTAGGACATCTCCTCCACGAGCTACGGCCATATGTCTCGCCCGTCCGGGGAAACGTCGTCCACTACGACGCCACCAGCAATACATCCCCCTTCGGCATAAGCGACCAGTACTCCCTCTGGCTGCGCTACGCAGCAAAAGACTACGACTATCTCATCCAGCGATCCGGCGGGGACATCGTGGTAGGACGCGCCAACACCGCACGCAAGGCAACAGGCGACGACAGCAGGACAGACCTGGGCCCTATGGCACATTTACGCGGAATGGCAGACGAAGTCGCAAGGACTCCAGTCAAAGGAGCATCAGCACACATCTCGCACGCCTGGTCTGGTATTCTCGCATTCACGCAGGACACTTCGCCTTTCGTGGGGCGACTGCCCTTTCCCCAGCGACAGCACCAATGGGTATGCGGTGCGTACCATGGAGTCGGTATGACCAAGGCGTTTCGCACGGCGGAGATGTTGGCACATTTGATTTTGGATCTTCCTTTGAGTGATGAGTATCCTCGTTCCATGTTCTTGACGGACAAACGGTTGGCAAAGCTTGAGAAATCGCTGGACCAGGGAATGATCAAAGCGGCGCTGTAGTATTTAGGTTAAAGAACTAACAAGAAATTAAAAAGCTTAAACAAAACATGATAGTTTATAAAAGCCGGAAAATAGATATAAAGGGCTCCTTCTATACTGGATTATGATATACAATACGGAGACAAAGGTTATCTTACGAGTAGTACAGAAAATATATTTTACTATATAGTAAGAGCACTGATACCTGTGCAAGTAATTTTAATACTTTTGTATTCCTACGGAAATAGTAGAGACCGTCAAAATAGCAGGTCAGTTATGACTAGGCCTCGGGATGGACATTTGCACGGCCAAATTGTCAGCATATAATGCAATTAGAAAGACGGTCAAATAAGCACTAGTGGCCTTTTTGGTCGAACAGTAAAATACTGTTTCGATACAAATGCGTGTCTAGTAGTCTTTCACGAACAGATCGAAAACCTTGCAGCGAACCCTCCAAATGGTTCCATGTGGATTTTGAGCGACGCGCCATTTTGCGTGCCATGGAAGTCTATATCGACTTTCGCGTCCTGAGAACCTTTCTGGTCCATGATAACAGTGCCCGCTCCACAGACTCGGAGATTCAGCTGAGAGAGGTCGATGGTTATATCGCGAGCAGCACCCTGAGCAGGCTTCCACGCAGGATCGAATTTGTATTTTGTTGGCGAGACAAAGCTTGTTTCACCATTGATCGCACCAATATACAAATCCTTCCCAGATCGCTTGGCAATCACAATGAACTTACCGGGTTCGCCGGCCAAATAGTAGACGTTGTCCCACCCGAATGGGATGTCCCTGATCAGGTCCATGATGGACGAAGAAACACGTTCTTGGTACGCGACGGGAGTGTCAGGAAGACAGCGGAAACCGGTATCGATGATGATATTGAGAGCCGTTTCGTGAGCATCCGTGGTGAGCATACTATCATTAATATAAAGATCGCGAGAGAAGGTGCCCGGGGCATAGTCAATAGGTCCATTGGGATACGTGACAAACGCCTGATTGACATTGTTCTCCGGCATCTGCGATCCGTAATCAACTTTAGCATTGCCGTAATATTCAGATGCGATCAAGCCTTCATGGCCCAGAAGATTGGGCCATGTTCTTTCCAATCCTCGAGGTGGTGCACAGTTATGCAGGACGACCATCAGTCCTGCCGCAGCAGCATCCTCCAAGATGTCAATCAAGTACTGCACCATTTCCTGCTTATCGCTTTGGATGCCGTCGACCTTGATACCAGCAACGCCCATCTTGCCGAAACGAGACATGGTCTGGCGGCGAATGCTGGGCTGCCAGAGAAGGTCCTTGGGCGAGTTGGCGATGTACGAAGCGTCATTGTTGACGCCCGCGGAATTCATCCAAACCCAAAGTTTCACGTTGCGGTCGGTGGCAAATTCACCGATTGTTTCCAAAGGCACAGGAGCATCGGACGAGTCGACCTGCTGATCCCATTGCGCGTCCAACAGCGTGTATGCCCACGATTCCTCGGATGCCAGTTGGATAAATTCTTGCGTGGCAGTATAGTTCCGCGCATTTGTTTTATCAGACCACCAACTCCAAGAGCTTATTCCGGGCTTAACAAACTTTGCGTCTGTAACCTTTGCTGGCTCTGCAAGGTCGGTTGTGCTTGTGTCCTCTATGATGCTTTGTGGCGATGTTCCGATAGTCAGGACTCGCCAGGGCGTCGACCAAGGCAGGGGAGAATGCGCCCACGGGGTATTCATATTTCCATTTCCATCCGCAGGATCTGGGAATGCGAGGCGAAAGTTTGCGCCGTCGGTTTGATTAGAAATATGGCTGATAGGGTAGCGGCCGTCGAAGCCTGTCTCTTTTAGATAAATGAAGAGCCCTGTGCTGTCAACTTCGGTGTAGAAGAGACCCGGTAGGCTAAAGCCTGTTTCTGAAACCGCTTCACCGATGTGAGACCGGGAACGATCGTCTCGTGGCTGGTAGAATGTCTGAGACTTCGGGGTGGGACCATCGTATGGTTGTAGAAGCTGATAGTCACTGGGTGCCGTCGCAATGCGGAACGATGTTTTCTCCTCGACAATGTACTTTGTAGAAACATTATGGCTCTGGGGGAAGAAGTATCTGAACGCAACTGATTTCTCTGATGCGAGAAATTGCAACTGCATTGGTTCCGAGGCTGCATTTAGGGCAACGCATTCCATCTGTGCATATGTCTCGGAAACGTGCTTCTGCTTGCCATGGAGCATATCATAGCTCTCTATTCGCGGCTCAAGCTGATTGCACGATTCAAGAGTCAGGCCCTGAGAAAAATCACCATCAAGTCTTACCACGCCGAGGTTGCTGTTTTCAATGACCTGGATAGCTTGTCAGCCAGGGGTCGGGTTGAGCATCGACATATTATAACATACAGTGCTCTTATTATACGAGACTGTATAAAACAGCTGCCCATCTGACTCTAAGACCCTAGCCTGAAGAGAGCCTTGGGGGGAACTTAACCAGGTCGGCTTTGCCTGGGCCACGACCAGGTTTGTTGCAAAAAGAAGCCCCAGGGAAATCCGCGACATCATGACTGCTAAAGACCGTATCTTCATGCTTGATAGTAGCACTGGATAGAGAACATTGCACAGCAGACGGGCTATTTAACTAATGCAGGTACGGTCTGTCCCCGTACATGGAAATATAGCACGTGGAGACATGAATGGCTTTCATTATCCATCTAAGTTTAGCAGTAACTTGAATTGATCTCCTGTAAATTTAAAGCCCGCCCACCACTCGGATTCCCGGATGCATGGAAATTATACCAAAGGCCCTTAATTTAGAAACGCGAGATAAGCAGAGGACGGGTTATAATTTCAGAGCAGGTTGTGCATGTCGAGATACACGACACAAAGAGTCCGTAAAACAGGAGTTGTAGGATTCAGTAAAGGAGGAATAACTATTAGCCAACGAAAGATTCCACAAACTGAATCTGCTGCCGAGATCTTGCTGTCCCTTGCACTGGTCTGTCCGCATTGCCCCACAGGGACATTCATTCATCTCCCATACATATGGCCACGTGCAAAGGCACAGGTAGGGTTGCTTATAGTTATGACACACGGGATAAATTGATAATGTTGCCGGTTATTGTAAACTCTTCAGGTTCATTAGACGTTCCTGACATCGGAAAGCCTGCATAAACCAGTAAAATAGCATGTACAGGCGTCATTTATTGCTCTCTTGCGACCTTCCCTTTATAGACGCCAAGGCTACTCCAACCAGCTGAGTCATGTATATCAAGTCTGGTGCGGGGATGGCAATAGCTTCACATCCAACAGCAAGCATGCCTCGGAAGAAGCGGAAGTACGAGCCTAAAACGAAAGGTTGGTAGATATACATATGAAAAGATACAAGCTTACGATGCGTATGATCCAGGATGCTACGAGTGTTCCCAGCGCCGGATCCACTGCGATCGTGCGGAGCCACAATGTAGGAAATGCACCGCCAAAGGAATGAATTGCAGTGGGATAGGGATACGACATCGTTTTCACGAGGGAATGGCGGCTAGAGGGAGGTTTGCTGGGAAGTCCATTGACGCTGTTTATGAGCAGTAAGTGGTGAGATGTGACATATTGACTATCACTAACCAGGCAGGACACGACGCAAGCCGCGTCCAAAGAAGAGAATCGATGCACTGGGAGAAAGTGACATGAGTGTTTCAGGCAGTTCTTATCATAGCAATACCGAGCTAGACTGCCTTGACAGTCTAGGGCTCCAGCTGTCGAGTCCGTCTACGGACGTACCTCCATGGAAACGACAAATGCTATTCCATTGTATATCCTCAGAAGCGACCACTATTGTTTTCCTATACTAATATAGTGCAGTCTCCGAGCACATTGCATGCGAAATGGTGGCATTTGATGGCCCTCACAACGGATGGCGATCTATCGTCCTGCCGATAGCGTTGGAAGATGAGCTGGTGATGAATGCAGTTCTGACAGTGGCCACCTTCCATTTCCATTTATATTACCAGAAGGATATTTCAAGATCCTTGTCCTTGGGAAACTATGAAACAGACGAGACTTCAGTAAAGCTGTATGGATCGGTCGTACACGGACTTCGACAGAGACAAAATCTACGAAGTTACGATCAACAAGCCCAGCTGTCTATATTACTTACTATCCTCCTGCTTCTCGTAGTAGCAATGGTCACAGGCAGTCCCGACTTTCCTATTATGTTCAAGGCTTTACAGTCTGCCTTGACAGCCATCGAAGGCTCTTTTATGGGCCAGGGTAACCTTGCCGAGTTCATCTCGCGCCAGTTCCAGAAGTAAGCGTCATCAACTGAATACTTTATAGCTTTACTAACTGGTTAAGAATACGGGTGTATGCCGCCCCGTTCATCAGCGAGACAGACGGGCTACAAGTGCTGTCTTCACAACACTGGAGCATGGAGGTGCTGTCGTGCCTCAACTACTGCCAGTCGTGGCAACCCCAACATGCCTCTGCCGTTTCTATCATTACTGACCTCGTCCACCAAGCACACGACATCTATATCAACCAGGCAGGATATCTGCACTCGACAGGCGCCAGACCCGTGTTTGCCATGCCGGACGCCGTCGCACGGATCGAGCGTTTCAAACAAACAATGGAGCTCTTCCCCGAGGGCTCTCCAGGCGAGCAGGTCTTGATCTGGGCCTCCTTTCTAGCAGCGTCCGATTGTATGTTGGAGGAGCACAAGACCTTCTTTAAAGAACTGTTCCAGCGATACCACCGGCGCAGCGGGTTCAAGAACATTCTCGGCGCGCTGCAATTGCTGCAAAAAATATGGAATCGACCCGTTGAGGACCGGTGGACGAGATTTCTTCCTCAGGAGAGGTTAATTGTGATGTAATAACAGCACCTGTGAACCCCGTGTTACGGTTTATAAATATGTATAAAACATTGCTACCACAACTTTTGGTGATTTCCAGAACCTGCAGATAATGACACTTGCGTCAATTGATTGGCATTCATTTGAGATAGACTAGCACGGGCTCGCAAATGTCCGACAGACCGAAAGGGTCAACGAGGATCCTGGTCTAGAGGTGGTAGTTGAATATTTTTACCATCCATCTTGGCCACATCTATGGTCTCTAAATCAACACCATGTAGAAGGCGCATCTGTAATGGAATCCGAGAAATCAGTAACAAGCACTATCGCAAACAAAGCAAAGGCTGTACTTACATTAAGAGCACGCTTGCCATATCTGAACTTCGGATTGATCGACTTGTTATAAACATTGGCGCCGCAGGTTCCGCAGAAAAAGATCCGGATAGTGTGTGACGCAAACCGATATTCCTGCCAAGTTCGCCATTTGTGTCAATATCATAAGGGCGAAAAAAAAATAAAAAATAAAAAAAAAAAAACGAAATAGAATGGTGAATCATACCTTGAGCGACTCTATCCCTTGAACTTCCATATCATCCACGAACGCAAGCAGACTACCTGCAATATGACAGTAGCTACCTAAATAGATTGTTAGCCCAGCATTCAATTTGTTAGTGTCACCTACCACCCCCGTTATTATACATACAGTTGCAAGAAGCCACTTTCACTTGCGACAGCGGCGATGTAAACTTCGCAGAGAAACGTACTGCTCTGCAGTGACAACTCCCCTCGAAGGACGTTTCTTTGGAGGTAGTGTTAGATAAAGTCATTGTGTGCGGACCCTCAATGTCATGCGTAAACTTGTGCTGGACAAAACTTCTGGTGATATTTCGATAAGAATAGTAAATATAGTTTATTCAGCAGGCGCATGGGAACTGTTGGGTCATTCAGAATAATTTAAATACCATGGCTGTGCTTCCCTTTTGAGTGACTGCTGGGGTTGAATTGCTTACTCTATATGATTGGGGTGTTGGGGCACAAGCCAGGGGCCCCTCCAATAGGCTCGCGGTGTTGCGGATCCCGCAACCACAAACACTGTCAGGGGCGTTGAGGTGTTTGCGATCTGGTTAGCCTGCTTACCATACGAATAGTGGTCGTTATGGGCGGTAGCCAGTCAAGCGCAGGCTGGAAAGCCGCCCGTTTCTGGCCTCAACGCAGTCTCTTTCACCGTCAATTTCGCTGGCCCTCGGGTTCTAGTTTTATTCACCAATATATACTACTTATTTTACTAATGTAGCTACCAGGAGTGTATTATGTCGGTATGAATCCAAACCCAAATCGGCTCTATGGTCTATATATGAGGTCTATATATGCTTCTCTATAGACGCAGCAGACGGGGTTGATTTGGCTTGACCAATATCTTCACATGTGCTGCCTTGTTCTGGATCAACTCGAGCAAGCCCTTGTTAATAACGTCGTCCAAGTCTACGACAGACGTAATGAGCTTCTCCGCCTCTATTCTACCTCCCTCCAACGCAGCGATGAGTCCCTGGAAATCCTCTTCCGTATAGCAGATTCCCCCGGTTAGACGTCTCTCGCCCAATGTCAAGTCATTCAAGTTCACCATCAGCGGTTTCTCATGAATGGCGATGTTGAATACTGTCCCTCCAGGCCGCGTCCCAGCAATAGCCGTGTCCAGCGTGGTCTGCAGCCCCGTGCATTCAAACGTCACGTCCACTCCGTCTGCCTGGACGGCATCTTGAGTCGCAGCAATAACAGGATCAGTGCCTCCCTTGGGCGTATCTGACTCGGTCGGGTCGAGAACAAGATCAGCTCCAAAGTCCTTAGCCATCTGCTTACGCGATGCAGTGACCTCGCTGACTATCACCGTCTTCGCCTGCCAAACCCGGAGAACCATGAGAATGGCCAGCCCGATCGGACCAGCACCCAGGATAAGAGCAGTCTGCCCCTTCTGAAAGCCCGAAATACGCACACAGTGCCACGCAACAGCAAGCGGTTCCATGAGCGCCCCGACCTTGAGAGAAACGGAATCAGGAAGGGGAATACACGAGAAATGTTTAACAACAATCTCCGACGCCAGGCCCCCACCGGGGGCACTGAAGCCGTGCGATGTATACCGCTTGCAGATATTCGGCAGGTCCAGTTTACACGCTGTACAAGGGTCCACCCCGTGGTGACGATCATTCAGCGCCGGATTTACTGCGACTCGAGTGCCGACTCGCAGTTTCGGGTCCGACACCGAGGACCCCAGCTCGACGACCGTGCCGGACATTTCGTGGCCCAGCGTCACGGGCAGTCTTTGGCCGGTGTATTGGTTTGCCTCGCCCTCTGCTGGCGAGAAGATCGGGCCTCCGAGGTATTCATGGATGTCTGAACCGCAGATTCCGCAGTATGCGATTTGGACTCGGACTTCGTCCGGGCGGCAAACACTGTAACTGTTAGACTGTGTAACGATATGTAGGGTTGTAGGAGTCATACGCTGGAGCAACTTGTTCCAACCTCACATCCTTAGGTCCGTAGAACTGGAGAGCCGTAACTGTAGGAGCCATTGTGCTGCAAACTGTTTATCTTGTATACCAGGATACAAGGCTGGCTATATAGTCCGCTCGGCTATATGCGATTCATGCAACCCCACCGCAAAGAGGCACGCCAATAACAGCTGCAGATCTCGAAGTACAGCTGCGGGGAGAGTCAAATGACCAGCTCAAGCCTGGCCGGATTTATGGAGGACCCAGCTCTCGGTCGAGATGTTCAAGCAGGAAGCGCCGCAGCATGCCCCGTCCTCAGAAGTCCAAGTCCACCGAATCCACCAGCTCGCGCGTCCGCGCTGGCAAGGCGTGCCAGCGATGTAATCAGAAACGCATCAAGTGCGATGCGATGTTTCGCACGCCCTGCGCAAACTGCATGCGCTCGGGAGTGTCCGAGTGTGTCCTTCGGCCAACACGCCGGGGGACATATATCCGGAAGAGACATGAACGGGGTCCATGCAACGCCAGGGAAAATCTCACAGTCCCTGACCAAGACGGAGAGGTCCACGGCGACACGTCAGCTGCAGACCCCAACGTGGCTGTATTGGGGTCGCCTGCATCTCATCAAGCATCAAGCACTGATTCCCCAGAACACCTCTCTCATGCTGATGGCGGTGGCTATAGCGAAATATCATGGTCGGCCATGTTCGACCACTTCGTCAGTGCCAGAGGCGGTGGGCAGGAGTCTATGGATAAGTGTTCAATGACATACTTGGGAGAGTCGTTTCCACTGGCCATCGTCCTCGAAGAGCTTAATGAGGGCGACCGCTTAAAGCTGCACCATCCTGGACCTCCATTCCCAGCCCAGAAGACCCCGTCGCATGTGCAGTCCGAGGACCTGGAATGTCTCAAGTGCAAAGGTGTCTTCGATCTTCCAAACAAGACGCAGCTAGATGCTCTAATGGCCGTATTCCTGGACCGCGTATATCCAGCATACCCGCTTGTCAACCGCCAGGAACTGATAGCACAACACGCAGCTGGCACCGTTCCCTTGATACTGCTTCATTCAGTCTGTTTCATGGCTGCGACATTCTGCCCGCTTGATCTACTGCTCCAAGCTGGGTATAGCTCTCGCCGAGAAGCACGCCTTCGCTTCTACACCAAGGTCAAGGCACTGTTCGACTCGGGCTACGAAATCAACAAAATCGTCATCTTGCAAAGCTCCATCTGCATGACATTCTGGGGCGGAGGGCCCAACAACTACTGGAACTTCTACTCCTGGCTGAGCACCGCCGTCACCATTGCAGAGGGCATTGGCATCCACCGTTCCTTTGCTACGACCAACATCCAGCCGCAAGACCAAAGCTTACTGCGCCGGATCTGGTGGATTCTGGTCGTTCGTGATACTACCTGCAGCACATTGGTTGGTAGGCCCTTTCGTATTGACGTTGACCAGGCCGATACGGAGATGCTCACTCTGGAGGACTTTACTCATGATGTCTCCCCGAGCGTTCTGCTAGATAACGTTCAGAGCGCATACGCACAGTACCAGATCCAGATATCCAAGCTTTGCCTCATTGTACGTGACATCGTGATGAGCCGGTTTGCGCCAGGGCGACCACGAGTTCCCTCGGCAGAGTTGCACCAGCGACTCAACATCTGGCGAGATTGCCTCCCAGCTGTTCTATCGTGGAGAGATGATCTCGACGCCGATTTGGCAAATCTAGGCCCATTTGCCATGACTCTCATGGCACAGTATTATGACCACATTCTACTATTATATCTCGGCCAGAGCCCCCTCAAGGACCGCGGTGCAATGCCAGACGAGGGAAACCCCGATATCGAAGATATAACCGATACAGCAGCGCAGAATATATCGTCCGTAGCTTGTACAATGGTCACCCGGTCCCTGACCCTGCTGATGCCACACGAGTTCTTCCACGCCATCTTCCCGGCGCAGGCAACCTTCTACACGAAACTGCGTAGCCCGCACAAGCTGGTGGCCCAGCTCGGCCGATCTGCGTTAAATAACTGCCAGATGGTGCTGCATAGCTCGTACGACTGCTGGGACCCGAGTCCGTGGATAATGCAGCTGTTCAACGGGCTTTCTAGTCGGCTAGCCGAAGGAACTGGATCTTACTCTACGACAGCCCCAATAGACTCGACGCCAGAGGCAGGGATATTCAATGCGTTGCTTGGAGATGAGCCGTGGCAGAGTAGTCCCATGCTCTCGTCGCTGTTCGAGATGCCTCTGGATTTGGCCCTTCCGCAGTGAGCGTAAACTCTTAATCTAATTTATATTTTGTAGTTTAAACCAGGCAGCCCAGGCTAACCAACCGTAACAGTACGATGTTGTAAAACGCAGGAAAAGTACCGCGGCAGCCTGCAGGGGGCCTTTGTGATCTGCCAGATAATTACAATGAGCAGTGATAAGCTGGACCGACTTGTTTTGGTTGTTACTTTCTAGACCAGGACTGAAATAAATACCCATTGATGGGAAGCAACAGCAGTGAATATGAAGTCACAGGTTGCGGCAAAGGTATCAGTTCATGCGTTGGATGGACTACCACATTTTCCCCTGGACAGGATCGGTTCATTCTGAAATTCGATATTAAGGAGTAAATGACTTGTGCTACAGCTGCTGAAATACAAACTGGTACCCTATTTCACGTGCGTCTGTTTGTGCTGTCCTGGTTGAGGCTAGTAGTTGATACTCGTGCCCGTGGTACGCGGCGTCGCGGTCTGGGCGGGCCAAACAAGGGTGTTGGCATGTATATTCCCTGACCCTCATCTTCGCTTTCTGCTTCCTCATCGGAAACAGACCACGGCGGCTGAAGTCTGGTGCCCGGATTCGTGGTGGAGCGCTGGTGACCACTAACGTAAGAGACTTCTGAATCTAACGAGAAAGCAGCATGTGCTGCATTAGGTCGGTTGGTCTTTGGAATTGTGCGCTCTGACGGAGAGCTGACCGGTCTATAGGGCCGTTCGATGATGCTTGCGGCTCTGATTGGGCTGCTGGGCTGAGATGAAGGGGTAGTCGGGGGAGTTGATGGCGGTGGTACTGGCGGCGATAGTCCAGAAGATGACCCAGAGCTTGCATCATTGCCAGCCACAGCCCTCTTCAGCTGGGAGATTTCCCGTCTCAGAGCACTTCGCACTTCTTTCTGTATTGCCTTCTGCCAATCCTTGGTCGTTGGAAACCAAGAATCTTGGTCCTTTTGCGCTTGGCGCATTCCCTTGAGTACTAATTTAATATCGTCCTTCAGTACATCTCTGCTCATATTCGTCAGTATTATCTGACATGGCAGGAACTCCGCACTCACATTTGGGTCTTGGTTGCAGCAGATTGAGTGAGCGTATACTGATGAACGGAGATTTGCAGTTGCACCAAGTTACTGAAGATACTCATGTATCGTGTAAGAAGATCCATGTCAACATGAAGAAGACGCAGCTCCTCTTTGTTTTGAAACAGCCATTCGAGGCGGACACGAAGCTCTCTCCAAGCTGATGTACGTTCCTTCTCCAATATGGGCCGCAATACGCTGAGAATTGACTCTATCTTCCCACGAACTCTGCGAGACTGCTTCCTCAGCGTCCTGACGATCTTGCGGTACCGTTTTAGGTCAACTGAGAACTCTTCTATCTCAGAAACCTTTCTCATCATGTCGCCAAAGAATCGCCACAGCCATTTCAGAATCTTGGTGCGGCTCTTAGTCTCCTTGATATCCTTCCTGGCATGTCTCATAATTTTGTAGGCCGTCCTCAGCTGTTTGTACAGAGACGTGAATCTCACAGCTAGCTGGTCGCACGCTGCGGCTGCTCCGAGTACTTCTGCCATTGATGCTGAACTGTAATGTCTCAATCGAAATAAAAGGAAAGGTGGAAGTTCATTGCGTGGCGGACTCGCATGTTATAAACAGGGTTCCTCATCTGTCCAACCTTTCAACCGGAGCCTCTTCGCGGGCTGTGCTATGCAAGAGGCCGCCGACTGAGCCCCGTGTATGCAGGTAGTGACGAGGCTGAAAGTAAGGAGTGTGTTGTCAACCCCGCCTCCTGCATGAGGGTAGCAGCCTCGTCGCCAACATAACGTCACGTCGAATAAAACCCATATCCCTGCCATGGTAGGAATAGGTGAGGGAGGAAAGGAGCGAATGCACTGGCGGTCAATTTGGCTTTCCACTTTATACCTAAGCCTCGCCGTCCTCCCTGCTACAAAGCAACGTCTAGCATTCAGAGGGCTTTCTCTCATACGTAGTTTGGGACTTTTGTTGATCAGCGAGTGTGACCCTGTTACTTTAGTTGCATACTCCAAGGGTACTGATTTGTCAAGACACCACCCCAAAGCCTCGGCCTTTGATTTCCCTGATTTCGTGATCTATGATAAAACCCTAATGAGGCAAAACCAACCCGAGACGGGATTCCACAGATCCTCGCTGTACAGATAGACAAGTTAACAGATCAAACTTTACCTTATCTGCGGTTTAGTTTTATTGTGCAGTTATCAGAATCAAATTATTCATAATGCTAGAATCGCGGTAGCCGGCGACCATATACACCTAAAGCAACGGACACCACTGTCACAGCGAAGAGCACCTTCTGCAATGGATGGGTTGGACGACTCCCAGTATCTCCGGATATATTAAAGTCCTGCCACCGCGGCCAATACAGCTGCCACCAGAATTTCCACGTATTATCAGGGTAGTTCGTAGTATTGCGGCCGTTGACGTCCAGATTCCAATTCGAACACCCGCCAGACCAAACCATCTTCTGTAACTTGTCCTGCAGGGAATTCGCATCACGAACCTCCGCTGCCTCCTTTACATCCAGTGTCCTGAAACTACCGGCGAGGATAGGCTTGAACATTGTCTTGATCAGGTACTCCGCCTGCACCTCATTGGTATAGATGACAGAGTTATGCGCTGGGAAAGCATTAGGCCCGAAGATGATCCCAAGATTCGGGAATCCAGAGACAAATGTGCCTTTGTACGCCTGAGCGCCACGAGTGCTCTGCCAGTGTTCGTTCAGGGTTGTGTGGCGGCCATGCACGGTAATCGGGGAGAGGAACTGCTGGATTTTGAAGCCAGTGCTGAGAACCACGGCATCGACCTTGATATCTCTCTCTCTGGTACGAGCCCCACCATCAAAGAACTCTAAAATCGGCTCGGTTGTCAGTTCGATATTCGGTTCGTGCAGACATTCGAGGTACCCCGGGTCAAAGATGCGACGCTTGCATCCTAGCGGGAACTGAGGTACAAGGATGTCGTGGTATTTCTCTGGCGCTGTCTGCTTAATATACCTTACCGACTCGCGAGTGGCATCCTCTCGTTGTTTGACTAGTGCACGAGTGTCAGCCATATAGAGAGAGTGCAGCCCGTCAGTGTCCTTCCATAGTTTGAATCGATAGTACCGTGCCAGAAGCGGTATATAGCGGAAACACCACTTTTCCAGCGCTGTGAAGTTTCGATTAATCCGGCTAGTAACCCATTGGGGCGACCTCTGGAACTGGTATACTTTCTTTGCCTGCTTGACGACCTGCGGCACCAGTTGTGCAGCCGAGCAGCCGTTGCCCACCACTGCAACCGTCTTGCCTGCCAGGTTGTAGTCGTGATTCCAACGCGCCGAGTGCCATATCGGCCCCTTGAAAGTGTCCCAGTTGGGTATCTCGCAGTCCTTGGGAAGCGAAATAGTTCCAACACACGAGACAAGCATCTCCGCCTCACGCCAAAAGGTATAACCGGTCTGAAGATCGCGCAAGTGCACACGCCACAGCTGAGACTCCTCACTCCACCTGGCCTCTACTATTTCAATTCCACATCTCACATGAGGCCGAATACCAAATGCATCAACGGTGTTGTTCAGATACTCCAGAATCTCAGGCTGTTCGGCGAACCGCTTCGACCAGTTCGGGTTCGGGTTGAACGAAAAGGAATAGAGATGGGAGTCGACATCGCACCCTACGCCTGGGTAAGTGTTTAGGTACCAAGTCCCGCCGATTTCTTGTTCGCGCTCGTAGATGATGAAGTTGTCGTAGCCAATGTCTTTCTTCAGACGGGCTGAGAGGGCGATGCCGGCGACACCACAGCCGATAATTATAGCGCGAGGTTCAGTTGGCATGATTATAGTTCAGTATTAATTGATGTTTTGCTGTGAGAATTCTAACATAACCGGGCAGCCAGACTGCCTTTATATGTCTTCTTGTATCCTTGGCCGTGATATAGCCGGCATCTCCCCGAAACTGCACCATTTAGCATGATCAAAAGCATTGGCACTCGTGTCTCTCTGGTACAATATTATTAGCAGTAAACTTGAAGAAATGAGGGGTGATTGCGAATACGACGTGCATTAGCCTGCACGACACACGCCGGGTATATGGCTGGATTTGGATATAGCCACCCCGAGCTCAAATAGTCCTGCAGTGCCGCTCCTTTACCCCATTTCAATCTGTCAAATGGAGCTACTTCGCAACAAGGTTATCGCCGTCACAGGCAGTTCGTCTGGTATTGGGCGTGCCATAGCAAAACGTTGCGCCCAGCAAGGAGCAGCAGTCGTCCTTCACCATCTCGGTACCTCGCAAACACAACAAGATGCCGAATCCCTGAAACAGTCGTTGGGGCCAGTTACGATGGACAGATCGCAAACGTCACACCTCGTCGTAGGCGCAGACCTTACCTCCGACTCCGCTGCAGACAGCCTCATCTCGCAAACAATCTCAACCTACGGCCGTATCGATGCACTAGTCAACAATGCTGGGATATGTCAATTCGCCCCTGCAGCCTCTGTAACGAAGACATTGCTGCAGCGGCAAATGGATGTCAACTATACAGCCGCATACCTTCTTACCCAGGCTGCCTCCAAGCAAATGGCCGACCAAGGCAGTGGAGGCAGCATCGTCTCCATTTCCTCCATTACAGCTGTGAGAGGCTCGTCTAAACTTACTCATTACGCACCGACCAAGGCTGCCCTGCTGGCAATGTCCAAGTCGATGGCCATTGAATTCGGGAAATACGGGATCAGATACAACTCCGTCCTTCCTGGAACGATCCAAACGACAATGAATGCCGCTGATCTCGCGGTAGGAGGGAAGAAGGCCAGTCTGGAAAGTCGAGTTCCTTTGGGCAGACTGGGGGAGCCCGATGATATTGCTGGTCCTGTGGTGTTTCTGGCCAGTGATCTGGCAAAGTATGTAACTGGGGAGCAGATTTTGGTCGATGGGGGTGCAGCGATTTACTATCAATAGAACAGATAGCATATTATCAGTTACAATCTAGTTAGTTGTCCATTTCCATAGGCTAACTTTCCATATCAACTACCAGTAATCGCAACTCTCATCTGTGTCCCATCAATGGGTTTCGCAATAACCTCCCAAATCTGCAAATCAGTCTTGTCGTATAAATAATAGGGGTTGAGTACTAACATTAAACAGCTCAGACTGGACTTTGTACTGTCCATATTCACCCATAAAAGCCTGTCCTTTCTCATCACGCAGGATCTCACCCAGGCCAACCTTGGTAAAGTCATAACGCCTCAACGTGCACGCCAACACCACACGAGCTTCAATGATAGCCAACTCCTGCCCAATGCAATTTCGAGGACCACGTTCAAATGGTCGCCATGCAGAGGGGGGTAGCTTGTCACTGGCCATCTCAGCTCCATCCGGCTGCTCCATTTGGTTTTGATCCAGCCAGCGCTCTGGGACGAACGTTTCCTTCGTTGGCCCATACACCAGCTCATCTCGCTGGATGATTGTTGCACAGTTGTGCAGGATCATCCCATCAAGACAGACTGTCTCTCCGTCTGGGAGTTTAACATTAAATCCCGCTCCATGGGGAACATGTCGTGCTGTCCCAGCTGGAGGATGCAGGCGCAGCGTTTCCTTGACGATGGCAGAAATATAAGGCATGCGACTCAACGGGCTCTCGCTTTGACCGGCCATTAACCGAGTCCGCACCCTCTCTGGCGATGAATCAGAGCCTAATATATCGTCCAGCTCCCGTCGCGCGGCCAGAAGGGCATGAGGCGTCCGGCCGAGCTCGTAGAATGCCCATTGCAGAAGACTGCTCGTCGTATCATGGCCGGCAAACAGGAACGTCTTGATCTGATCACACGTCTGGTCCAAAACATGTCCATCAAGACTTTCAATAGCCTCAAAGCTAAGCTCGAGGACACTCCTTGGCTTCTGTACACCGCTCGCTTTCCACTCGGCATATTTCCGCTGAACCTCCTGCTTGAGAACCCTGTTTAGCCTGCGCGACAGCCACCATCGCCTTGCCTGCGTTCGCACTTTGAATACGTCCAAGGCCGCACTTCCCCCAGTGCGCCAAGTCGCGACGAAGTCACGGAATAGGATGACAATTTCACTCTGGGCCTCCTCTCCGCATTGCGCGCGAAAGTCCTCATCCATCGATACGGCTCCTATGACATCAAAAGTGAGGTTAGTGCACAGCTCACCTAAACCGAAGACCTCGCCCGACGCTGCATAGCTATCAAGGATATCGGTGAATCGGCCAACACGGTCGAGAATGCACGGAAGAAGGGATGTCAGATGCTGCGGTGCGAAGCCTGGATTGAAGCGCTTTCGCAGGCCCTTCCACTCGGCTCCCTAGAAAGATTCAGTCTTTCAACTCATAGGATGAATAAGAGGGTTCTGTACTTCAGCTAGAATAATCGACTTCGCACCCATTAAAGGCTTGAATATGTCGAGTGCGTTGCCCTTTGGAACACTATACGGGAATGTCTTGGAGCTGCGCGAGATCTGCTCCGCCACGCCATGGTCACAGATCACACAGATGACGTGAAGAAACGGGCGGAAATCAACGATGAATAGAGGAGGGCTGTTCAGCTTCTGCTTTATCTCCAGGAAGACCTGATCTGTGTCTTGTTGGCTATTATTCTTAGAGAACGCGCTGGATCATACCAATGTGCCGCCGTCTATCGCCTTCACGCATCACCCCGTCCAAGGCCTTGAGGTGGCCCCATAGAAGCGAGGATTGGAGCTGGGGAAGGTTAGCATACTGTTTGAACCGGAAAAAGGTTGCTCGGTCTATGAGGTAGACGGCAATCGATGCCAGCAGCGTTAAGGCGGCAATCCAGAGCAACATCGTGCAAGATCAATCACAGCCGCATTTACAACAAGGTGGAGGAAGCTGGAGGAAGTCAGACATGTTAAGAGTCAGAGACTGAGCCCCGCATCATTAATCTAACTTTTAACCCCCTGTCTCTAGCCGAAGACGAGCCAAACTTGATAGGTTGCACTGCAGGAATTACTGGAGCCGAATCATCCGTGGAATCTCATGCATGAGATTACATTCATGTGCTTTCAGCGCCGTAAAACAGTTTTCACTGAAGAACTCATTATATTAAAGGTAAGTTACATCCCGCTAGCAATTCAAAGTACAATAAACACCTACTGCGCAAGAAGAACAGCACGGTAGTACATCTCTCCCCGGTCCAGCTTGTCCATGGCCTCCGTGATCTTCTCCTCCGTCATTGGGAATGTCTCGACAATCGGCTCGATCTTGTGGGTGGCTGCAAACTCCAGCATCTGCCTGTGCTGGGCACGGGTGGCAACCAACGATCCAACAACAGTCAGACCCTGGAGAATCAAAGTGAGGTACGGAATTTCAAAGTTGCCCATGCTCACCGTCAGAGGGTAGATGCTAGCCCGAGGAGCGAAGATAGGCATAAGCAAGTCCCAGTTCGGGGGCACAGCAGCGGTAACAAGGAGTCGATCAAGACGAGTAGAAACAGAGAGCTCAGTGGCGCCCTTGGTAGCAATGAACTCATGAGCACCAAGCTTCATAGCCTCCTCGCGCTTCCGCTCCGAGCCAGAGAGCACAACGACGCGGCATCCCATCTTCGCAGCAAACTGGATAGCGAGATGACCGAGTCCACCAATTCCAATGATACCAACAGTGTCCGTCGGCTTGACGCCTTCCAAAGCACCAAAGACAGTTGCACCACCGCACTGCAGCGGCGCAGCGGCGGCATCGCTCATGGAGTCTGGGATCTTGTGCAGGAAAGCCTCGCGCCAGACAGCGTGGGAGGAAAAGCTGCCCTGGTCGAGGTTGGCGGAGCCATACAAGTCACGCTTATCACAGAAGGTCTCGGTTCCTTGGAAACATTCAATGCAGTGGCCGCAGCTGTCGGTCTCGTACCCCCATCCGACGCGGTCACCTTTCTTCAGAAAGCGGGTGTTGGGGCCGACTGCTTCGACGACGCCCACACCTTCGTGGCCGAGGACCATATCCGCGCGGCGCTGTTTTGTCAGTACAATACTCCGTAACCCAAGGTTGGTAGGTACTCACGTAGTGAAGGTCTGTCCCACAGAGACCAGACGCTGTTACTCGGACGAACACATAATCCTCCGTAAGCTCATCAGGCTTTGTAGTGGTGCTCTTGACAGCATTGCCAGAGGCGTGGCCCTTGTAGACGGTGAAAGACGGCATTGCGGCTTAATGTATTAATGCAAGAGGATTAAGTAGTAGAGATATGATAATTTTTTGTATTTTTTTTTTTCCCAGAGATAGATGGCTTTTATAGATCCATGATAGACGGGATACCGATACACACGGCAATAGTCCAGAAAATTCCACAGACTCCGCTGATAAATCCCGATATATCCGACATTCCACTTTGACGGATGACACGCCATAATAGGAGATCCAAAAGGAGAGAAGATGAGGCGAGACGGCTCAAGTGGATGCTGAGTGGATGATGTGGATGAGCATACAGAAAATTATGGGCGCCTGAGGCAGAAAGTGGCTCGGAGTCGCGGAAATCCACACTCAGACTAGTGTCCGTGGCTCCTTTGGGAAGGAACTCCTTTCTCCTTTAGGAAGTGACGTTTGTCAGCACTTTTCTGTGATGTCATCATAACAGTCACTTAACGAACTAGAAGGTATATGTTTCCCTTTTATATGGTATACAGTTCTAGTGTGTATACTCAGTGTCTAGAACATCTAGACTGTATAAATAGAATTGCTTGGCCTTAATGTCCCACCGGCTACCCACAGCCCATCATCCACCCAGCTGTATACCCTATATATATTTACAAGGTATATTTGAATCCAACCAACCCCTCTATTGGCTTCCCACCAGCATCAACGCGCTTATTTGCGAGATGAAACTTGAGCATTAATCCTCCAACAATAAATATAATAATTGCATTGGCCAACATCGTAGTCAACAGGCCTGGATGATAGCTGGGGGCGTCCTGCGCGCGAAAGACCGTTGTCCCGACGATTCCGCCAATGCTGCCTCCACCGATCAACGTGGCCGATGTGAGGGCTCGCTTCCACTGTCCTCGGATATTGTTGCTGTAAGGTGTTAGTATCTTATCTCAGCCAGTTAAGAAGACGATTACCTCTGCCATGAAACGAGAGCCGGGCAATTCGAGTTCCCTGATAGCAGTCAGTATATAGCCCACCAGGATGCTCGGTGTCCATACCAGCAATCGTAGCCAGGAAGACCCCAAAATATCTCGGTGCAGGATTGTCAAGATATCCCAACAGACCAAGTCCCAAAAGGCCCATTGCAGCATTAATAGCCACAATGGGGCCTCTAACACGCCACTTATCCGCAATCATGCCTTGGAGGTACATAACAATGGCAGCAGCAACATACGGAGGCGCTACAAGACACTGAGCCTTTACGACCGAAAAGCCCATACTGTCCTGCAGAATGATCGGCAAGAAGTACGCAATGGCGTAGGTATTCGTCGTTGTCAAGAGATACAGCATGGCATACAGCCATACCTTGCTATCCTTGGCATTATGAAGATATCCCCTGACCGTAAACTCCTCCGCGAATACATCCGAGCGGTCATTCTCGATAGTCGCGACAACGTGCGCTGCCTCAGCCTCGTTGAGAAACCTCCACGATTTGGGCGACTGCTCGGGGAAGTCGACGAGGATGGTATACGACGATACACCAAGGACACAGGTGAGTATCCCTTCAATCTGCTATTCATCAGCTTTCCCATCAGGTTTCCGGTTTGAGGTGTGTCATAATGCATACGATGAAAATCCACCGCCAGCCCTCCTTCCCACCAAGCCCATCCATCTGCATCAGCCCGTAAGCCAGGATACCACCGAACCCAGACGCCGTGCTGCCGATGAGGTAGAAAGCAGCATTTCTTTTCTGCAGCTCATACCGCGTATACCACGTACTGAGGAGATATACACATCCGGGATAGAACCCAGCTTCGAGAGCGCCTAGAATAACACGCAGCCCTGCCATTGCCGGCCACGATGGGACGAATCCGAAGCACTATGCGCGTAAGAATATTACCAAATCTAACAGGGCAGAAGACGAACAAGCATTATAACGCCCCAGAGAAGGACAATGGCCGACAGGAAGATCCGTGGGCCGAGCTTGCGGATGATCACCGTCGCAGGGATCTGGAAGATGGTATAGGTGATGAAAAAGACTAATGAAGTTATGCTGTATCCGTTATTGGAGGCGTTCATGTTGAGGTCTGGCTGCATTCTAGAATTCAACAAGTTAGCCGTAGTCTCCTGGAATCAGAGTAAGAGGAATGAATGCATACCCAGCGACCGATGCAGCACCCAAGTTCGTCCGGTCCAGCAAACTGATACAATATAGACATCCCAGAGTCACGACAAGACGCAGATCAATGCGACGAGTGAGCGCCTTGCGCTCTCGGGGGGTAAACATGTCAAGTGCCTCATTATGCTCGACATGCGGCTTCTCAACATCTCCATCCGCGTCCTCTCCGCGCGACTTGACACTGGCTGTTTTCTGCATGGCGGCTGTATAGGGAGGTATGCAGAGACGAGGAGAGACAAAGAGCCGGATTAAATGGGGGTAAGCAGTGTAGTATTGTGTACTTCCCCGCATCGGTGAACCCCGGACTTCCCCCAAATCCCGGTGGATGCGGACGATCTCCGGTGGAATCGATCGTCGGATGCTGAGAATGAATAGCTGCGAAGAAACAGCCGAGCATGATAGCCGAGGCTCAAAGTTACGTCTTGAAGCATTGCTGTCAGAATTGAAGATGTGTTTTAATCGTTACCAAGTCATTAACACTATTCATAAATACATTAAAAAGCCCCCGGCCACTGGTCAAAGAAGGCATTATTCAGATTCGACCAGTCGATATCCGTTAGAGTCTCGGCAGAGATATCAATCGAATGGCCCAGAAGGCCCCCGATCTCGGCTGTGGTAACCTCGTCTCCAAAGCACAGGGGCCATTGCATCGTTTGATCCATACCCCCGTCGTGAAGTGGGACTTGGTATCCGGAGTTAACCTGGGCCGTCGGGGCCTGTGCGCTCTGTAGGGAGGTTGACTTTTGCGCAGCATCATCGGTTAAGGGAGAGTACTCTGCGGCGAGACGATCAATCTTGACGCTGAGGTCGCGCATAATCGTCGCAGCATTGGCCGCCACCGCGAACCCGTCGCCAAAGCGTTCGAGGGCAGAGACTGACAGGTCGATGGTGCTCCTCGCGGCCACGGTGGACGTACTGTGAGGAAACGCCAGAACGTAGCCGACAAGCGTCATGGCCGCGTTCCACTGCCACTGAAAGGCCTCGTGCCAGCCGTTCAGAATCGAAGTCGTCTCTAACACTTGATGGCTGATGTGAGTTAGTGCCATCGCATGGGCAGCGCATTTTGATGCTGCGTCCTCGGTGATTGCCGCTGGGACCCCGTTGAGTGTGAAGCAAATCGATGCGCGGTATAAATTTGTGCAGACTGTGTGGTACATGAGCTCTAACAGAATGCGTTCCCGCTGCAGCCAGACAGGGGTAAACTGTTCAATCTGCAACGGTGATCGATCTGTCGAGAAAGGGGTGCCTTGGTTTTGACGACTGGTCTTCAGTGTTTCAGGCACACAACGCAACCACCCATCCATAATGCTCGTGACTGGTTCTGCAATGCCTTGGGTGATCGTATCCCGCGGTCTAGAGTAGAAATTTGTGTAGGCTTTTCGGGCGGCAAGCATCAGTTTGATCTTGTGGAGATTCCACGTCAGCCAAGTGACATTTCCCCCAATAGGTGCAAAGCTCGATCCTGACAGCCCTGCGATTTCGCGATCGTCCGCCGGTAATGTACACGATGAGGTCGAGTCCTGTATAGTAAACGGCCGGCCGAGCTTCATACTGCGATGGGTTTCTAGAATGTAAAGTGTCCACCAAATCCGTTTCTGTAGCTCCCTCTCGCGTCGTGGCATACTATGAGGAGGCTCGACATGCAGCCCAAGCATAAACGCAGCACGCACCGCCAGCCCACATGCATTGTCCGACATGTTCTGGAAGCCCCCGTAGCACAGATAAATCGAACAGAGTAGATGACATTGTAGTGTAGACAGCGTCGGGGCTTCCATTTCGTTCGCCAAGAGAGTTAGACAGCGACGATAGTGCCATCGACCGGCGATGGTAGAGTCATTGCTATTAACATCCCCTCTCGCGGCGGCAGTGAGGGCATGACGGCCTCCGGGCTGCCGCGCCATCCCATATTGCATGCAGACTGCAAGGACAATATCAACAAGGGCTGACGGCTGTCTTTCACCGTCGGACGTTGTCCATAGCGACTGATAGTGCTCCTTGAAGTCATGTTCATCGATAATTGGATAGGTGGGGTAGAATGTGTCCCAGAAAAGATTCAGGAAATATTCCTCCTGCATCGACGTAAGGGACTCGCCCCCACGGATTGGATCACCCATTGGGGCTGGCCTTTGGTTGTCTTCTATTGTAGCAGCCGGCCCATCGAGAAGCGTGCTTGCAGATTCTGGCAACAGTACTTGAGTCGAGTGAGTTTGCTTCAGAGCAGCTGCCAGAAAGATATTGATGCGGTTGATGAAGAAGAAGAGCGACGATGACCCATACCACGTCTTGTTCGGCGAGCGGGCAGTACTGATATAAATCCCCTCCCAGCGCTTCCCACTGGCATTTTCAGGAACACTAACATCAGTCGTAGTATCCTTAGGGCTGTCATCAGGGGTATACGGCGTCTCCACTACAGGGACAGAACGATGTTTTTGTCGCTCGTTCTGGAGTTCATTCTCAAGCTGCTCAACGCGCTGCTTCAGCCTGTCAATTTCCCGACACGCCTGAGGCAGAGTGACCGGTTTCGCTAATCGGTCACTATTACATTCTCCCCCTTTCCTTCGGCAGTTAGTACAGGGAAACTCGGAGTCGCATTTGAGACGGTGCACGCGGCACCAGTTGCAGGCTCGCGGGACCTGACTACGCCTGGCTGTGCGGGGGGCAGGCGGCCCTGAACCTGGTATACTAACGATGAATGTCGGCGAAGTCATGCTGCCGTTCGCCGAAGAGGCGATGAGAATTTGAAGCCTGAGGAGTTGGTTGATGGAAGATGAGGATGAAAGTGAAACAGAAGCAGTGGCGGATCACGTAAGCATTTCTGCCTGAAGCTTCAGGCGTCGGTCTGACTAGATTCGACACCAGAATAAATTAATTTGATCAGGGATTGATATATTTATACATTCTTTTCCTATATATGTGTTGTATGTGTTGAAGCCACCTAGTCCCTCCCTCTAAGAGTTATTAAAGTATCCGAATAGTAAAGAAGCTGACAGATTCAGGTCACTTCCCAGATTAAGCTGTATCTGACGACTTATAGGGAAACAAATCCTCATTTTGACATTTAGACTCTTGTACAGGAATTAACGAGATATAGACAGAATAGGTGAAGCGGGAAACGGCTGCCTTGGGTGTTAATATAATAGGGGAAGCTATCCGTAATATTTCTGCTAATATTGTCCCTATGATGCATTATCTGAATCCGGATCGAACGCTTGGATAGCCAATTATAAAGGCAAGGCTTAAAAAGCATATAATGGGCATTTATATATCATATCTCTTTACCAAGTATCCCTCGAATTTTATTCTTCACTCTCAATCGTATTGATCCTCTACGATGAGCTCCATTGTACTGATTTAAGTACTGGGAGTGCAAGCTGCGAAAGTAAAAGAGTAGAAAATACTAGACTATAGCTTTATTGTTTGTGATATACAAGGACAAGTCTTCAAGGGGATACTGATCGGCCACAAGGGATGGAGGGATAGACAAAATGCGGAATGTCTGCCAACATACCAAGCCGTATGCGAGTCCCTTACTCCGTATGACGATTTATTTAGCCAGCATTCGAATTTACAAATCAAGACCCCCTTTCCCAAATTCACAGTCTTAGTCATTACGGCCTTCACTGTTGCATGACTAGTATAGTCATGTTGTAGACGGCAGGTGCGGCTATCACTGCTACCTAGTTACGCGTACGCATGTACTTAATAAGGAATGGGAGTCATGAATCGTAAATATACTAACTATCTGACACCGGTTTATCAAGCGAATCAGCTATCGATCGCAACGTCTGTTCAAAACTCTTCACCACCTCCTGCATGTAATCTATATTGATCTGCGTGAGCCGGTCCTGCGCCGGCCCCTGCGACTGTATCAGACTCTGCCCCCGATTCCGTAAGAGCGACAATAAGCAGTTCGCCTGCGCCACCAAGTCCATGACAAGCATATGCCGCAGCTTGATTTCATTCGCGATCGGGACCTCATACTGCCCGACACACACCTTGATCGTGCTAGTCGTCATGTCCCCATTGGCGATCTTCTCGAAGCAAGTTCCCGTCTGCTGAAGCACTGCAACAACACAGACGAGATCAGCGTAGCTAACCTGGCAGCTAGCGCAGATGATGAGATCTCGGCATGCACCGAGCACGTTCCCTGTGACTTTGAATATCCGGTCAAGCTGCGGATGCGGCTTGGCCTGCATTGCCTCGTGGACCTCGGGCACCTGTAGCATGAGGTTGGTGCGGCACTGGCAGCTGCCCTGGGGCGGGGAGAGAGCAGGGATTGTGTTTGTAGCCAGCCCGGTACTACGATCCTGGTTTGTTAGGAGGGGTGACTGCGCCGCTGCTGGGAAGACATCCAGCTCGCCGGCACCCAGCGTATTTAAAGGATCGATAGTCTACTTAGGTTAGTTGCGTTTTAGGTAGCGTAGAGGGGATGGGTGGTGCACATTTTGGCCTAGGTCGAGTGACGACCAGTCGAATAGGTAGCTTGACATGTCCTTCGGCCAGTCGACGCCATTCAGGTCCTGCGAGTGCGATTCATCGTTGAGGCGCAATGGGTCGGCTGTGTCCATCTCCCACTCTATCGTCATCGGAACGGACGACTTGAGGGACCCCGACAGCGGCGTATTCACCGTGGAGGGCGAGTGACTAATGGACGACGAGCCGGAGCTGTCGACATTATTGGAAGGACTCATGGACGCCGTGGTAGGACGCGAGCTGGAGGAGGAGGAGGTGGAGGGGGCAGTATATCTGCAGGGGATACCCCGGGTCGTACATCTATCACAGGCATTCTGGGGCCCGGTACACTTGACCTTTGCAGAGCGACACGATTCACAGGCGGTGATTGGCCGGCGCACGACCGGCCTTGCACCCTCAGCGCCGGGGCATTGCCAATTCTGGATGAAATTGTGGGGGATGTTCTCGTTGCGAGACCTGCGGCGCTGCTGGGGGGTCATCTTAAGCAGTGGAACGGGCAGCAGCAGGACCGAAAATGGGAAGAGAGAGTTGGATTTGCCCAGCGGAGCCTCGCCGGTACATTCTTCAATCTTTAATATAGGGCCGCTGGCGTTGCTCAGCAGGAAGGGATTTTGTTCATCGAGGGGTCCGCCGAGGCTTCAGCCGCAGCAGCGAACGAGAGAGAAGCAGCAGCAGCAGTTGGCAGTTGGACGTCCGTTAGTGGGCAGTTAGTTGGCAGTTAGTTGGCTTACTGATGGTGTGATTAGCGAGCAAATGCCGTTTATCCTGCTAGCATGACAGGGATGCTGCCCGTGTTCTGCAACCTATGGACCTGTCCAAATTGGCCCCATGTGGAGGCCCCTGCACCGGCCCCTATGGGAACTAAGGAACGTCCTCAGCTCGCAAGGGCCAGGCGGCGGATTTCCCACAAGTGAGCACCAACTAACAGGGCACTAAGATAGCCTTTGCATTCTTCATCATCCTGACCTGCGCCCCCAACGGCCCTGATGTCAACCCCCATGTCAACCCATGTCAAGCGCATCCATCACGCGTGCCCATCAGGCGTATCCGGCATAGTGCTTACCGTTTCTTCAAGGATCGATGCTTTTAGACCAGCTACAATCGTACGATATGCCGCGCCTCCTTCCCCATGAAGAATGTCGTGCGTTGCAGACCTCGCGTTGGCAGCTGAGTGGCCATCGCTGCAAAAATACGGCAAGGATCGAGCCAGATCACCTCACACAAGCACACCATCGCCGCTTCTGCAGGCTCGGTTCGCCCGTCTGCCGCGCATAAATTCCTTACGAGGCAGATCCTGATCCTTCAAGAACGCCATCTGCCCCGTTGATATGCCTTCAATTGCTGATGCCATCGGGCCGTCCCGACAGGCACCGCGTCACCAGGAATGGGGCGGTGCCCGACGGTTGCATTCTGGGGCACGCCAGAATGTTTAATATGACTATATCCGTGACAAGGAAAGTTCATTCGAGGCTAGACCTGACTAGACCTTGACAATCACCTCCGTCTGCTGCCTGGGCTCCTCGGCTGCACACAAAAAGCCAATCCCCTCCACGACATCCGCCAACCAGCGCTGGCTCACATCCATGTGCAGAAACCTCCAGAACCCATGCGGTTGCCCTGAATAGAGGTGGATCTTGCTCCGTGTCCCGGAATCCTTCTCCAACAGTCTTTGCCACAGAAACGCTTCGTCACGCAAAGGGTCCCGTCCGCAGATCTGGAAATATGCACGGCCCGGCAGCCCCGAGTGATCCTCGTTCAGGAGGAACGAAATACGGGGATCCGCTGGGTCGCATCCGTATATCTCTTGGATATCGGTCAGCGACTTACGGGTTAGTAATGGGTTCTCGGCATTCTGCTCTAAACTGAGGAGATACTTCTCTGTCCACTCTGGCGGCGTGAGAGGGTACGCCTGTGGCATTAGACAGACAGGAATGGAGATGAAAAGACCTGTAATTGGTGGTGAGAGACCAGCATCGCGTGCAGTGTATGCGATTACGCCGGCGAAGTTGGCTCCTGACGAAATCCCCCCGACGAGGAAGCCGGCCGTTGCAGGAGACGCATCAAGATGGGTCTCTGCATTTGCAGCGGCCTGTTTCATCTCATTTAGCTCACCCCGCTGGAAGTTTATAAAGTGAAACATACCCATTCTGTGGCATCATAGCTGTCATTCACGCCATGCGGAAACGGCCACTTGGGAGCAAGCCGGTACCCCACGTTCAGGACAGCGATGTTCAACTTGACGGCGAGGACGCGGCAGTTCAGGTCGCCGCTCTCCAGGTCTCCAAACAGGAATCCCCCTGCATGGAGGTAGATCAGCAGAGGGCGCCCACGGGTTGCTGGCCGGTCCGCTGTGGCGACATAGCTCCGCACCGGAATTTCATAGCCATCCCGAGCGGGAATCGTGAAGTTGGTAACCTTCACTGACTCATCGGTTACATCGATATTGTCCGGAATCTGTCGTGGTGGGTTGTTCGCTTCGATATCAATGAAGATGCGCTTCCTCTCGACTATACCGACGCGGTCGAGATTGGTGAGTTGGGGATTGGACGCAACAAACTATCCATTATAAGCTATGAATTATATTCCGACTCAGGGGAACAACCTGGGTCCATTGCGGGCTTATATCAGAGTATTTCGCGAATTCAGCCATGCTCTACAAGCAATATTCTGTGTAATAACCAACAAGCGTGTAACTGCGTACAGACTGTGTTTATATATCACCACCAGTGTCAGACCGGGATATCTATTTCCATATCTGGTATTACACCCGCATAGCAGTTCAACAGAGAATGCTCTATACCCTCCGCGCAACGAACCGCTGCTGCTTAATCTGATCACCTCCGTTCCATTTCACACCGTTATCCCAGGACTCTGATCCATACGGAATCAGCTCCGAAGACACCTCCCATTTCCCGTGAGGATCCGTCTCCCAGATCTCCCGGATTGTCTCCTCGCTGTGATGGTACAGCGACCACCCGCACGCATTCTCCTTGAGAGTCCCTCCCTTGCCAGTCGTCGCTAGATGGCGCCCAAAGACAAGCGAGTTGTTCCCACGCAGTAGCCGGCCAAGTTGTAGAACTATCGCTCTTTGCTGCTCAAAGCTGAATAGATGTAAGAATGAACCTAGGAAGATGATATCGACTTTGCCGCGCCACCCCTGTAGAAAATCTTCGGCGAATACATCTCCGGTTTGGAAATGGGCCTTGAGTCGGTTCTTGTCTTTGAACAGCTGGTGGCCTAGGTCTAGGAATCGCGACTCGGTGTCCACTCCGATGAGGTTCTCCCCTGGTGCGCCGTCATGCACGAGCTTGCGGATATCCTGTCCAAAGCAGCAGCCCAGATCCAGAAATGTCTCGCCGGATTTAATCCGCGCCAGGACTTCGGGATATACTGGCTGCAGGTATGCTGGGAAATCAAGAAAGCGGAACAAACCGATGCAGGGGAACGGCAAGCTGAGCACATCAGACAGGAATCGTTCAATGATAAGCGGGAAACTCACATATCCCAAGCCTGGTCTCTCACCCGGTGGATATGATCCGTGATCTGATCATCGGGAATGCCAGAGTAATCGCGGAATATCTCTCTGGCGATATCGGGGACTCGAGTCAGGGCTGTTTGATACCAGGCGACATCGCGGCTTGCTTTGGACACATTGTCGTTCTTCCACTCCTCCGCAGGTTGGTTATGAGTTGCGACAGCTGCAGTAGCCATGTTGATATCTTATTCTAGCAGATTCAGTTGAATTCTGGAAGGCGTCGCATTCGAGCTGGCCATGGCGCCTTTTGAGTCCGTCCAAGTGCAACCCGGTCCGGCCAGCGGAGGGATTCTTACTATATTCGACTCCGAGAAACCGTATCTTAACGAAAGTATATGGCATTCGATGACGCTAAATAGGCAATAATATCCCGACTTCGGAGTGCGTTCTCGGGACCATTTCAGATATAGGGCAGAGCACTCCAACCCAGTAATCACATACACCGAGCAACCACCATACACCATCCACATTCCCACCATGTCACAAACCGAAACCACACCAGCCCAAGAGCTCGGCTTCTCTTTCAAACAGGGCGTCAACTGGTCCGAATACCTCGACTACCGCCCCGTCTACCCACCCTCGTTCTTCGAGCGAATCTACAGCTACCACGCCGCAAAGCCCTCCTCATCCTGGTCCGTGGCACACGATATCGGCGCCGGCTGCGGCGTCGTCTCCTCGAGCCTCGCAGCCCGCTTCCCCAAGGTGATCGTCTCAGATCCAAACGACGGCTATGTCAGTCTCGCACGTAGACTACTCGTCGAACAATCCGCCGCGCCCGCAGACACAACCTTCCAATTCCTCCAGGAAGGAGGCGAGAAGAGCACCGTGCCCTCTGCGAGCGTCGACGTGATTACAGCCTGCGAGTGTATCCAATGGATGGACACGGCGGTAGCGATCGCCGAGATGGGGAGAGAGTTGAAAGCCGATGGGACCCTGGTTCTTACGCATTATACCGTTCCCCGGATTGTCGGCAATGAGCGGGCTCAGCGGGCGTGGAAGAGCATCTGGGGGGTGTATTCGAAGCGCGCGGACGGGCCGTTGCTAGACCATGCGATTCCCATTATCAATGCCGCGCTGGAGTCGTTGGAGTTTCTGCCGAGTCAGTGGGAGGATGTGAAGAGGGTGCATATCAATGCGCAGGGAAGCTTTGATAGCTATCGGATAGACGAGCGGCTTGCGGAGAGTCGGTCGGCGGCTTGGGAGGAGCAGGTGTGGATTGAGGGCGACGAGGACTGGGCGGATAAGCAGGGCATCCAGTGGCTCAAGGGATATCTTGCGACATGGGTGCCGGTTGTCCCTGAGTCGGACATTCAGGATCTCTGGGACGAGCTGGAGGCCGCATTGGGGGGACAGAAGGCGCGGATTGAGTCGCCGTTGACGATGGTGTTTGCAACGAAGAGGTCGTCTTAGCTGCTGTAGAGACCCTGCATAGAAGTCACAAATCAGATAATTACAATAGAAATAAAACCGTATCAGGCAGTTAAATTCCGTGAACTGTGTTTTCTGGAGATCATTTCCATAGCTCGCGGAGCTCAGAATAGCGTAACCATTCTGCTCCATCGAGATCGAACCAATCGCAGCAGGCCAAAAACAAGCTTGAATTATGGACCAGTCGGAGAGCACTCGGAGAGCACTTGGAAAGCAGTCCAGGAACCGCCAGCCCTGTCGGACGGGGTCTCGACGAAAGGGGAAGGAAATTTCCGGAGGCCTCGTCCCAAAAGGGAAATCGATATCCCGAACTCACACCAGCTATGCGAGCAGCTCTTCGGTGGCATTCACTCTGCAAACAAAGAGAATGCTCATTAGAAATCAATTCTGCTGCTCTTTGAACCCCTGACAAATTCTGACAAATGCTGGAGAGTCCGCCACGTCGATTATAACAGTGTACGCTATAAAGATATAGTTCTACGCTATAAAATATAGTTCTGACCGAGCTCTACTATCTAGGATTCTCTCTTGCTCCAAGTCGCAGCTCTAATTTCTCGCAATGTCCGCTACCCCCGACGAGAAAGCGCCCAACGGGGCCATCGAGAGCTCCGGCTCGTCCACCGAGTACACCACCCCCGACAATGAGAAGCAAGGCCAAGACGCCCCCGAAGAGCCCGAGGCCCCTCCGCGTGATATCGACGGCTGGAAATGGTGGTTGGCTATTTTCTCCATCTGGTCGTCCATCTTCTTTTACGCTCTGGATAACACCGTTGTCGCCGACATCCAGCCTGTCATCATTGAGGACCTCGGCGAGCTCGAGAAGTTGACCTGGCTCAGTGTTGCCTTCCTGCTCGGTGCTACCGCTACAAACCTGATCTGGGGAAAGCTGTATGGTCAGTTCAACGCAAAATGGACATACATCCTGAACATCGTGGTTTTCGAGGTCGGCTCTGCTATCTGTGGTGCTGCCCCGAGCATGAACGTGATGATTGTCGGCCGCGCATTATGCGGAGTGGCTGGTGCAGGACTGTACGTGGGCGTCATGACTCTCATTGCCATGACTACGACCCTGCCCGAGCGTCCGTTGTACATCGGCGGAACCGGGTTGACCTGGGGTATTGGCATTGTCCTTGGTCCTGTTGTTGGAGGAGGATTCAGCGTGTCGTCTGTTGGCTGGCGCTGGTCGTTCTACATCAACCTGCTTATTGGCGCCGTCTGTGCCCCTGCATATCTCTTCCTGCTCCCCAGCAAGGATCCCCGTCCGGGAGTTTCATGGAAAGAGCGCTCTAAGGAGGTTGACATAATTGGTTCCATCCTGCAGATGGCAGCCCTCACGACCTTCATCCTGGCCATCTCCTGGGGCGGCGTCACTTACCCCTGGAACTCTGGCCAGGTTATCGGTCTCTTCGTGGCTTCCGGAGTGCTGTTTATTATCCTCGGATTGCAGCAGGTCTTCCTGGTCTTTACCACCTTGTCCCGCCGTATTATCCCGGTCGAGTTCTTTGGTTCTCGCACGGTGCTGATCTTGTTCGCCTCGACGGCCGCCGCCGGTGCCTCTGCCTTTGTGCCGATTTATATGATTCCCATCTACTTCCAGTTCACCCGTGGTGACGCAGCCCTCGACGCAGGTGTCCGACTCCTCCCATTCATCGTCCTCATGGTCGTCACTATCTTGGCCAATGGCGCCTTCCTCTCCAAATTCGGCTACTACATGCCCTGGTACACAGCCGGAGGCCTGCTCGCTCTAGCCGGCGGAGCCCTAATGTACACAGTCGACCTGTACACCTCCACCAGCCGCATCTACGGATACACCGTCATCCTGGGTCTCGGTGTCGGCCTGTGGATCCAAGCCTCGTTCGCCGTTGCACAAGCCGTCGTGAAGCCCGAACTGGTCCCCGCCGCCGTGGGATTCATCACTCTGGCCCAGTTCGCCGGAATCACCATCGTCATGGCCATCGCCAACGCCGTCTTCCTCAACACCTGTCTAACCGAGATCCCCAAGATCCTGCCCGGTGTCCCCCGCTCCCAGATCGAGGCTGCTATCCAGGGCGCCTCTGATCTGTTGGATACATTGAGCGACGAGACCCGGACCCAGGTCCTCGAGGCTATTACGTCTGGTATCAGCAAGGCTTATGTCCTTGTCATTGCTGCTGGTGCTCTTGTTGCTGTTCTGAGTGTGCTCATGAAGCGCGAGCGTCTGTTCGGTGTTTCTGGTGCTGTTGGTGGTGCTTAGTGGTTTACTAAAAAGTTGGACTTGGATACCGGGTCTCCTCCTATCTCTCTAGAATAGTATGTCTTGTAATAAAATTATACACCCATTCGCTTCTCAAAGGTAAAACTGCATGCTCAAGTATTTCATAGTTGAAGACGCATTGACCGTCGTCGTATTGCAGGACAGGATATTGTCCATCGTTTGCGATGTAAGATATATAATATGATTAAAGGGAGGTATAATCTTAGGCTACGATGCTTTCCTCTCTTTAAGGTCCAAGCCCTCTAAATGTAGATCAATAATGAATGTACCGAATCCTAGCATTAATTTCCTCTATATTTGATGTTATTCTTTATGTGTCATACTGGAGTAAATAATCTATGAAGGAGTGATCATCGTATTGCCGTTCTATCATTCTATCAACTACGTACAAATCGATTTTCTTTCACAATAACAACAACTATTGTGTTTCACCCGAGAATGTCTTCTCCACTCTCTGCCAGAAATTGTTTGCAACTTCCTGAATCCGCCCTTGCTCGAAATGCAACGCATCGAACTCGAAGGAGGACCGGAAGGTGTTGTCATCGGTGATGTGCATAACACGGACAAGAATATCAAACTGCAATAGTCAGTAACCCATTGAATATTAAATGGAAAAGGAAGAAACGTACATGCCACGGGTCATTCGACTTCCTAATATCATCATCAACCCACAACGTCTTCGACTCAACCGCAGTAGGGCGGCGCTGGAAGTTCACCGCAGTGTTAAACAATTTCTTCGCACCGTGTACCTCGTCCACGACCTCTCTGATATTCACCGCAGAGTGCACACTATCCTGTGCCCGCTGATCCTGCATCCGCGTTGCCAACACTGCGAGATCCTCCTCGGTTGTGTTCTCGCTCGCCTCGACCGCTTGGAGATGATATGCCAGGACATTGATCAAGGGACCAACCATGCTGAACACGCCTGGAACATCCTCATCACGGCCAGAAACAACATACTCGAACCCAACATCCTCCTGCTTTGTGAAAAGACTTAATGTCTGCGCCCACGCCGCGTCAAATATACTAGCCGGCGTAATTCCATGGGCCACACTGAAAGACGTCAACGCCGCAGCAGGGATCTCTGGGAGGTAGAAGATCGTCTTCTGTTTACTGAAGTATGGAACCGGTCGGGATACAGGAAACGAGAGTAGTGCTGGGGATTGGTCGCGTAGATTCTCCGTCCAGTATGACCGGTCCTGGTCCGCTCGGTCTGGATGGGTTTGTGCTACCACGAAGTCTTTGTAAGATGGAGCTGCCTCGGGGATGTATTCCATGTCATATTCCTCGTATTCCTCTAGCAGGGCTTCCTTGATAACCCTTAGAGACCAACCGTCAATCACCAGGTGGTCCAGCTCGATGTGAATGAAGAACCGGTCTCCCCGCTGTGAAAGCAGCGTCCGATGTGGGAGGAAGCACTCGTCTACCGGTGGTATTCCCAGAGACTCAAAGGTTGGCTCTGTCCTTCGGGCCACATCTGAAGATATTGAGACAGTGGCGATCTCTGGCTCCGCATTGTCCAGCACAACCTGGATATGTGGCAGTTGGCCGGACGGGTCGATCAGGAAGATACTCCTTAAAATTGGGAGCCTTTGGACCACCTTTCTCCAAGCTTGAGCCAATCTTTCCAGTGATATCTGCACCTGCCCATCCCGTGAGGCAATCTCCATCTGCCACGATAGGAGGAAAACGACAGGATTGACCTGGCGCTGCCGTTGGATCTCGCGCTGCATCGGGGCAAAATAGTAAGCATCCTGAACTGTCACGGTGGGATGGTCGCGTAGACGGGCCTGCAGGAGGTTGTTGTATGGTGCCAGCATGTCAGTCGTAGACGGTTGGCTCTGCTCGAATTGTGCTGGCGATGCAGTATCAACATTCTTACTGAGCTGCTGCTCCACCAGGGACACCAGATTTCCCAGCGTTTTGGCATTAATTATACCTCGAACAGAAACAGGCAATCCCAAATTCTTTGCCTGTGAGACGATTTCAATTGCAGCAATGGAGTCACCCCCGATGGCGAAGAACGAAGTGCGCATATTGACATGCTCCGTTGGCTTCTGCAGAGCTTTACACCAGAGGTTCCGGAGTGTATCTGCCAGAGATCCTTCAATGATCTCGCTCTTCCGGTAATCACCATCAGTCTGCTGGTCTTCCACTATTTCCGTAAATGTGCCGTCATCCATATCATTGACCCAGCCCTTAATTGCCTTGCGGTCAATCTTCCCCGATATCAATAGCGGCAGCTCCTCAAGTAAAACCCAAACAGTGGGAACCATATACTCCGGAAGAACCAGCTCGAGACGCTGCTTCAACTGCTCCAGCTTTCCAACGGTATCAGGGGAATGTCTGTCCCTAGCTATCGTGAATCGATCCTGAGGGCCAGAAGCACTATTCCCCTGGAGACCAGATCGATTGAAGCTCAGAACAGCCACGATCTGACGACGACACGGGCCCTGGGCTGGAAGTGCAGCTAAATTACTTGCCACAAGACCCGAGGCCATGATCTGGTTCTCAATCTCGCCGAGCTCGATACGATATCCACGCAGCTTCACCTGCGTATCACGGCGCCCAACTATCCGAAAGGTCCCGTCCTCGTTATATCTCGCCAGATCGCCAGACCGATAAAGAGTCTGATACGGACTCGAGCTGAGGTCTTTCAGCCATTCGGGCGCAGGGACCCAGGCAGAATCTGTCTGCTGCTTATCCCCAATATATCCACTCCCTAGCAAAGGTCCAGAGATAAGTATCTCGCCGACACAACCAATAGCGCAAAGCTGGTGATAGTTTTCCGGATTCGCAATCCACATCGTCGCCCCAATGGCGAACCCGATATGAGTTGGGTCAGCGTCTGGGGAAACCCGCAGATTACCAGAGCAGTAGACAGCGGTCTCGGATGGGCCGTACGCAGCAGTCAGCTCGACATGGTCTGCCCATCGTACAATCGTCTCTTTTGTGATGGGCTCTCCGGCGAGGACGATTGTCTTCAGCGTGGGGACGTCATGGGGGTATAACAGATTGGCGACAGTGGGGACTACTAGCAGCGTGTTCGCATTCAGCGAGGAGATAGCTCCCGGGAGGTTATTCAGACGCTCCTCCTCTGAGGGTACACAGATGCATCCACCAAATGCTAAGGTAGTGAAGAATTCCCCAATAGATAAGTCGAATGTATGTGCGCCGAACTGCAGTGTGCGCCAGTGCGGACCAGCCCCGAATGATTTTCCGTGGTGAAGGATTGACGCACAAATAGCCTGGTGTGACATGAGTATACCCTTGGGCTTGCCGGTGCTTCCTGAAGTGAACAGCAGATATGCCAGGCTAAATGGCTGTGACAGACCTGGGGGAACTTGCTCGGTGTGAGCGGGCTCTGTTGTAAAGTTACCATGGACGGTAATTATGCTATCACAGATACCTGTCAGTGCTGCAGAACCATTGTCTGAAGCAAGACTGATGTTTATCTCCCCAGTTTTGACAACTTCCGCAATCCGGTCTCGTGGATGCGTCGGCTCTATAGGGACGTACACGCCTCCGGCCTTGAAGACGGCCAGAATAGCAACGACCGTCCAGAGGGACTTCTCGAAGCATACACCGATAAACATACCGGGTTGCACCCCGATATCCAACAATTGAATCGCTATCAGGTTGGAGCACCTGTCCACTTCCCTATAGGTGAGGTCCCGCTCAAGGGATGAGACAGCAATGGCCTCGGGTTGCGCCTGGAGCTGTCTGTCAAAAAGATAGTGAATACACGTCTCCTCCGGCGGTGGTGTGAGTTTGTTCCACTCCTGGATCTGGGTAAGATCGTGATTGCTTAACGGAGAGATAGATCCAATTGTCGAATCTCTCGTACTCTCCGTCAACTGTGTGAGCACAGCCTGGAACTGGTGGCTTAGGTTTTGAGCCTGGATAGCGGACACCACACGTTCATCGTGCTGGATTGTCATTCTAACCGTCGTGTCTGAAGCAGGCGTACAGGTAATTATGAGAGGGTATGGGTGATGCTCTTTCTTGCCCAGCTCGTCTACATACTCGAGCCCTAGCGCCTTCATGGACAGCGCAATTGCATCGGCGAATTCCATAGGATGCACCACAAGCAATGTTTGGAAATCCACGCCTGTCCACGCTCTATCGGTCAGGGCCTGGCGTATCTTCGAAATACCAATGTGCTCATAAGGTATCATCTCGCCGGAAAGTAACCGGACAGCAGACAGGAAGCCGGCGACCGACTGCTGAGGATCCACGCTGAGGGCGATGGGCACGAGATTAATCGTCGGCCCTGTCATCCTGTCCACTCCTGGAACAGAAGCTGTGCGGCCACTATTTATTGCACCGAAGACAATATCCTGTGTGCCGGTGTAGTGGGAGAGGAGAATTCCCCACGCCGCTCGCAGAAGGAGAGCCTTTGTCAATCCCAGGGGTGCTTGCTCCTGGGGAAGATGTATCAAGTGTTCCGTCACTGTTGATGGGTTCACCTGGAAGTCAGGCTGTTGGGGTAGGGAAGGGAATGGAGTTGGGTTGAGGTCTCCTAGGGACTGTTTCCAGAAGTCCTCTTGTTTGCCCAACTGGTCATGGTCCGGCGCGACAACTGACTCGATGAACTTTACGAAAGGGACGCGAGGTGTGAAGGATATACTGGCTGCCTGGAATCGAATTGCCACTTCTTCGAGCACTTCAGGTATAGACGCGCCATCGCACAATGCGTGGTGGGCAGTCCATACAAAGTACCTCTTACCCGCATCATTCACGATACTATAGCGGAAGAAGCGATCCCCAAGGGCCATTGGGATGCTTTCATCTTCTGCTAGAAATGCAGCAACACTCGACTCCACGGACTTCCATACAGGTACATCATCCAGGACCACCTGTACGTATCCCCTTGTATCCGGAATGCTGCAGATACGGGTGCGAAGGACCGGGTTTTCTCGTATCGTATATTCCCATGCTTGTTCGAGGCTATGCACCGCCAGGTCTTCCGCCAGTCGAAATACAAATTGTCGGACATATGGATTTGTAGTGCCGTCGAACTCGGCGACGAGGGCTTCTTGCATGGGGCTGCAGGGGTACACATTCTCGATCTTGTCTGTTTGTACATTACACTTGGCTGCAACCTCGCCGAGGGTCTGCTCTAGACCAAGTCCACGGATTAGGGTAAAGGGTTGGAGGTCGTAGTCGGTATCATCTTCCCTGATTTCCACTATCTGAGCTGCAGTCGCCATTTCTTCCAGTGACGCGTTCATGAATATCTGCTCCATCGTCAAATGAATTCCCTGCTTCCCGGCAGCAGTGATGAGCATCTGGCTGCGGACCGAGTCTCCCCCAACATCGAAGAACACATCTTCGTCAAAGAAGCTCTCTGGATCATCTTGGAGGACCTCGGCCCAGAGGTGTCGCAGTCGGTCTTTGATATCGTTGGCTTCGTCATTATGATCTGTGGTCTGAATATAGGTCAGCGTTGGAATCCCAAACCCGAAATATGTACCAACCAGAGACAGCAGGGACCGTTCAGAAAGATGGCCGAGTTCAGGCACAGCATTCTGCACGGCAAGCATATTGGTAGTTGAGCTTCCAGTGTCAGGCCGTGATCATATTCAGTGTCGAGCAGGTGCAAGCCGATATAACCGCCGGGCCGTTAGAGCAAAACAGGCGGACCGTTTCGGAAATAGAATTGGAATCAATATACCGACGCCTTCCTAAACCGGCAAGTAGCAAACCGGATCGGGCTGGGGTGAAGGAATTGCACGATTACTCTGGGTTTTTACGGGTTCCTGAAGATCCGTGGCAACTTGGGCACGGATTATATCTTTCCTAAATAGGCAATATCGAGGCCTGGTACTCCAGGTTCAATATAAATCTAGATATTTTCAAGGTCAAGCTTATCAGATTTCTTGTAGATTACGGATTAGGATACTTGTCATTCAACACCGCAACAATGTAAGTTCAACCTTGGCCAACAAGACACCAGCCCTAACCAAGCAGGCTCAACGCACCTGCAGAGAAATACAGCCCATTCCCCCAGTTACACCTCCCCAACCGTAAATGGCCTAACAAGACCTTGACCAAGCCTCCTAGATGGCTGTCAACCGACCTCCGAGATGGCAACCAGGCGTTGGTCCATCCAATGGATGGCGCTGCCAAACTGCGCTACTTCCATTTCCTCCTTGAGCTGGGCTACAAGGAGATTGAGATTTCATACCCATCGGCGTCTCAAACAGAGTACGACTTCACACGGCACCTCATCACTACTGGAGCAATCCCTGACGACGTGACCATCCAGGTGATGGCACCCTGTCGCGAGGATCTGATCCGCACCACCATAGAGTCCGTCCGCGGCGCAAAGAGCGCAATCATCCACCTGCATGTTTCGACTTCAGACTGTTTCCGCGAGGTAGTGTTCAATCTGACAGAGAAGGAGATGACTGAACTGGCTGTCCGGTGTGCGCAAACGACCAGGGCCTTGACCAAAGACAGTCCCGATCCAGAAATGGCAGCGACAGAATGGACTCTGGAGTTCACGCCGGAGAACTTCCAGGATACATCGGTCTACTTTGGGCTGTCAATCTGCGAGGCAGTGAAAGCTGCCTGGGAGCCGACAGCCCAGCACCCGATTATATTCAATCTCACCTCGACTGTGGAGGTGGCCATGCCGAATTTGTTCGCCGACCAGGTCGAGTTCTTCTGCGATCACATAACCGAGCGAGATAAAGTGTGCGTCTCGCTTCATAACCACAATGACCGGGGATGTGCAGTGGCGACGGCCGAGCTATCCCAACTGGCTGGAGCAGATCGAGTCGAGGGGTGTCTGTTTGGAAACGGCGAGCGTACAGGCAACGTGGACCTAGTCACCCTTGCCCTGAACCTGTACACGCAGGGCGTGCATCCAGGAATCAAATTCGAAGATATAAACGCAGTCGTCGACCTAGTGGAAGAGCTGACGAAGATCCCCGTCCATTACCGCGCCCCATACGCAGGCAAATTCGTCTTCTGCACATTTACAGGGACACACCAAGACGCCATTCGCAAGGGATACAAGAATCGCGCATCGATTGAGCAGAATCTCGGCCGCTCGCCAAGATGGCGCATGCCCTACCTGCCCATGGACCCAGTTGATCTAGGCAGGAAGCACGAAGCCGTCATCCGCATCAACGCACAGAGTGGGAAGGGCGGCATAGCGTGGTACGTCAACGACGTCTTCCAGATTGACCTGCCGCGCGAGCTGGAGATCGACTTTACGAAAATGGTCAAGTCGTACGCCAATGTGAATGGGCTTGAGATCACGCATGAGATGATCGAAGAGCTGTTCCGGGACCGGTATATGCTCTCTGCCGATGCTGCTGAGATTGATCGTCTCAGTCGCACTGTACTTGAGCAAAATGGTGACCTGGATAAGCTGAAACCTGGCGAGAATGGGGCTGTTAATGGCCATACCAATGGCCGTACCAATGGTGCTGGTGCTCATGCAAATGGCTACATAGGCGGCCCTGTTCGCCCACCTGGAACCCCTGCAAATGGCATAAATGGCACGAATGGCACCAACGGCACGAATGGGCATACCAATGGGAATACCAACGGGCATGCAAATGGAAAGACTAACGGCCACAACAGCCCTGGTCTCATTGAGTCCCTAGAGTCAAAGATCCTGGGCGCAAATGACATTCACGAACTAGGCGCTGATTCAGGATCGAGCCTTAACCATGCTTTCAAGCAAATCGGATTCGATGTCGAATTTCTCGATTACACCGTCCAAACTATTGAAAGGGCCGAGGAACTGGCTGGCCATTCCTACGAGTATGCAAGCTTCGTCAAGGTTGCTCCTGAGGGAGGATCCACGGCGCTTTGGGGAGTTGCTATAAACGAGAGCCCCATCTCGGCGTCGATTCAAGCAGTGAGTTTATAGCAATCCATATACTTGTCTCGCCCCTGCTAATGAAATAGGTCCTCGCCGCATTGGTAAAACTCAAGGTCCGTGGCTCGATACGTGAAGCCGAGACAACAGGATGAGCAACTATACTGTATAGATTTGTATCAATGTTCTATAAGACTGCCTAGCAATAAACAAAATCGGAGTATCTAGAAATACCTTCTTCACACGAGAGTAGTAGCAATATCCCGGAGATCTCTCTTCAACACCTTCCCAGTGGCATTCACGGGCAGCTCATCGGGAATACCTCCTCCATCTCCAAGCAGAAAGAAATGCTCCGGCGTCTTATGAGGTGCCAGCTTATTCCTCAGCCATTGCTTGATAGCCCTTTTCTGTAGACTAGCTCCTTCCTTGGCCTCTTTCGCTGGTTGTATGAAAGCCACAACAATCTCTCCCCAATAAGGATCTGGGACCCCGACAACTGCAGATGCAATAATATCGGGATGAGAGTCCAGCACTGGCTCAATGTCACCTGGGAAGATGTTTTCACCCCCTAATTCAACTCATCAGCCGTATTCAGTGACATATGAAAGGGCACACACCTCTCTTGATCATATCCTTCACCCGCCCAGTAATAGTACACCGACCAGCAGCATCAATATTTACCAAGTCTCCCGTTCGTAGCCAAGTCCGGCCTTCAGAATCTGTAACCAAGGTGTCCGCTGTTTTCTCAGGGTTCTTGTAATATCCCCTGAAAGCAAGATATCCAGAGACCACTAGCTCTCCCGGCGTCCCGGGTGGAAGCGTATTCATATTCTCATCAACCACCCTCGCGGTAGTAAGTGGCATAACCTTTCCAACAGACGTATGTTGATCAACGAGACGAACCTCATTCGGGTCCGTTAGGAAGACAATACACGAAAGCTCCGTCATACCATATCCATACGCAAGACCCGTGAAATTCAACACCTCTTCTAGACGGGAGAGAAGAGCCGTAGATAGACTGGAACCAGCTACAATCCCCGTTCTAAGACAAGTCCGAGGAGCATGTTTAGAAATATCAGGGTGATCCAACATGGCCTGGAACATTGTCGGGACGGCATGCACGACCGTACACTTGTCCTCGGACAGAGCGCGGAGACTTGCTTCTGCGACGAAGACGTCTGAGGGGAGGACGGCTGTCCCTCCATATACAAGTGCTGCCAGGACTCCGCATACTAGACCGAAGCAGTGGAATACGGGCGAGCAGCAGAGGACAATATCGTCCGATGTGAAACGGAGTCTATGTCCAACCAGTAAGGCATTATTCAACAGGTTGCTGCGAGTAATTAGCCTAGTCTATGGATACTGTCGTCAGGTTACCAACCCATGTGATAGCATCGCCGCCTTTCTCGGCCCAGTTGTGCCACTCGTGAACTGGATACACATTGCATCGTTCGGGTCCGCCCGTCCCCAGTACGAGGAAACAAGGTCATGCTGCTGGACAGCGCCCCCTTCTGGCTGGAGGAATTCCTCCCATGTGCGCACATCCTCAGACAACTTCGGTCCAGAACCAAGCTGCACGAAGAGCGAGACATTGTGACGCTTCGTTGCAATTTCTGCTATGAGCGGCCCATACTTGCGATATCCAATTCGGTCTGCGATGAAAATCGCACTTGGGTCTAGAATTGTTAATCTGGCTACCAAGTAGGATTGGAAACTAACTTACCCACGAACTCAATGGCAGGTAGAATCTCGTCCTGCGTAAATGTCGGGTTTATAATAGTGAAGATCCCCCCGATGGCACTAACTGCGAGGAACAGCTGCACGTACTCGATCGTGTTCCCAGCAAGCACAACAACCCGGTCCTGCGGGCGCACGCCCTGTCGTAGCAGATTTGTCGCTATCTCCCTGACAGACTTGTTCAAGGTTTCATATGTCAAACTCGACCCCTGCCATTTCGATATCACGGCTGTTTTTTCCGGGAACTGCTCCTGTTGCTGGTCGAGGAGCTGTGCGATATTAAGAGAGGTTAGGGTTACTTCGGATGCCATTATTGTCTATATCTTGCAACTTAGCCAATACGTCGCAACGATAGAAGCTTGCTAAGGCAAGCACAGCCGTATACCAGTCGCCTTTTGCTATTTAGGGCTCGGGGTCCGGATTCTGACTTTCCTATAATGGCAAGTTTCGGTCTATCGGTGCCATTTTAGTCGTTGCTTAGTGCTTATACGATCCCCCAAGAGAGTCCACAAACGGCCGTATACTGGCTATTGTTTCCCAGGTATAAAGCGATATTCATTTACTACGGTCATCTATTGTCTGTTCAATCTGCACCAGCAGGTGATCTAGATACTCCGGGTCTCATTAAGCGACATTGACCGACTAGTCTGGCTCGTCTGGAGATTAAATACAGCAATAATAACTATTTCCTCCTCATCTCAACCGCTCCCTGCCCCGGTCCATCGGGGAAGACCATAAAGGTAACCTTCAAGCCGGCCAACTCTGCCAACTGCCGCCAATCCTCTCGACTCCTCTCTCTTCCACCATACAGCACCACCATCGTAGCATTCGCCGCCGGAATCTCATCCCTACATCTCTCATGGATAAGAACCCTAGAATATCTTTCCATTGCCCCCGCTATCTTCTGCAACAGCCTCGCCGCACCCAGGTCCGGGAGGTTATGCAAGACACCAGACAGATGATAAATCAGGGCCCCTTTAATCATGTCAGGAACATCCTCTGTTAGATAGTCCCAATTAACCAGGGTAAGTCCCGATAGATCAGTAATATCGGAATTCGACTCCGCAACAATTAAATCTCCCTCCCCAAACCCGGGAATAGCATCCTTGATGTCCCGCAACAAGTCACCCCTTCCACCACCAACGTCAACCATTTTCACCGGGCTCCCCTCCCCTCTCGCTTCCTGCACCACAGAGGAAATATCATATCCCAACGCCTGTAAGCGCTCAGGGATCTTCGCATCCATCCCGAACCTGCCCTGCATAAAGGTATTAAAGCTCGAGATCCGGCCCTCGGCCGCCATAATCGCATACGTATGCAGACCCGCAAGATCATCCCGGCCCATTAAAGCATACGCATGCTGCGTTGGGGTCTGCAGTCCGGTGAATGGGTATTCGAAGCCCGTGTCTTCGAGCTTGCGCATCAGGAAGGCGGAGGATAGGAGTACTTCTGTTGTACTACACCAACAGCATCAGTCTCGTAGTGCTAGTAGGGTGGAGGTAGGGGAATACAAATGCAGAATCCCGTGTATAGCAGACGGCGTGCTTCCTAGATACTGTGTCAATTTGTTCGCGCGGTAGAGGTTCTCCCCTACGGCGTCGACCCAGGACAGCGCGGTCATTGCGACGAGAGTATCCTCTGTCTAGTTAATGATTTGTCTCTGGCAAGAATATATTTCAGGAGGCTGACCGATCAGTTTTACGGCTGGCTTTATTTAGTCGGTATCATTAGCAGAGATCGTGATAACCTACGTGGCGTGTCTGTAGTACCGCCGCGCGCGCTCTTCAAGTATGCATCGCGCACATCTCTTCCATTCGCAGGACCACCAAAGTCGGACAGGATAGGAAAGATGCGAAAGCGGACGGCGACAGGGACGAAACCGAGTGAGCCGATCTTTATCTGCGTGAGTATGCGAGGGAGGCCCGAGTAGGATATACTCACAGTAACAACGGTGTCGAAGACGGCTTTACCGGGGTTGGGGGACGACATCCTGATATTTGCAGCGTTCTTACACGAAGGGAAACGATGTGACTTCAAATATAATGGGCGTTCCAGGCTTATATGCACGCTTCCAAACAGGACTGCTCGGGGTCCGAGTAACGAACAAAACGGAGACCGATTGTGTCAATCCCTGCATGCTGCACAGGGTCCTCTCCCTGATGATGGTCCATGGATCGCGCCTTCCATGTCGATTCTCGTACCAGCAAATACAACCCCAACATATTGCACGCCAACTGTCAACTGCTGCTGTTAGGGTGCAAAGTCATCGATGGTGGTAGTAGTAGTAGGTAGACCCACAGCCGCATCCAGAAATAAAAACAAAAAATAATGCTCACACTCGGATTCGAACCGAGGATCTCATGATTACTAGTCATGCGCTTTACCAACTAAGCCATGCGAGCCAATTTGTGATAATCGTTTTGTATTCGGACATTACCAGCAGACTACTAAGGCAGAAGTAAATACTTTCCCTTACAGCCGCTCGTCCCTATCATGGCGTCAATTTTCCAATGGCAAGGTCGCTGTTGAAATAATTTACACTTTATCGACTCATCCATCGTTGCTACTTTTTATTGGCGCAAGTATTATTGTAGGTCAGCAAAGTCTGTGTTTCCCTGCGAAAACATCCAAATTTGACATAGCGATGGTACAAATATATATAATCCCTGTCTAAATGTTCGATATTATCACCACTAATGCTTAAGGGATTGCGATGACATCAAATAATCCAACCCATCAACAGGAAATACTAACAGCATCCCCGCAATCAATACACCAAACTCCAGTCATCCTGCGGATATAAGACTCTGACCCTGGACGCAAGCTTAATTCCGAATAACCCTTTCGACCTGTCTCCAATGTTGGAGAACGGCTCACTCGCACCAATGACGCAGCCTCATGCACTGCTGGTCAGCGATCATGAAATCATCTAAATGCGCTTAAGTCCGGTATATCCCGCAGAGACAGACATACAAATACAAAGGCATCCCCTCGGTTAATCACAAGCCATAAACGATATCCCCCGCCATCCTCACAATGAAGTACGTCCAGCTCGGAAACAGCGGCCTCCGCGTCTCCCAGATCGTCGTGGGGTGCATGAGCTACGGCAGTCCCAAAGGGCGATACGCTTGGGCTGTCCCAGAAGAAGAAGCTCTGCCCATCTTGGAGCACTGCTATAACTCCGGTCTTAACTTCTACGACACAGCGAATATGTACTCCAACGGCGAGTCCGAGGAGATCCTGGGCAAAGCGATTAAGAAGTACAACTGGCGGCGCGAAAACCTGGTCATCGCGACGAAAATATGGGCGCCTGTCGGTCGGGGAGACGAACAACCGCTCGCCATGACGGAGGAGGAAAGAGATGCGAACGGGTGGGTGAATCGGTACGGTCTCAGCAGGAAACATATCTTCGATAGTATCGACGAGAGTCTGCGACGGTTGGATCTTGAGTACGTCGACCTACTCCAGATCCACCGCTTTGACCCGCATACGCCTGTTAAAGAGACGATGGAGGCGCTGCATGATGTTGTCAAGTCTGGGAAAGTGCGGTATATAGGGGCTTCGTCCATGCGGGCGCACCAACTGCTGGAATATCAATATACAGCGCGGATGAATGGGTGGACGGAGTTCATCACGATGCAGAACCTGCACAACGCAGTATACCGAGAGGAAGAAAGGGAAATGTTCCCATCGTGCCAGAAGTTTGGAATGGGGACTATCCCATGGAGTCCTGTGTCTATGGGGTTCCTGACTCGGCCGTGGAAGACTTTTAGTGATACGACGCGGGGCCAAGTCCAAGATATGAAGTTTCACGGTGTCCCGTATACAGAAACCGATAAGAGGATCAACGAGAAGATTGAGGAGATTGCAAAGAAACATGGAGTGTCGATGGCGGTTATTGCGCTCTCATGGTCTCTGTCGAAGCCGTTCATTACCGCGCCGATTATTGGAATGAGCAAGAAGGAGAGGGTGGATGAGGCTATCCAGGCGACTCAGTTTAAGCTCAGCGAGGATGAGGTGAAGAGTATTGATGAGCTGTATGCGCCGAAGCAGATTATTGGGCATCGATAGGATTACCTAGTTCAAACTATTTAAAAGCTACTTCTGGTGGACTTTATGTTGAAAATGAAGAATTATTTATTCATATATTTCGTTATAAAAGCCTAACGGCCACATGCCAATGGTTGCATGGAATAGCCTTCCTAGCTGAAGCCATATTCCTCCCAAGAACGCCAAAACAGCACATTCATCGAGATGGATGCTGCATGGCTGACCTATCCGTACCAGTCGCCCTTAGTAGTTGTCGCGGCCACTGCTGGAGTTGCCATAGCCACCGGAGCTGGTGTTGCCGTAGCTGGAGTCAGAGCTTCCATAGCCACCCGACTTGGAGCCATAGTTGGACTCATCACGGCCACTGGAGCCACCATAGCTGGACTCGTTACGGCTGTTGCTCAAGCCAGAGCCACCATAGGAAGAGGTGGAATCGCCGCCGGCTGTGGAGCTACCATAGCTCGACTCATTGCGGCCGCTAGAGCTGTTTCCGTAGCTGGAGCCAGAGTTGTCACGGCCGCTGCTGCCATAGCTGGACTCGTTGCGGCTGCTAGAGTTGTTGTCATAGCTGGATCCTGACTTGCCATAACTGGAGTTGTCACGGTCGCTGCTGCCATAGCTGGACTCGTTGCGGCTGCTAGAGTTGTTGTCATAACTAGATCCTGACTTGCCGTAACTAGAGTTGTCACGGCCGCTGGAGCTGTTGTCATAGCTGGAGTTGTCACGACCGGTGGAAGAGCCGCCATAGCTCGATTCCTCACGGCCACTAGACCCGTAGTTGCTGGACTTGGACTGGCTGTGGCTGTCGGTGTCACGGCCAGTATATCCAGAGCTGCCGTTGCTGGATTCGTTACGGCCGGAGTTGCCATAGCTCGAGTTATCGCGGTCACTGCTACCGTAGCTGGACTCGTTACGGCCGGAGTTGCCATAGCTCGAGTTATCGCGGTCACTGCTACCGTAGCTGGATTTATTACGGTCAGACGAGCTGGACTTGTCATATCCAGAGGTAGAACCGCCGTAGCTAGACTCGTTGCGGCTGGAGTCACCGTAGCCGGAGGTGGACTGGCCGTAGCCACTGGAGCCGCCGGAGCGGGAGCTGTTGTCGTAGTCGTTGTAGCCAGACATATTGGAGATTCTTCGTGAAGTGATAAAAGGAGGTAATATTTTGTTTATTGCAATTGAGGATTGATAGTAGCTCCAGATGCAGCGAGTGCAAGGGGCTTATATAGCTTTTTAGGACGCGGGGCAGCGTAGCTCAAACGACAAGGTTGTCCAGAGCTGACGCACCCAAACCCCAATCTGCAACCAGACGGCCCACGCCCACGGTGGCTGTTTGTCGGGGATTATTCGGTGTCCCCGATCCTGTCGATTCCTGGTATCTGGATCTGGAGGGGTTGGCTGGACTATGTCGACATTGTGGCGTGAGGTGGGATAACGACAGGGGATGCGCACCCAATTGCACGATGGCGAGCTTGCGACCTCCCCCACTAAGCAGAGTTCCAGCCGTGCGAGCAAGTTACGCTAGAATCGATAGTCAATCTCGCAGTGGGCTCGACCACCCAGCAGGGCAGTCCCATCGACGCACCGCCACTGGGGGTCAGCCACAGCTCCACTTCAGCCCCAGGCAGCCACAATTCCGACATCGCTCTCTGTAAACATCGTCCGACAAGTGTTGATGAACGGAAAACAGTTGGAAGCCTTTGAAACCAAAACAAGTACGGGTCATGGATCAGGCACGTAATCTCACACCTTCCTGCCCCGAGCGCCGATCGATCCAGTGGTGCCAGATAGCGATCCAACTCTTCACCCCACCATGACGCCACAAAAGACTCGTCCCACCAAGACAGGAGGGGTAGTTTGTCTAGCTACGGCCGAGTCGGAGCGGAGCTGGAAGTGGCGAGAATCACAATAACATCGTAGCCTGCCGTCCAAGCATGTGTCCCCTGAGAAAGGAAGTGGCATTACAACATTATCCTGCATATGACACCTTCCAGAGAAAGATCGCCCTACCGGTATGTGACAACTGACAATTTGCACGATAACCCGGGGCGGGGCTGAGCCATGACCAATTTGAGACCTCGGCTTGCGCGAGTAAGTCCAGACTCTGGGCTGGACTCTGAGACTGTCGACAACCCCTCTTGTCTGCCGATCTTCCTCGCCGATTCTTGGGCTCTTGGGATGTAAGCCGCCTTTTTTTTTTAGGACATCTTGTTGCGGATTAGGACCTTGGGACCGAGCATTTCGAGGGACTCAGGGATGACTCGGACAACACAGAAGACACTGGCCTGGATCTACAACAGGTCTCACGCTTGAATGCCGGATGTTGTCACTTTTGATATGGGCGTGGCTTTCTCAAGTAGCAGAAAGTTTTTTCCTATATAGTTATAGTGGCCCCTCTCCGGACGCTCATAACCAAGGCGGTCTCCCAACAAAGGGGAAGATATGCAGTTAGGAAGAGTCGGCGATGGGAAGCGCACGTCTCCCATGATTGGGACAGCAGTTAATTCAATCAAGGCTTTGAACTCCAATGGTTAATTGGTTGCTGTGTATTTTACTTCCACGGCGAAAAGGGCCAATAGTGGTTATATCCATGCTTCGTCGACACGTCAAATATGTAAGTGTATATACACCTTAGTCCAGGGCAATTGGATGCATTTTGTGGAAGACATTCGTCGGGTCATACTTGGCCTTGAGATCCTTCAATCGACCAAAGTTCTCGCCGTAGATATTCCCAACAACAGAGTCACCAGCTGTTCAATATTAGCATATACCAAAGTAATAGCTTGGAAAGAACTCACGCTCAGCATAGTTGATATATTGCGGCACGCCCTCCTTGCCCTTTATATCCACATTCCCAACCTGTCCCCCTTCAAGCTCCTTTTTCCAGCGCTCCTGGACCTCCCTCGCCCAAGCCCTGTGCTCCCCATCTTTAGTTGCATCTGTCCACCGCAACGTAATAAGTCCATTCTGCGTCGTCCCCCGACTCGCAAAGGCAGTTGCACTCCTCGGAACCTCCACCGTCTTCATCATATCATAAAACTCAAGCAGGAGCCCCGACTTGCCCAAATCCGGATCAGACATAACCTTTGCCGTAAAATCCTCCAGCATCTTCCTCGCAAACACAGGCGACAGAGGTGGGTTAAAGAACACACCCTTGAACGACTTCCTATCCCCGTATGTCGCCATCGGGTTCTGCAGCGCATTCACCTGGCTATACGGGATCATGGAGACCATATTCGCGACTGGACCAAGGGACAGTAACTCCCCGAATCTTGCCTCTCCCTCCTCCTGCGTCCCGTTATAAAAGACAACCAGATTAACCATAGGCACTGGTGCACCCGGCGGCGTCGCAAATACACAGATCGCACCAGAGCGCGGATCAGGCTTATCCAGCAAAAGCCCATTCAGAACCCCAATAACAGCCTCAACCTTATCCGGCGTGAAGCCCAGAACACCCGCATACACGGGATTCTTCTGCTCATGCGCCTGGAACGTAAACTCCGTGACAATGCCGAAGTTATACCCAGCCCCGCGCAAGCCCCAGAATAACTCGCTGTTTTCATTTTCCGAGGCAGTGATGATTTCTCCGCTTGCGAGAACGATCTTTGCGCTGAGTAGGTTGTCGATTGTCAGGCCGTACATCCCGCTTAGCCACCCGTAGCCTCCGCCGAGCGTTAACCCGCCCACGCCGGTGTGGTTCACTGTCCCCCCGACAGCGGCGAGACCGTGGGCGGCTAAAGCCTCGTCAACGTGCTTCCAGGTGGCGCCGCCGCCGACGGTGGCTGTTTTGGCTGTCGGATCGATGGAGACGCTGTTAAGACGGGAGAGGTCGATGACGAGACCGCCTGCTGAGGAACTTGTGCCTGCGACGGAGTGGCCGCCGCATTTTACGGCGAGGTCGATGTGGTGTGTTTGCGACCATTTCAGCGCGGTGACTATGTCGGACACTTCGGTTGGTTGGATTACGATGCCCTGGTTGCGTTAGTGATGGTTTTGTATGTGGTTATGGTTAGGTGGAGGTACAGCTTCTTTGCGGCCGGTGTCGGACCAGCGGGTGAGGGCGGCTTCGTAGCCTTCATCTTGGGGCGTGAAGGTGTTTGAAGAGACGAGGGTCTCGCATAGGGATTTGATGAGCGAGTCGGCGATGGTCATTTTGTTTCTGCGATGAACATGGGATATTGAGTGGAGGAGGGGTAGACTATTTATGGAGAAAGATGCCCCTCATTCTGGACTTCGGGTACTGTATGGAACCGTCCGAGATCTTCAGAAGGCTATCTCCTCGTGCTCGGAGTCCGATTTATTGCGGTTAGTGGACAATAGCCTATCTATTTCTGCAAAATACAACTTTGTTTATATCCGTTTAATCTTCAGCGCGTGCTTTCAGTGAATTAGGCAGGTGGATACTCGAATTGCATTTGCCGGTCTAACAATAACCGTCCCCCGGGCGCTGCGGCTTTGCTATATCCACTGAGTATTTGTGTAGTCAAAATTATGCTTTTGCATTGGGAATAGTTGTACCGGTGCCAATGAGTCAATTGCTGCGTTTGCTTATTTGTTGTGCGACTATGGCGTAATACTTCTGTTGCTAGTGGTTGCTGCCACATCCTGTCTCGCTCTGGTGCTTATGCCCCAGTGCATGCTAAACTCCAGGATACAAATGATAAGGGCTCATTAATACCAGCGATTGGATAGCCGGTCCGATAGCTCCATGGCACGCAATCCTTGCTGACGGTTGCGACGGGGTTTGGCTGATACTGCTTAAATAAACGTCTCTCGCAGTCCAAATCCCTTTGTATATTTTACCACCAGATTATGGTATATATCGCTATGCATCTATTGCGGCGCAGTTCTCTTCTCAACAAACTTGGTCTCCCCAAAGGCCTCCTTCACACCCTCAGTGCCCATAACACGCCCATACCAGGCAACAACACCAGGATACTTGCTCCTCATCTCCGCATCAATCGCAAAGCTGAATCCCCAGACCAGGGCCGCAGCAATCGAGATATCCGCAAGGCTGATCTTCTCCCCAGCTAGCCACGTCTTGCCAGAGAGGTGCCTCTCAAGACTCTCAACCGACCGCTCAAGCTTCGACACAGCCTGGTCTTCCGCGCCCTGGTCAAACGAGCCAAGCCCGAACCGCGGAAGAATGATCGTCACAGCGGGCGGCATCACCTCTGTCTCGGCCATGGTTACCCACTGCTGGATGGCGGCGCGCTCAGCGGCATTTGAGCCGAGGAGCTGCTCCCTCAGGGGGCCGCTGTCGGCGACATAGTGGGCGATGGCGTTGGACTCGAAGAGGTTGACGCCGTCGGTGCCGCTGAATGCGGGGGCCTTTCCGAGCGGGAATTTGGCGAGGAATTCGGGGCTTTTGCTTGTTTTACCGAATTCGTAGGGGGCGTCTTCGATTTTGAGGCCGTTGAGGTTGGCAACGGCGTGGACCTGTGCTGTTAGCCACGACCTACTCGAGAACTTCAGTGGGTATGGGCTATGGAGTACCTTTGCGACCCGAGGGTTCTGGGGGTAACTGTAGATGGTTCCGAAGGACATTGTTTGTGATTTCTTGGTGCAATTGGCTGATTTGCAGGTTGATTGTTAATCCTCCCAGGTCCTACGCTTATATACGCATTTATCCCACCGGGCGGGGTAAGCTCTTGGATTAGTGAAGATGACAGATCAACGTGGACTGGCGGTATACGCTCGTTAGGCTCGTATGCAGCGCAAGTGGAGACAAGCGACCGGCGAAGCAGACCGAAGCCGAGCGAAGAGCGGGCTTGATCATCGTGGAGCTCCCACTGCCGAGTGGGAGGAGTTGGGTCTGGTGTTCGTGAATTGATCTCAGTTATGCTCGTCGATGTTTGAGATCGACAGCTAAAGGCCGGTGGATTGTCCGGTTCATCTGCCGCAGGCGAATCTGTGGGATACGGGGGTTGACCATCATTACAGCTTTCATCTTGCTCAATCAATTGATCAAATGTCAATGTCGAACTGATGGACAGGAAGTCTGAAGATGAGTCGGGTATTTAAGGACAAAAGATAAAATGGACAATAAATTGGACAACATCTCACTAATCAATAATCGTCGATATCACGCCATAACGTGAATTCTAATCATGATTTTTCGCCCATTTGTCATCACCCCGCAACTCTTATATAGACGACCTCATCATCACCATACTGTAAATCATAGTTCAATATCTAAAGATCTAACAATGTCTGTCAACGGCCCAGTCTCAGTCAACCTCAGGTTTCTTGACCCCCCAAAAGACGGCTCAATCCCGCACGCCGTGGTCCCTGCCTCAGGACGACCACAGGAGAACTACAGCGCCATCGAGCACCAAGTCCAGCTCACAGACGTCCGCGGCAATGAGACCGAATATAACCTCGACAAAGACGCCTTCCAGGTACTCCAAGGCGTCCCATCCGCCATGACCTACGAGTCCTGGGACTCCGATGCAACCGTCAAATCAACATACTACCCCGAGGTCCAGGATCTACTATTCAAGAATGTCCCAGGCGCACAGAAAGTCCTCATCTTCGACCATACCATCCGCAGGTTTAACCCAGAGTCAAACAGGCTTCCTGCTGTATTCGCGCATATCGACCAGTCGCCCCATGCCGCAGAACAGCGCGTCCGCGAGCACGTCAAGGACCCCGAGGAGGCGGAGAAGTTACTGCGCGGTCGATACCGGATTATTAATGTCTGGCGTCCACTAAACGGCAAAGTTGAGTCTATGCCGCTGGCGCTGGCTAGTGCGACCTCTGTTTCTCTGAATGACCTGAGTGTCATTGAGCGGCGGTATCCGCATTACACGGGTGAGATGATGGGCGTCAAGTATAACCCTAACCAGCAGTGGTCGTACTGGTCGGGTATTGATGATGACGAGCGCATCCTGATCAAATGTGCGGATTCGCGTGAAGATGTCGCGAGGAGAGTGCCTCATTCCGCGTTTGTGGATCCGAGATCGACGGAGGAGTCGAAGCCAAGGGAGAGTATTGAGGTTAGGGCGTTGGTGTTTGGGTAGTCTTTCTCCTTTTGTTATGGTATACCTGTTTTCTTCCGTTGGTATCCGGGCTTCTTGTGAAGGAGCGCGGTACAAATGTAGTGAATTCAAATAATAATGGAATATTCATCTATATGAGAAAATGCGAACAAGGCAAGCAATGTGATCATGGTAGTAATAGGCACTGACACAAAGCGCAACCAAGGGCTATAAAACATGCAGAACACAACTGCTGTTGTTTTAAACCACATGCGTCGTCTGTATCTTAGTGGCACTCTTTAGCTTTTCCACTTGACCAGCAATTGCCTGTTTGAAATCAGCCTTCCCTGCCTTATCCGTTTCTTTGGCCCTCATCGAATGTCCAAATGCCCACTTCACAACTAGCGCCATGGTGATCAGCGTAAGTGGTGCAGTGACTGCCCAGAAAATCCAGAAGTGAGGCTTTGCAACTTGGCTGATGGACGGCGCATCCCAGTCGAACAGTTCCATGGAAAAGAACGTCTTCGGCAGCAATTAGCACTGAATAAGAGAAAAACGGGGAGATGGATGCTTCGTACAGAAATAAAGGTTCCCGGGAGGAAGAAAGTCGCCAGGATGGTAATGGCCTTCATTGCCGAGCTGTCGTGTCTACTTGCATTGGCAATCTCGCGCGAATCTTGGGCGATGTTCATACTGGAAAGGCTGTCATGTTGGGTAATCAGATTGAAGAGCTGAAGACCGTCAGAACTGCTAGGATATAGTGGTACCCCCTACATCAGGAAAATATAGACACTTACTGTCGTATGCTGTGCCTCGAACCGCTCCTTATTACTGCTTAACATCGCATGCTGGGTAGCACTCAACATGAACTCCGCCCGTTCTTGCAATCTCATGGAAGAATTGCCGAGTTTAGCACGTGTATCAGGCGGTAGCCTGTCATCCATAAATTTTATCTTCTTCAGAATGAATTCAACGCACCACTCCATGGACTGCAGATCTTCTACTGCCGTGTGTGTCCCGCTGCGTGCCCTGCTGAGGCTTTTTACGAGAACGCGATAGTCTGCTGATCCCTCTTTTAACGTTCCTTCACCCTCGACTCCGTGCCCAGTGGATCTTTCGACTTCTTGAAGGGTTTTCTCGTGTTCCCCTAAGGCGTCCACCTTTGCAAGGAGATTGAATTCAAGAGCAAGAAGCGGCAGAATGAGCGGATGGGGACATAGTTCAAACTCCGCCAAGATACCTTTGAAGTCTGAAAATGCGGCATTAGTGTAAAATATCCCACGGGTGGTGTTTGTGTGAGGGTTATAACGAAGTATGGTGGTAGTCGAGGCGTGAGCCCAGGTTCGCGGTCGAGCCAACACTGTTACTGTTAACACAGCGCATTTAATGGGATGGGAAAGCCGTACGCACACCAAGAATCATCTGGAAGTTGAAACAACCCAATTGCCCCAAACGCCCATGAAGAATAATGGTGATGGCTATGCGGTAAACCCAGCGCTTCATTCAGCGCTTGCAGGACGGGTTCACCCAACTGTGGCAAATGCCGTCTTTTGAGAGAAACTGCCACCATCTGGAAGCCCAGTGATGGTTGATTACCATCGCGAAGTGGAATAGGCTCCTGCAGCCGTCGAAAAATCTGGTCCTGGCTGTACTCGTCGTACCTGTGCACCACCGTGCGAGGTGATGCTGATGTTGTGCCATTCTGGTAGCCCCAACACTCAATAACCGCAAACTGAATTGGCCCATGATATTGGAAGCATTTGCTGCGGCCAAACTCCCACATCCAGCCTCGCGGCAGTGCAAACTGGGCCTGGCCAATCGAGTTCGGGCATTCGTCACCAACCGGTGAAGGTGCGGACTGCGTGTCGTCGTTCGACATTTAACATAGAACTGAGAATGACCGTCACCTGTCGTGCAATATAAAAAAAATGCCAAAGCCGCGTGAAAGTATAGTCCAGTTTCTCAGGTCGCTAAAGTCGAACTTGCGACTTGGTCGGAAAAGGGCACTTATAACCCCCACGACCGCACCCCAGTAGGCGCCGCAAACTAACAGCAACCATGCAGAAAAAGCAAAACTTGCACGACACGTATCTTGCGGCGCGAGCAAGGCAGATTCCCAGCCGCTCGCGCGCAGTTCGAAAGAGAGGTTGTCCGCGAGTGGAGTTGACCCGCCTATCATGTTGTTCCTGTTAGCGCTGGCCATTCGCCTCGCATCTCTGGGCTCAAGCTCAGCCCCGACATTTACATCATCGGCGGTTCATAGGAAGAGCGTTAAGAGATGCCTGGATCTCAAATTGCCTTTCGACGCTGTCAAGAGATCTCTAAGCATAACCTAATTCCATCTTCAAGCGCCTAGCCATCAGAACCGGTGCCGGATACATAACACCGGGAAGTATATGCATCTCCGGTTGCTGCTTAAGATGCAAACTGAGTACTACCCCTGCGTTTATTGCTCATGGGTGTTGGATATCGTCTTAATACCTGCCATCGATGGGTAGCACAACGCGCCCAGCAAAGAACCTGGGCACCGAGACGACCGGGGCCCAGCGTAAAGAAAAAGCAAGGGAGCAAACGACGGCGAGCTGCTCCTCTTGGTCTCACCTGGTTGCTTGGCCAGGTTCGAGGAACATCCTACGCGAAATCGTCGACTCCGAAAAATGAGGAAAAGAGATATCAAATGTATCTTGAATGTTTGGGGGAAGAGAACGAAGAATTTGCGAGTTACAAATTAAGAATTCCGTTATACTTTCACGGCATTTGGTGCACGCACATTAGGCACGACCTATTATGTAGTGTACACAGTATATGAGATCCGACTATCCGATTTCAACTGGTTGTATTCCTATCCCCATAGGGCGATGCATTGTCGCCAAACCCCTATTTCCAGCACTCATGGATGACTGAAAACCCTTTTGTTGGGCCCCTTTGGCAAATGGAGATATGACTTTTGCTGGATACCATGAGTCCCACCAATAGTCGCTACACCATATTTTTTAATGAGCATCCCCCATCTCCCAAGGCTAATGTTGCTTCGAACATGGCGATGTCAGCCAGGAATGACGTAGAACGCAGCAAAGAAAGGATATATACCGAAGCTGACCAAAAGCAGACTTGCAAGTTGCAATCCAGTGGCCGAACAACCTTTGCACCTATGGTTGACCGCATCTTCTGGAAGCCGTTTCAAATTAATCTCCGTCCGCGTCGTCATTGGCCATACCAAATTTGGACATTCGGTTGGCTGGCCCTGATCCAATCGTGGAATCCGGGGATATTAACAGGGCTTGATATCGTCGATCCTTTGCCGTGTTGGCAACAGTTTGCCACCCCCAGCATCATCAAGACCCTGAATGGATGGAATGTCGTCATTTTATTCCTTCGTAGTGTACATCTTCATATGGGACACCTCACAAGCAAGGGTGCTATGACGCCGTTGAGCAACCCAATATCAACCACCATGTCAGACCATATACAGTGACGCGCTGACGTCACATCAAGATATCGTCTATATAGTAGGCTCGCAACCAGCTTAAGCTATTCATTCAGTACTCAAGGTTTATTGACATCTACATACGTACTCTTATTAAACAAAATGCCCCTCTTCCACCGCGACTCCGTATCCAGCTCCTCCCGGTCGAGCATCGACGACCCAAACACCCACACCCACACCCACCACAACAAAACCGGTCTCTTCGGCCACCATACCTCCCACTCCACCAGCGGACACAGCAGCGCCTCCAGCAACGGCGCCCGTCGGGGCAGCGTCAGCCACGGCCGCAGAAGCGGACACGGACTCTTCCGAAGCAAGAACCCCGAAGACCCAGCCATCAGCGCAGCCCGGGACCGCGTCTTCCACGCCGAGGAGGCAGAGCGGGCTGCTGATAAGGCGCTGTATGCATCGCGACTGGCAGTGCAGGATGCGCGGAATAATGTAAAAGAGTTGGAGAGGGATGCGAAGGAGGAGTATGATACCCTACCCCATACCTAGGAACAGTAGCAGAGCTAATGATACCAGGGCCCGACTTGCTAAGGTCAAGCAGCGGGAAGCGAAGGACATTTCGAAGCGTGCGAAGCCGCTTGGTCGTAAGTGAACTTCCTGGTGATGATGGTGTTGTCTGATGGGTGAAGATGTCTAATTATCGGTTTCAAGGTCATCACTGACTGGGTACCCCAATTTAATGCGAGTTGGTTTTAATGAGGTATCCTGAATGTATACCATGCGATGCGCTATGATTGTATAATACCTGTGTTGTTTTTAGCAGTCTGCCTATATTGCAATGTACCATATGATTCTACTTTACGTCGAATTCATTCATCCTCGCAGGCGTATATGGCGCTTAGTACTCAATAGACGTAGTATACCAATCCCAAGCGCCCCCAGTACTACTGTACTGCTCCACCACCAAGTGCAAATAGGCCGTATCCCGATCTTCAGATATATAAATAGTATAGAATGCGTTATTTGCCCCGTAATACTCGGGCAATCGCCCGGGCTACTCCCAATCAACAATAGCAAGAACCCTCACTCCCCATTTCACCAACAAAGCCATATTCTCAAATTTAGCACGTGGAAGCCTGATAAAAGGCGAGTTAGACTTAGCCAGATACTAAACTTCTGCCCGACAGAAGTAAGAAGAGCCTTTGACGTCAAATTCAGCCGTGTCAGGCAGCATTGAAGGTGAGCATCAGTCCAGTTGTTAGCCACAGTGTGGTGCAGTGTGATATCACTATCGGAAAACCAACAAGCCGCATTCTCCAGAAACAAGCTTAGATGGTCCTTCCAGCTGTATAGCGGTGGGTCGTCAGCTGTTCCTGTCAGCGGAGATCGCAAGGGCTTCCCACTCAGGCAAGTCCGAGAGAACATCCGGGATTATATAAGCGGACATAAACAATGAGATTCACCAACCCTTTTTTCACTGGGACTGTGATATTTCATTAACAAGCCTGTTTTGCGATTAAAGCTCATAGTTTTCGAAATATCGTAATTCCAGCGAATATAGAATTAATCACAAAGCTAGGCACAGCTCGTATTGACGATTTCGGACCCCGACTCGGAGCTTGGTATGGCCGAGAGCACTAGAAAGACGCTAACAGGAGTTTCCTGGTGAGATTTTAGTTCACTGGTACCTAATCTGAGTTTAAGGGGACAGAGTATTCTAGCATCATATTCCTAATGGCTTGTAATTGGCAAGATATCTAGCTACCTGTTAAGGTGCTGTCGAGTATCGCGTGCCACAGGATCCTGCAGGTTAGAATACACAGGTACCTAACCTCGTACATAAATACCCGAATATCCCCGTCTCAATTTCACTCTCAACCCCTTTTCACTTTCAATCATCATGACCAAAACAATCCTCATCCTCGGGGGCTCCTACACAGGAATCTCCACTGCCCACTACACCTTAAAGCACATCCTCCCTTCACTCCCTTCAACAGAAACAGAGCCATACCAGGTCCTCCTCGTCAGCCCCTCAACAACTCTGTTCTGCCGCCCCGCCAGCCCACGCGCTTTAATCTCCGACAGCTTCTTCGACCAGTCCAAACTCTTCGTCCCGCTAGAAGAGCAATTTACCCAGTATGACAGCAAGAGCTTCAAATTCATCCACGGCCACGCCAAGCATCTGGACCACGAGAACCGCAGCGTAACTGTATCTCTAGCCACAGACGACAAGGCTGAGGTTCAAATCGCCTATCACGCACTAATAATCGGGACTGGCTCTTCCACCCCGTCACCGCTACTAAGTCTGAACGCAGACGGAAAAGACGAATTAAAAGCGCAATGGGAAACATTCCGCTCTGCATTGCCTTCTGCGAAATCAATCGTCGTCGCGGGCGGTGGTCCAGCTGGGATCGAAACGGCCGGTGAACTGGGTGAGCATTTGAATGGCCGCGCTTGGTGGTTTAATTCCAAGCTTGCAGATCCAAAGGTCAAGATTACTGTTGTTACATCAGGCTCGGAGGTGTTGCCTTATTTGAGGCCTGAGATTGCCAGGACGGCAGAGGGGTTCCTTGCGAAGGTTGGTGTGGAGGTTATCAAGGATGTCAAGGTTGAGTCCGTTACGCCTTCTAATGCAGGGAGGAAAGAGGCTGTTGCGGGCAAGGCGGAGGTGAAGTTAAGTAATGGAGAGACTATGCAAGCGGATCTGTATATCCCTGCGTACGGGATGGATGCGAATACGGAGTTCGTGGAGCAGAGTCTGAAAGGTGCTGATGGGCGGGTTACTACCAATGCGGAGACGCTGAGGGTTGAGAAGGCTGGCCCACGGGTTTATGCTGCTGGTGATGCCTCGGACTATGCACGACCTGCTATCCCTATTATCGCGCAGGCGATTCCGGTGCTGTGTGCGAATTTGAAGCGCGATTTACTAGCGGAGGCTGGACAGACGGTGTCTGGGGAGGATCGGCTGTACAAGGTTGATCCCAGCGAGACGCAACTGGTTCCCATTGGGCAGAGCAAGGGCGTTGGTGCTGCAATGGGCTGGAAGGTGCCGAGTTTTCTCGTTTGGCTGATCAAGGGAAGGGAGTACTGGGTTGGCATGGTTGGGGCGACATGGAGTGGAAAGCAGTTTGCCAAAGCATAGACAAGTCAATATGGAAGACCACTAAGAGACAGAATATCTAGCTAGCTAATAATCTAATGATTGACCAAATCAGTTCATACTCTGCCACGCAGGCCCAGGTTGGCTCTGTGAGCTGGAAGGCCCGGCTGGGAACTCGATACTTTGAATAACTCCACGAGCCTCAGATTGATAATCAGGGGACGGTACTATAGGCTGCCTTGCACAGGTAGTTGTAGCCGAGACCTGGCTTGCGATGTTCGACACCACGCGATCTATGTTGCCCTGGACAGGCAGTGGATTGCCAATGGTGTAAATCTCATATATCCTATCTGCTGAAGGAAGCCGCACCGCAGGCTTAGGAAAATTTTCTGGCTGGCCTGTCCAAATCGATGGCACACCCTCTTCCGTTTCATGTATGCTGATCGGCGAGGTACCCTCATCTATACAGAGAGTCGGCGTGCCATTATTCTGGCTCACAAGCACCCGTGGTATTCCTGCAGTAGCGGAGGCAGGGGGTGGAATATCGATCCACTGGATCGACTTTAAAGGAACGAAATGCTTGAGAGTTCCGCGGACCTCTGAGAGATAGTTGTGCATAGCTGCCGCGCTCCAGCGGCATACTACAGTCGCTGCCACCCGCTCCGAGGTGGGGAAATATACCGCCATCTCCTCGGTAATTAGATATACAATGGCGCGCAAATGCCTCTTGAAGTTGTGGAACCCTTCAGCGTCGCTCGGGCTGGGTGACGGTGGATTCACAGGGACGAGTATGGTGGCACGCCGTCCGAGAATGACGACTGCGGCACCGTCGACGGGGACTTTCCAGCACAGGCCATTTGGTTGCGTCGTTGGATTCCCTGTTACCAGCATATACGGATGGTCGCCGTTAATTGCTTGATAGGTGTCTTCGGGCCTTGGAGCGTGCCATTTAGAATAGTAAAGAGTAGACATGGTGAGGATAATTTGTAAAATGATGAATGAAAGAATAGAGACTGTGGTTGAAAGAGAGCAGCACAGACGGAGACAAAGGTAGAACTATTATTAACAAACGTGCATCGTCGTTTCCCAGATTGTTGGTTGTATAGGGCAACTTCGCTACATCCCACCTTCCAGCGGCCACGCTGCTGCTCTCCAAAACAACCTACTCACCCAGCCCGTCTGTTTCTGACCTTCCTGGGGCCCAGACCTGGCTAGGTAACCCTTGACAAACTCTTGTTCGCGACGCTCAAGCTGATCCTGGGTCAGCCGTGGCTTCCCTCCATCCGGCTTGTTATCCGGATCGCTCTCCCAGTCGTAGGACTGGAAAGGATGAATTCCCAGGACAGATGCCAGGGCATCGGACTTCTGGAACAGCCAGCGACCATGCAAGAGACCGTCCTTCCACTTTGGTGGTAGGCTTTTATACCCCAGGAAAGCCCCAAGGAGAGCACCCGCCACAGTAGCATTAGTGTCTGCGTCTCCCCCTTGGAGCACCAGCGACGTAATTAGTTCTTCGAATAGACCCTCTGGTAATTCCCCAGAATTAACCCGCCTTATCCCCTGCCGCAGGACAAATACACCTGCTCCGAGGGCTTTATAAACGTATCCCATTTTCGTCCCGGCGTCCAGCTCAAGCTCCTCCAGGCTCTCGGCAGATACATGCTTTTGGTACTCCTCATGGTTGAACTCAGGATACATAGCAGCTTCTTCGACGGAGAGATCTTGCCTGCTGATCCATTCTTCAAAGCACGCTTCGGTTGAAGAAATAGACCTCTCAAGGTCCGTTTCCACCCGCAGCTGGCCGTCTAGAATATCACGGATGAGCACGGTGACAAGACCGCAGGCGACAAGACACCGGGGATCTGGGTGAGTGATGCTGGAAAACTCAGCGGCTATGTCAAATGTCTCTGTTTGAGTCTTTCCAAGGCATATTATTCCAAGAGGAGCCGTTCGCATCAACGATCCGTTCGCGGCAGACGTATAGTTCGAGGTCTTCCAGTGTCGATACGCCGTCTCTGCAGGGCTATCCACGAACCGGCGGTCGCAAACAACCTGATAATTAGCCAAATTCGAAAAGCTGGGATAAACCTACTCTTCCAACTGTTCTACCCAGTCCCAGTGGTAATCTGTCCAGACACCGTAGACCCTGTTCGCACCAGAACTGCAGTCGCCTGGCAAAGTCGAGCGAATCCAACCTCCCATTATGCAGATAGGACAGCACGATGAGCAATGCGTGGTCGGTATCATCAGTCCAGGCAGTCTATTCCATCAGTATAGTCGCTTCATATAGCCAAGATACTGACTTTAACAAATTTATCTAGACAGTTAGTTCAGTCAGCTGTGGAGTGTGGAGTACATACTGCGATGTCCATCATTCCTGAGCTCCGTCGCTGGGTCCACCAGCTGGAACCTGCGATCTGGATATGCTGCACGAAGAAGATCCTTGGAGAGGAATTCTGCCTGAATTAACTTCTGCGGGGTATGCGTCTCAGGCCACAAACCTGTATACAGGCCAACTGCGTCGCCCAAGGCACCACCGAATATAGTCCCGCGGACCCGATCGAGCACCCCTTCGCGGATGAAGGGGTGGATGTCGAGAAACCCCAAGTCGGATTGAGCCATGAGTGAGAGCTCAGGAGGATTGAGAGCTGAGGGTGATCTTGAGGACGAAGATCAGGGAGATCGGAAGAGATATTTGTAGATCGCGGCAGAGTTTGCGGGGGCGGGCTGTGCTCAACACGAGGCAGCAGGCAGCATTGCCCACAATAGGTTTGACTAGGCCTCAACCTTATTCCATATAAAGAAACTAGAATTAGCTCTAGTTGAACCGATTCTTGTCCCATCGTACGTTGTTGGATGGCTATGCTTGGGATAACTAGCGGTGTGTTTCATGAAATTGGCAGATTGATCCATCATCTATCTACAATGACCAGAAAAGGTAAAAGCATCGCTGACTGATAGCAAAACATAGAACAAACAAATACGAACAGATCTCCATCTAATTCCTCTGCGGAAGACTGTCCTCCGCATCAGATTCCAGCGCCGGCCGACTGATATGCTTATACTTGTCCACCCCCTAAACCGTCAGCACCACGCAACCAACCATAGCACGGTAGCAGGGAGAAATACCTTGAAAAGCGCATATAGATACGGCACATGAACAACTTCACTCTCAGGCCGATTCCCACCCTCATTCGCTGTTGTTTTCTTCCTCGGCTTAATCCAAACATTCCCCAAAAACAACCCCGTCACCAAACTAATCCCCAGAATGGGAAGTATCGCAATATAAGCCCACATAATCGCATCCCTACCCGCAATCCTCACACCCTCCTGCTGCGTTCCAGGCAATCCATTCACAAAATCCAAACTCCCCGCTGTCCCTGTGCCCCCTCCCCCTCCCCTTCCACCCCCTAATCCCTGCGTCGATACACCATCCAGACCAGGAACAGCCGCAATCCCAGAAGAGAGCTTATTATTAAACACACTCCCCATAATGGTAATACCAATGGTCCCTCCAAACGGCAAGGCAAAGCGCATAAGCGACAACGCAGCCGCAATACGATTCGGCCAGACACCGCTCGCGTGCAGGGTGGCGGGCATCATGCGCACGCCGGTCCCTGCGCCGGCAAGCACCATCATCCCGTTTAGGATGTTTGTGCGCTGGGCGCGAATGGCGTAGGTTACGAGGGCGATTCCTAGCGTTTCGAGGAGTGTTCCTAGTGTCAATGGGTGGAAGGTTTGGGCGGGGTAGGTGGTGCAGAGGAGGATTGCTAGGTAGACGCCGGCTATATATTAAATAAAACATGTTAGCTGGTGATGTTGAATAGGGAAGTATGATGGGACGCACCGCCTAGACCTGGGATGTAGTAGAGTAACTGCACGCCGGCTTTACTGGCGGGATAATTCTCAACGAGGGTGAAGTATATCCCGACATAGTAAAAGACAGAGTACATTGCTGCGCCGGCAGCGAACTGCAGAATAGCAAGCCAGAGTGTATCGAGTCGTTTGAACATGCTGTACGGGAGCATAGGTGTCTGAGTAGGGAATATCCCTCGTAGAGCGCCGTTCTCGAGGAAATACTCGTACACGAAGAAGAGGACGAAACAGACGCCACCGACAACGATAGGGGCAAGGACCTGGGCAGAGACCCAGGGGTAGGAAGATCCGCCCCAGGATGTACCGAGGATTATGAGCCCGACGCCGAAGATGAACAGGATTGTGCCGATGATGTCCAGGGTTGCAAAAGCGGGGAGGAGGGAGGACAGCCGTGTTCCTGAGCGAGAGTAGGTGCCTTGTTTGAGTTCGTTGCGCAGGACGACGTAGATGATTATATGCGAGACGAAGGCGATCTACATTGTTAGTTATGACTTGGATGTGGATGGTGTACGTACAGGAATTGATATAACGAAGCAGTAGCGCCAATTGGACTGAGAGGTTAGCTTGCCTTGGTTAGATAAGGTAGAGTACATACATCAGTCAGATATCTAGTGAGATAAAATGTCAGCTTGATCAAGAGAATATAGGGCAAACGTACCCTCCAACAACGGGCCCAATGGAATACGCAACACCACTGACAATCGCGAAAACCGAATTGTTCTTCGCATTCTCCTCCAGACTCACATTATCCGCCAGGATAATCATGACAGTGGCCATGAGACCTGCAGAGCTCACACCCTGAAGCGCACGACCAAGCAAGAGCATGCCCCAAGTCTGCGCCGCCGCACACAGGGTACTCCCAATAAGCATAAGCAAGGTGGCCAGCTGCAGCGCAACATGACGCCCAAAGACATCGGCGAGCTGACCAAACGTCGGAATGAACGCTGTCGACGTCAGGGTAAAAGCTGTGACAATCCAATTCAACTCGCCGAGTTGGTCTGTTCATTAGCGAGAACCATGACATGAGAGGGAAGACATACCGAAATGCGACGCGATAAAGGGCACCGCGGTCGCAACAATTGTCAGGTCGATACTTGCTAGTAGATACGGCAGGAATAGACTGCCGATGAGCTTCCAGCGGTAGATTCGCATTCGGCGCTTCTCTGCTTGAGCTTCAGGCGAGGGTTTCTCATGCAGGACGCGTTGCGGGTCATCAGAGGCCAGTGTCCCATCTGGATGAGAAAAATCATCAAAAGGGCTGGACTGCGTATTCCCTAGAGGAATCTCCTGGGCAGCCTTTTCCGCCCGCGAGGCCTTTATTTTCTTGTAGAGATAGAAAGCCATGATGCTTGAGAACCAACAGCGACATCACCCGGGGCAGTCAGGCATTATAAGCAACAGAATCCCGGATCTCGCACTGCGCCTCAGCTGGGAAAGGTCCAGGGATCGTCAGCTGAAGCGTTGGCAACAAAATCAAGCCTCCAGGAGGCAGACAAGCATTGCACAACACCGAAGACAGCACGGGATTGGCCGCCCAGATTCTAGTTTAGTACGGATACGAAGGCTTCCCAACTTGGCTACCGTCGAGTTACTCCAGTTACTCTGTGCATACTGCTTGTGGTTTAGACTGGGCTGTCCCCACAGGTCCGTCGTTGAGTAGGGCTGTGCAGGCGAGCCTTTCCCAACTCGGAATGTGTGTAGTCGCTGCTCTTCCAGGGTGGATCAGCCAGAGCTTGTTTATTCGCGTGGCGCATCGTGTTCGTCAATATGTGCCGGAAATGGTCATTTCGCGGTCGGTGTCTCGTTTACACTGGTTATCATTAGCGGTCGCTGGTCGTCACTGCTTAACTAGACAGGGCTGAGTATTTTTGGCGAGCGGCTGAAAGGTTACTACCTTTACGGTCTTAGGCAAGCTACTGGTATCGTTTTTCGTCATAATTAAAATGCATTAGTCTAGAAAAGCCCTGGCGTGGACACCAACCACCAGTCGCAGGAATTTGGTCACATCGTGGTCCTTGGGCTCTTTGCCGTGTGGCTTCCAACAATGACCAAATCCACTGTACTCCTTCCAAATAACAGTCATCCCCAGTCCATCCCAGCTATCCAGAACCTCCCGCATCCTCTGCCCGTGCCCAATCCACGTCGTCCGGTCCTGGTCTCCGTGGCCCAGGAATATGGGCGTTTCCAGCTGTACCGTGGACTGCGGATCACACACATCAACATCGAGAACACCACGGACCAGTTTCTGAATCTGAACCTTAACAGAGCCTGTTTCCTTTATTTTGTGTCCCTTCTCTACAGGAACAGCATTAGCCTCTCTAATCAAAGCCGCCATCTCCGCTTCAAACGGTAACCACCCACCCATCGCAATAAACCCACCAAGCGTCTGCTCCATACCCAACAACGTAAATAGTGCCGCCGCAGCACCCTGCCCTAGCCCGCCGATAATCACACGGTCGTACCCGCTGTTCTTCGACGGGCGATCCAAATCCTCTAGCCTCCTTGCCTCCTGCGCTATAAGAACCCTCAAGTACGCGCTCGTTTCCTTAAGGCCTGGAATCTGCCCATCAGCGTCCACGTTCGGATCATAGGGATCACAAACGCGGAACCACTGGTTGGGACCTTTATGCTGCTTCAATACACCGGAGGTATCTGCTTTGGCAGTCGGGAAGATGAAGCGCACTGTAGGGAGGTCATGAGGGATTCTAGTTGTATCGATGAAGTCGCGCATGAATGGCTCGGCTGTGGAGTTGAAATCGTGTAGGAGGATGATTGTGTGCTGGTGATCGTTGCGTCTGGGGTTGATGATTATGGGGTCTTCCCAGTTGAGATGGGGAGTGCGCGAGACCAGTTTCTGGGAGAGGGAGTGGAAGACTGACATTCTGAGCGAGTATCTGGCCTGGTTTGTGGTGGTGACTGTGGTTGAGGCAGACTGTTCATATCTACGAAAGGGTGGCCGTTATATACTCAGCATGCTATTGTGTTCTTTGTGGAATGTGCCCTTTGATAGACAGCCTACAGGCTGTTTCTTGCATTGTATCAATGAAATAGTGCCATTGACAGTTAGAGTCTAGAACGTTTGTTCACATCATAATGCTGGAAGACAATTCCTTGTCTACTACGGAGGCGTGCCACAAAGCGGCTTGCTCAATACATTGTCCTCGGGGACTGTAATAATGTACATTGCCAGTTGAAGAGATACAAAGAATACAGAATATTCTCTGTGCCTATGAAACTGCACATATATTTATCTACGCAGCCCTCGTCTGCAAAATATCCAGCCAAGAACCTGAGTATATATACGCAAAACCCGCCAAGATATAAGACCACACTTTTAGCACTCAAAATGCAGTTCGATGAATACGTCAACGTCTACGTCGCCTGGGGCCAGTCCCACGACTACCGACACCAACCTCACTGGGCGCTTCTCATTGCCCCCATCGGCGGGATAAAATGCACAGTGTACCACATAACCGGCGGCCCGGAAGAATACACTTTCGACATGGAAGTGGACAAGACACTATACGACTCGAGCCTGACATATCTGCACAAGATCGCATGTATCCCAGCCGAAAGTCAGAAGCTCGTATACCGGGCCACGCAAGATGTCGCTCCCCAACGATGCCATACGTGGGTAGTTGATGTCCTCGCGGAGCTCGAACGCCAGGGACTCCTCTGGCCTGGACTGACGGAATTCTATAGCCGTTTTGTGTGTCCGTCTGTTTGGGAGATGGCTACGTGGGACTTTGAGGCCCCGGATTATATGTCTTCGGGGGATCTGGTTGAACTTGCGGAGAGCGTCAAGGAGCAGGGCTTGAGTGACCTGGAATTCTGCACGTGTTTCTTTTAGGTACTCGTGCCGTGGTTCGGTATATATACTTACGATGCTGCCTGGTCTATTAAGGCGGCGCATATAATCAACCAAATCTATGTCTTTATTCCCAATAACCACTATCTTCATGTAAAAGATCAAAATTGTTAAATAACATATCGAGTATTTATGAGTATTCTAAATTCAGCCGGGCATACTGATCCACAAATTCATCGAACAGCTTGTTCAGTCCCCGCAGATTCAAAGGATCTTTGTCACCTTGTTCATCCATGAAGCAAAGCATGTTATGGATATCGAAAGTGATGGCCAACAAGTATCCATATTCAGATTCAAGGAAAACCCGATCCCCAGTATCAGAATCACCTGTCAGCCTGTTCCACTGCCTGGTATACTCGTCACAGAAATGCCTCTTCTCCTCGCTCGTATACTTCCTGCAGTCTGCTATCCTGCTCTCCGGGTCAAACCACTTGAACATCTTCTGCATGAAGTGCCCCCCGATGTCAAACGCTCGGTAGTTCTGCATCACGAACTCAAAGTCAATGAGGGTGACTGTGCTCTCCCCTTCCTTTGGGTTATTCTTCACCATCACGTTCATGAATTGGACGTCATGGATACACCATCCTGTCTTTGCTCCTATGGAGTCCAGCTTGCCCACCACATTCCGAAGCCTTCTCCCAAAGTCGTAGTCAACCAGTCTATCAATATCAACACCTCCTTCCCTCCCAAGTATCTTCAACTTATCCATCCTATGATATTTCCCAAGCCCATTGATGACAGTCTCATAGTATAACCCAACAGCCTTCTTCTCCAGCGACGTCTCCAAGCAATGGAAAATAGCCAGTCCTTTCGCAACATCCGCCCGGATAATCTCATCCTCGACATCCTCCGGCTCCATATTCCGTGCATCCAAGTACTCCTCAACCCTACCCAGCGTCCCATCTTCTGTTTCAAAGAATCCATAAACTCTAGCTCCCAACCCGGTTTGACCATACTCATAGGAAAAAAGCGCTTCCTCATGCCTAGTCGGAGCCAAGGGCTTGAAGATCTCAAGACTGCCCCCGGCGTCGGTGTGGAATTTGATAAACACCTTCGAGGGCTCAGTGGGTGTGCCAGTACCCGGCCTCGGTCGCTCCACGGGACAGTGCGCGTTGGCAAAGGATGCATGGTATGAGACTGTCAGAGTCTCTGGGTCAATAGATGGCCATTCTTCAACCAGGAACGTGCCGACGATGTCTCTGACGTTCTGTTTAGTCGGGACTTTGGTTTTTGGAAGAGTTACGGGAATGGGTGTCAGTGTGGCCATTTTGTTTTGATAATTGATTTCTGGCGGGAAAGGAAAGAATGTTCAGTGTGTAGGACAAGTAACTTAACTTAATCTCGTGTTCGGGGCTCGGTTAGTCAGGAAATGGTTCCCGAAATGACGCAGGATGGCTCATTCTGGCTCATCCTCGTCCACATTTGGACCAGAAGTACCAATCCGTTTCATTATCACAGGGGCGTTGTTTAATTATTTCACGCCTTTCAGTTGGGCTGCAGCGGGGGTTATGGATTCTACTGGTGATATCTGGTAGTAAGGGGGCAAATACATGTATATACATGTATCTATAGTTAGTCTGGTGTATTTGATTGAATGGATTTAATATCTTTAAACAGGATTGATGTCACAGGGTAAGTCGTACAGGAATCTGGTGTGTCATTCAGCCGTAATATTTTATTGACAGTGCCTCCAAGCACAAAGAGCATGCAATTTGGATGTTTCAATAACAAAAGCCAGAACATGAGTATAAACAACATAAATTCGGCAGGCTCCTTCATCAGATGAAAAGTGAAACGGTAACATTCTGGCACATGAAAGAAAATGTATCGCAGTCTCATTGACCACCGTTGAACCAGCTCAGAGTGTATTGTTTCCATTGCGACAATGGTACAAAGATGTCTCCAGCATGTCTATATAGAAGCTGCATAATCCCAATTCCAGCCTGCTAAACCACTTACACATTCATTTTATAATTAACCGCAATATGTCTTACCGTGACGAATTCGATCTCTACGTAGCCATTGGCAAACGCGAAGAACATATGAATATTCGCCCCGTTGCAATAAGGCAAAGCCACCCAGCACACTGGATGTTGCTCGTCATTCCACCTGAACAGACCAATAAATGCACCTTCATCCACGTGAAGGGAGGCCCCATCGACTACGAGCACTCTATCCAGCATAACAGACGTCTAGATAGACTCAAAGAGCAATCCAAGGAACGAATTGGCAGGATCCATGAATCGGATCTGCGGCTTCTACTCGCCCTGGCAGAAAGGGTCGAGCCAAAGCGGTGCCAGCTGTACGTGACAGAGCTTCTGGACAGGATGAACCAGAGAGGCCTGGTCCGGCGCCAGGTCGTTGAGAAATACCAGAGGATGATTGAGCCGTCGTTGTGGACTCAACTTACGCGAGCGGGAATACCGGACGTGGACGCTGCTACGGTGACACTGAATCTGGCGAAGATCTATCGAGAATTTGACAAGGTGGATGATATGCAGGAGGATACATGCCTCTATGACTATGCGCTTGATTTCGGTGATGTCAGAGACGCAGATGCTGCGATCGACACCGAGAAATCCACAGGGCCGGCCTTCAACTCGGTGCTAATGTTAATGGCTGAAGAAGGGCCGTCAAGTGGAAGTTTACCCCATAAAGAGCAGCGTGAGCAGCGAGAAACGATGTATTAATTGGGTTACCATAAGTAACTCTTGCAACTGCACCTTACTGTATAGATAATACAGCCACTTTTGGCATGTAATAAGCTTAGATAAAGCAGACAACAGTGATTGGAGGGCTTATATCGCCTGATCACATGGGGACTAATCCATTATAAAACGCTGTCTCCAACTCTAAACGCTGTTCTCCATCCATTCTTTGTAATTCATTTGTTCTGTCCATATGCCCGACTCTGTGTACACTCGCCCAGCCAAAGGGGCTGCCCGTCGCGTACGTACTGGGAGCAGAACGACCGTGGCCTGCGTTAGCTGCAAGGAGAGGAAGCTGAGGGTATTCTATTATGCACCAGATTCCAAATGAAATCTAACTTGTCGACACAGTGCGATGATCAAGTTCCGGCATGTACAAACTGCCAGAGAAACAGTCTAGGTAGGTCGGGAGCACCCATCCTGTGTATATAGTAACAAGTACAGCCTGCCTGGTTGAAGATCCAGCAACAAAACGGCTCCAACCGCGAAACTACATCGCTCTTCTGGAACATCGTGTCGAACTTCTCGAAGGTGCAGTACGGCGTCTTCAGCCAGGCCGTGCTAGGCCCAGGGCCGGTGTTGCCGACGATGACAATCAAGTCTCGGACCTTTGTTCCATTATGGGAGTCTTGAGTCTGAATGCAGCTGGCGCTGAGCCGCGATTCTTAGGTTCATCATCGGCGTTTGCATTTACTCGCTTTATTAGTCCGTCGATCCGTCAGTTGATTCCGTCAGTATCTCCTGACATTACCGGGAATCGCGAGACAGCAGCACCGGAGCCATGCCTGCTGCCTGAATATACCATAGCTGTCCGGCTGAGCAACGCCTACTTCCAGAATATCCATCCGCAGTATCCATTCCTAGATGAGTCGACTTTCAGGGTTTGGGAGGCGGCATTGAAAGACCCGGTCACGGCAATGTCGATTTATTATAAACCCGGGCCACTTTTCTTGTTGAACATAGTACCCGTCCACATCTATTAGAAAGGAAACACCTTTTTAACTTTGAGCAGGTATATGCTATTGGGGCCTTATTGCTGCCCACTCCGAGTTGTTCCCCTGAGCAGCTTTACGCTTCTGCATTGCTTTATATCGACGATATATTGTGTCACGACAACATGGAGTCAATACAAGTCCTTCTCTGCTGCGCTGCCTATTCCCTGAGGTCCTCACAAGGCACCTCGCACTGGTAGGAGAAACTTACCGTACTCACATATTCAGGCTGACGAGGAACATTAGGAAACTCGCAGGACAGGCTCTGCGCCAGTGCGTCAACCTTGGTTATCATCGCAGCTCAAAGCATCTCAAAACAAACATACCACAAAATGAACAGGAGCTCCAGAAACGGGTATTTTGGAGTGCATACCAGATGGAGTGTGCAGCGGCAGTCATGCTAGGGCGGCCCTTGAGTTTGCGCTTCGAAGATATCGATGCAGAGGTATGCCGTAGTATGCTAGCACATGGTCTTTAATTAATACATAAACAGTTCCCAAAAGATGATGAGGACTCAGAACGGGCGTCAGAATCGCCATCAGCCAGTGCACCCCAGCCCACGATGATGACCTACGCCATCCACGCATTCCGTATCCGGTCCCTACAAGGCTGCACCCAAACCCAGATCTATTCCGACACGACCCTCCAAGATCCCCAAATCCGAGAATCCCGCATGAACCACCTATCCGACATGTTGGAAAATTGGAAATTATCTCTCCCTCCTCCCCGCACCCCTCCTGAAACCGGAGCGCTCTCCTTCTTCACAACACCAGACTGGTACCAGGCCGCATACAACCACGCCATTCTGCATCTATACCGCGTGCAACTAACAAGAAAAAGCCAACCCGCAGCGGACGAAGTTATAATGAAATGCCTCCACGCAGGAAAGGACGTCTGCCACAGCTTCCGTCGGCAATTCGTCGGTGGACCGACCACGTACACCTGGAGCGCATTGCACGAGCTTTTCATAGCGGGTCTCACGTACCTCTACTGTCTGTGGACGTCTCCAGTAGCGCGTACAGCCTCCAGATTAGATCAGGTCAGTAATGCCTGTACAGATTGTACGATGGTGCTAGTCGTGTTTGCGGAGCGCTGGCGTGATGCTGCGCCTTATCGGGATATTTTCCAGGAACTGGCGAGTCGGACGATTACGATGATTGCCGAGGCGCCGAAGGGGCCGGTTGATGGGATGATGCTTGTTACGGAGGAGCAAACGCAGGATCTGAACCAGTGGATGGCCGATATTGCGGATGTGGGTGTTTCTTTAGGGGCTGATCAGTTGTTGACTGGGTTGATGGATGGACTTCCAGGTCAGGGATTGGAGTAGGACGATATGGATATAGCTATAGTGCACATTACTTGACATTGCGAATACCTAGTTCGAAGAGTATTTATGAAAATCGATTTGTATTACTTTCCCGTGTCGACATCGCTTGACTGGCGCTTCCACTCTGCGCGGTGATTCCTAGTTATTCCAAATTAGCAATCATCCAAAAGGTACAAAGTATAGAATAAACTTACTCCTCCTGTTCATATCTCTCAACATCAGTCCCTTCCAGTAGAAGACGACTATGATTGCGCTTCCTGGTATACTTGTACGCATTAAACCACGATCCCTCAAACAGCGCATCCAGTTCCTCGACACCCAGTCCCGAAGTCTCTGGGACCATAAAGAAAACATAGAAGATTGCAATGAGACAGCACGCGGCGAAAAAAAGAAACGCGCCCCAGTTGTTGGTGGCTGTCAGGAGGGATGGGAGGGCGAAGTTCATGGCGAAGAAGAACAGCCCTATTCAGGTGGTTAATGGCAGCGACAAGACAGAGGAGAGAGTGAGAATCGTACAATGGAAGCTCTGGCTGATAGCACCTCCGAACGATCGAATGCGATTTGGCCAGAGCTCGCCCCCGAAAACATACGGGAGGACAAATAGTCCTAGACAAGGTCAGCCGCTGTATCAAGATATCTAAGAATTCTTACCAATTGCGTATCCGAGGGCATGCACAAACAACATCCCAATAGCCGCCTCGGACATAGTCATATTGACATTTCCCGCCTGTTCATACTTGAGATAGACAGCGAGGTATATATCCGAGACCATCTGAAGAAATGCGCCTAAGAACAGCGATCCCCGTCTACCAAGTGCATCAATAAGGAACAACGAGGCAATCAATGTAAAGAAAACCTTCGATGTGCTATACATGCCACTCATAAAGAGGCTATGAGTCGTCCCTCCCGCCTCGCCAAGAAGATTCAGAATGGGGATGAAGTAGGATGTAATCGAATTCGCACCAGATATCTGAGCCAGGGCGTAGGAGATCAGAGTCTGCTGTACACGTCGCAGATTCGAGCGGACAGTGAATGTCTCTTTAAAGTTACCGAGTAATCGCGAGGTACCAGCTTCATAATGAGTAGTTTCTCGGTCGATTGCATTTTTGATTTCGTCAAGCTCTGAAGCGACTCGGGGATGGTCGACTGGTAGTCCCCGTAACAGGACTAAGGTCTCTACTGCCTCGTCATGGCGGCCAACAAGCCAAAGCCAGCGCGGTGATTCACATAGGAAGAAGCTGGCGCCGATGAGAAGGGCAAAGAAGACGCATGGCGCGAACCATACAACCTGGTACTGCAGCCGACTGACGGGGATGTGGACAAAGGCACCCAATACCGTGAAAATAGATACCACCCCGGATATGCACATCAGGACACTGAACCAGACAGCCAGTAGACCTCGGATTTCTGTAGGTGCTATCTCGACAATGGACATAGTGCCGACGACGGTTAATGGCCCAATCCCTAAACCACAGATAACTCTGGCAACCCAAAGACCTGCAAGCGTAGGGGTCAAGCACATTACCAGCTGTCCAATGATCCAGATAGCAGTGTATAACCGCCATGACCAGAGTCGTCCAATACGATCGTTGATGAAGAGGGACAGCAGAGCGCCCACTCCAGCGCCGGCGAACGGAATCGAAACGAAGTAACGCAGCTCGCCAGCGTTACTGTTCCCAAAGCCGAAGTGGTCCTGGAACCCGGGCAGGATTGGAATTGTGCCAGATGAGCCTTGATCCCATGCTGGGGGGGAGTAGTTAGCAACGGACGTGGTCAACACTGCGTAGGTTCAACATACTCAAGGGCATTGATGCCGTGGCATAGCAAAGCGTCGACAGGAGCAAGTGTCTGTTCCATACTAACTGCCTAGGGGCTGCGCGTACTTGCTTCACGTATGTGGCAAGGGTTGACTCGGTGAATAGATTTCTGAAAGCCATATTCTCTAGCTTAATTAATCTGTATAGCCGTCTTGAGTTCCATCACGGTATTTAAATATTCGTCAACGTCACCCGCCTCCTAGGACGATATCAAAGCATTCCACGGCTCTCCGCAAGACTAGATACTCATATCATAACTATTATGGTTCCTCTGAGTGGTCCATCACGACTAGGGCTATCTCGGAAGAATACGAAGGGCGTACCCTATTGGACTATATGTTTGGAGAAGCATCAACAGATAACGCCAACCCCGCAAAATAGAGGTCGGCATGACCCGACACAAAGTGCTATCTCCTGCTCGAAGGGTGGAGGCGATGCCTATCATTACTATTTTGCAGTATCTCTGAGCGGGGTACGTTGTGAAGCTCAAGCGCTGGTCAACGAACACAGGCCTATTGACCTCGGAAGAATGCGAAGAGTCAATAAAAAGCGCCTAGAACTGGTTTCTGGACCCATCACTGGACGGACAGACGGTACTTTCCGAATTGCCAATTCTGCCGTTAAATCCTCCACTGGCTTGAAGTTAAATAAGCCATACCATCTCATACTACCTAGAAGCACCTCCTCCAAGTTGTAATACTGGCATAGTTTGCAACAATGTCATCGCGCGTTAGCAGCAAGTCCTCGCCCATTGTCATTGTCGGCGCGGGCGTATTTGGGCTAAGCACGGCCATCCATCTTGCTCAACGCGGCTATACAAATGTCAAAGTGCTAGACAAGCAGACATACCATGAGACGGAGTACTCTTATGATCGAGGCTGCGATGCCGCATCTGCTGGTATGATTCCTCACCCATCCACGGTCTCGACGGGCACAAGTTTAACAGCTGTAGATATCAACAAGATCATCCGCATGGCATACGGGTCTCAAATCGAGTATCAAACTTTGGCACTCGATGCTCTCGCTCGCTGGAAACAGTGGAATGAAGAAATTAAAACTGGAGTCACCCTACCTCCAGGATTTACCACCGACGATGCCCTCTTCGTGAACAACGGCAACCTTACCATCTTCTCTGACAGCTCTCTGCCTGAATTCGAGACAAACACCATGCGGAATATGGCCAAGGCTGGGCTAGAAAAGTCACAGATCGTTCTCACTAATCAAACCGACGTAGCTCGGGCGGAGGCAAACGGCTTCGGCTTCGCTGTCAATCCATTTAAACGACAGAATAACTACGGCATACTTGATATCCAAGGCGGTTTTGCCTACGCCGACAAGGCCTGCCGCTTTGCCCTCTACAAGGCACAGGCACTGGGAGTTCAGTTCATATTTGGGCCTGAGCGAGGCATGTTCTCGAGCTTCCTCCGCGATGGAGAGTCTCGTATCAAAGGTGTCAGAGCCGCAGATGGCACATCACACTCTGCGGAATTGACGGTTATGGCATGTGGTGGATGGACTCCATCTCTCGTCACCCAGCTTGATAATCTGTGTGAAACGACCGCTGGAAGCGTCTGTACATTCCAACTACCGCGGGGGTCTGCCGTGTGGGATCATTTTGCCCCTGAGAACTTTCCCACCTGGACGTAAGAACTCCCAGTCGATAATCTTTTTCTGAAAACTAACTAAGTTTCGATATTCAGGTACGATATTCGCCATGGAGCTAGCGGGGGCCTCTACGGATTCGCGCGAGACGCCAATGGGGTGGTCAAGATAGGCTACCGAGGAACCAAGTTCACGAACCCCCAGCCCCAAGCAGACGGTGTCTCCAGGAGTATCCCCATAACCCGATGGACAGCAAAGTCAACCCGACAGATGCCACTCTTAGCAGCACGCACGATCCGAGGGTTCGTGGAAGCCCATATGCCGGAGCTGCTGAGTTGTGAGACCAAGACACGTCTTTGCTGGTACACTGATTCGTTTGATAACCACTTCGTTATTGATTTCGTTCCAAATGTCGATGGGCTGATGGTTGCTACTGGGGGCAGTGGGCATGGATTCAAGTTCTTGCCTAATCTTGGAAGCCATGTAGTCGATCGGATTGAAGGAAGACCCAGCGATTATTTGCAGCTCTGGCGGTGGAGGAGCCTGGGCCATGATCAGAAGCCATACAACGTTATAATGGAGGGTGAAAGTAGTGAATGGTCACTGGGGAATCAGGATCTAACTGGAGATGATTCTTTGCTCAAACACCGCGCTCGCATTTAGGACGTTAGGCTCACTCACAGTGGCCTGTTCATGATACTGGTCCGGCTTTCGGTACACATTCTCCTGTTCGCCCTTCCAGGGCGTTCAGTTGATAATAAAAAACATCTTCAACGCAGCCTCTAAGATATGTACACGTAGCAACTCAGCGAAGGCTTTCAGAGGATGAGTTTTTATTTGCTGTAGAAGCGCGTGCGGCTGTTCCTGCTGTACCAGCAGTTATGGGAACCAGCACCACCAAATTCGATAGAAGCAAGCTGTAGCCATATCATTCGCTAATCGAATTTGCATATTTACAGAATAATTCACTTAAAGGTTCACTATTGCATTGTTCTACGCTATTCACCTGGGCGTTTTCGGGTGTCGTTTAAAGAGGCAAGCTCACCATGAGAACGATCAGTATAAGGCTAATAAACCCATCATAAACACTACTCTTCCTCTTCGTCCCATGTCACACCGACCAATCCACCTGCGAGCCGACAACGAAATGCCGTACCTTCACATCCTACCGCCACCCCCTATACCTGCCACGGTCGACGACGGCCAGTCCATGTGGATGTACATCATGATACACATGAACGAACAGGACGATCAAAAGTTCGGCTGGACAGTCGTAACCATGCCTTCCAACCCGAAGCCAGATACCATCGCCACATTCTGTTACATCCGCCGCGATGAACACGGCTGCACCCTATACGTCCCCATCACAAAGGCCCTGAACCAGTATAAGCAGCTGGTCCGCGACTGCAGGAGCTGCATCAAGGTCTGCTCGTTGCCGACGGATTCTACCCCGGATGTGGACACGATGCTAAGGAACGCATTCAAGCCGGGTGGAGGACGATGGGTACATGTTATAAGGGATTTGATTGATGCGCGTCTGATCAGTGCCAAAGAGGGTGAGGGGTTGAAGGAGCATTTGTGGGGACCGAGTTCAACTTATTTAGGAGTGCCCTTGGAGCTTCTTGATCAAGAGCAGACTTCTTGGTATACTCTTCGCCTTGGTGAGGTCGTATAAGCGAATCCCAAGATTGGGACTAGCAACCGTTCGTTTTCTGTTAAGACGCCTACCCCCGAGTTTCTTCAACCTTGTAGGACCAAAACTGTTGCAATAACACAATCTTTACCCATTGGCCTTTGATAATAGAAAAACGGCTACTAAAGCCGTTTGGTTACACACATATTAGTGAATATGCCAGTATAATCCGTGTGTGATCTTCTTTCAGAATGATCAATTGACTCCCTCAAAGCCCTTTATCAGTACTTGCCCACAATCACAAGCCCCGTTATATAACAATGCCGATATATAACAAAGACTGGCAATATGATATAAACAGACCCGAGAATTCATACAACCGAAGCCCACTTTCCGTACCACAAGCACTCAATTTATAGCTGTACGTCAACTTCCACTAATTTACCCAAAGATGGCCCCTAAAACTCGCTCCAAGATAACATGGCACCAGCTCAGCATCGTGGACAGAAAGCGCAGGGCAGGAGATCCAAATTCCTGGATCCTAATCCTGGGCGAAGAAGGGAGTATGCTGAATTTCAGATTCTGGCACATCACCAGTAATCCAGGCGGGTACAGTGTTAGGTACAGAGAAGCGCCCATGGACGCGTGTTTCATCACGCGGTTCTTCGGCGCTGTACACCCTGTATGCCGTGTTCCTGGGGCTTGTATGAGTCAGTTTTGTATTGCTGTTGATAGGGCGACTGAGCAGGATTGCCGTCGCTGGGTTAGTGCGTTGCTGCTGGATTTGGTTGAGTGGCAGTGGGTTTCGAGCGTGCAGGCTGAGAGGTTAGAGAGGGAGACTGTGCCGGGGCCGTTGGAGCCTGGTGATAGGGTGGGCAGTGTACAGGCTAGTTATGATAGTTATCTAAGTGTGGAATGGGAGGATTGTTTGTAATGCGTCTTTCTACCTATGAGGGTTGGATGTGGATTTTGCACGGGGATGTCTAAGGAAATTAAATGTCGTTCTAATCATTGCTTGATCTTCTTCAAATTGTAATCATGTAGTAGTCTTGCTTAAGACTGTAGAGACTATCCCAGTATGCGTAATACCCGGTTTGTGCACGACAACATGTCCACTAGTAAGTGCACATTGTGAACGCACGTCCCAGCCCGTAGTTGCAGGGGCATAGAATTGCTAAATAACGACGCGTAGTTGCCAGAAAAGTGAGTATAAAGACACGCTAAATGCGGTTCCTGCTCGCATTACTTGAGAAGGTCAAGTCTCAATCGGCCTCAATACCAAAACCTTTCCACCCTGGCGCCTCCCAATGCTGCACCATATTCTCCCAGGTAATCTAATCCAGGGCCTTCTGCTTAGCACCAACAATAGGCACGTCTTGATCGTCATCTTCGTCTCCAGAATTAACCTCACTCCTCTCCTGTACTATCCTTTCGAAGATAGGCCGCAACTTGAATCTGGCGAAATGGCACATCATCTGCAAGTCCCGCACGTCCAGATTCTCTCCGTCATCACGGACAACCATTACATTCCCGATATCGGGGCTCCAGCGTAAATGCGGTATGCCCCAATCATAACGCTCAGGGTTAAGGATTAGCATAAGCATGGAAGCATTGGGATTGCTCTCATCTTGAAAGGACCCCTGGTTGGCACATTTCCGTAGGCGCAGAGGCATGCCGAGAAGCTTGGAAATTGGGGATATAACTCCGTTGTCACCGAGCGCACAGCCAGCGGTATCGATATCCACAGATTGAAAGCCAACCCCTGCGTTGTGCCGAGTTTCTCCACAGCACCGTATTTTGACGCCGTAAACGGGCGCCGCTGGTCCAGTAGTGGGCGCGGTGAAGATATGCGAGACCTGGAGTGAAGCGAGGTGGTTGAGGAAGTAGTCGACGATGCTTCTAAAATCCGACAAGGCGATGTCCTCATAGATCTTACCGGGACGCTCTCGCACTGCAACCACGGGACCGCGTATTGGGCTCTCTCCAGCGCCAGCTACGCTGAGGCTGGTGGTGATGCTTTCATTTGGACGGTGGTTTCCACTTGCCCGGTACATCATGGTGATACAGTATCCCTCGCGCGTCGAGCTGCGACCCTCGAAACCTTTCCCAAATGCCTGTGATCGCATTGGATTTTCTTCAATCCTCACCCGACCCTTTTTCGGCGAGTTATACCCCAAGTATGGATCTGTGAGGAGCTTTGTCCAGTTCGTACCATTGAAGTTGTCAACACCGGACTCGTATTCCACCCAAGTCAGTTGTGGCCTGTAGTCCGTCTCGGGAAAGAAGATTGCTTGCACATGCTTTTGAGACGGCCGGGGAGGAAAAGAGGGGGTCTGCTGGCAGAGTAACTTGTGCGTGGGGAAGTCTTTCTCTTGACATTCGACCGAACAATACGAACTGCTCTGACACCAGAGACATCGACGAGCAGGTCTCGAATTGCACATAGCGCAGTGGTCTTCGCCTTCGAGGTAGTTCAGAGTATCGGCGGGAGGGAAATCATCGGCACTTGGCGTGTATTTAGTACAGCAATGTCTAGGAAGGCCGCTCAGAATTCTTACCTGGATGTGCTTTCACTTTGGTTCTGCACTTCAAATACTCCTAGGCTGAGGCCCAGACACCCTTGCTGAGGAGGAGCTGAAGCCCTAGGCCTCCGATTGCGACGTCTCACCATCTCGATCGTCGATATATCTCAGCGTTCTTGAATGAAGAGAGCTGGGGAGCTGTCAGAAGAGGTAAAGTGTGTTGATGTCGGGAGGAGGAGGTGTTGTGTTTGGGGATAAGAAGTAGAAAGTGAGAGAACAATACCTGGCAACCTCATTTCTCAGGAAATACACTCATTTACTCACTAGAGTGGATCGACTGCCTTATTGACACAGTAACAGGCTCCAAGGCCTTTGGTATAAATAAGTGCATTACTTTGTATCAGCCAGCCATTCTTCTTTATTTGACCAGCCCTGTAAAAGTAAAGAGTTGGAAAAAAGGTCAGCTTTATTGTTTAGATACAGCCACCTAGAGGCGATGTAACTACCCCCAGTCCACATGGTAAAATGAATATCAGTAGAAACAGAACTTGTCAGCGTCAGCAACCTAGGTTCAGTTCAAGCATCGACCTTAGCCTGACAAGCCGGAATCCAGACTTGACATTGGGCTAAAATCAGCCTCATCATCCGTATTCAACGCATAAGGCACCAGATTTGGATCTTCACCATACTTCCTCTTACCTGGGAACTTCCCTAGCATCCCCACGTAAAATCCCCCATTTCTGACTTTCAGGTGGGGCTGAGATCGTCTCCAGCTTTTCCACCTTGTGATCGCTAACTGTGTCACCGTCAGCCAACTGGCAGGACAGCTCACGATTCAGCGAATCATCAGTCCCAAACGCCTGCACGGACAACACTGCAAGCGTCTGACAGAGCCAAGGTCGCGATTCCAAGCCTTTTCAGTCGATTCAGTGGACGCCCGATGGGGCCAGAGTTTAATGTGTTCCGTTCTTGCAGGTCGCGTATTCGGACAGAACGGGAACACGCAGCGCTGGCATGACTCAGAGCGACACATAAAAGAAGCCCAGCCAGCACAAGCTTTCCCTTAAAACATGAGCCGATATAAAAGTTAAAATGTGCGGAATCACAGCCTTCCTGACTCTCGGGCAGCATCCAGCTCCTGGGAGGGCACGCACCGAAGAAGAAATCGACAAAAGCCTTGACATCGTCAAACACCGCGGACCAGACGCGTCGGGGAAATGGATTAGCGATACTAACCGCGTTGGTACGTTTACTCCAGAATACTAATAATTCAAATACTAACAGACCAGGCCTCGGCCACGTCCGTCTGTCGATCGTGGACCTGCGCCCAGAGGCAAACCAGCCCTTCCACGACCCCGAGGATGACGTATACGCAATCGTGAACGGTGAACTATACGACCACGAGGGATACCGGGAGGAGCTCCGCGATGAATATAACTTCCGCAGCAACAGCGACTGCGAGATTGTGCTTGCGCTGTACAAACACTACGGGGTGGGGTTTTTGAGCCACCTGCGTGGGGAATTCGCGGTTGTGCTCTGGGATGCGAAACGGGAGGTCTTTCTTGCGACGAGGGATCGGTATGGGGTGAAGAGTCTTTATTATACGGTTGTTGGGGGGCGGTTGCTTGTTGCGACGGAGATGAAGCAGTTTCTCGCGTATGGGTGGCAGCCGGAGTGGGATGTTAGAGCGCTGGTTGAGGTTGGGTGGGCGTTTGATGATAGGACTGTGTTTCGGGGGGTGAACAAGGTATCCTTCTTTCAAGCTTGCTGAGGAAGTTCACTTACTAACTTACCTCCAGATCCAACCTGGTCAGTATATCATGAGCCGGAACTATGGCGATATCAAGAGGGAGAAGTACTGGGACTTGCATTACCCAGACAAGGTGAGAAGTAAATCCATACCATGACAAATATTAACAGATACAGACTGCCAAAGAAACCCGAACGGAAGAAGAGATGATCGAAGGAGTCCGCCAGCGCCTTCTTGATGCAGTTCGAGTGCGCCTTCGCGCAGACGTCCCAGTCGGAATCTATCTCAGCGGTGTAATCGACTCGTCCGCAATCGCCGGGATGGTCGTTGACCTGGTCAAAGAGGGGGCGAAGCTCGGAGACAGCTCGAGCCAGGATCTCTCCCGAATCCAGTGCTTCACGGTGCAGTGGGATAAAGACAGCGGGGCTGATGAGTCTGGTTTGTCCAACTAACCTACAAGTTGAATGTGTGCTAACAAGCTAGATATTGCGCAACGCACGGCCGAGTTTCTTGGGGTGAAATTCAATCCCGTCCACGTCACGGAGGAGATGATTGCCAAGCGATTCGAAGATACCATCTGGTACAGTGAGGCCTTCACAGCAGATACCAACGGGATGGGTAAGCTCGCGATGGCCGAAGTCGCGCACGACGCCGGATTCAAAGTTGTCATCACCGGTATGTCTTACCTCTGAAAATATAGAAGCCGGGCTACTAACCTGAAATGTAGGCGAAGGATCCGACGAACACTTCGCGGGCTACACCTTCCTCCAGCCCGACGCCATGCTCGAACCAGATCAATCATGGCTCAGCCATGGCTACACCCCTGAGAAGCACGCCGTTGCCGCCGAAGCAGAAAGCCAGCCGAAATTCTACGGTATAAAAATCGACCTCCCACCGATTCTCCCCTCAACAGTGCGCACACTCAACAACACGAAAGTCTCCAGCGTCACCAGCCGCACCACATCCCTGCGCTACGCAGACTGGGCAGCAGATAAAAATAAGCTCAAACGCAGCGATACACCCACCGTATTCACCGAATCACTGGACGGAGAAACACGCCAGAACATGATACACAAATGGCACCCGCTGCACACATCCGAGTATACCTGGACGAAGACCGGGTTCTCGAATGTCCTCCTCCGGTATCTAGGCGATAACATCGACATGGCCTACCAGGTTGAATCGCGGCCTGCGTTCCTCGACCATAATCTAACAGAATACGTAAACGGACTCCCGCCATCACTTAAACTAAAATATGATTACGACACGGGAAAGTTCACGGAGAAGTATATCCTGCGCGAGGCCGTGAAGCCGTTCGTTACGGAGGAGATCTACACGCGCACGAAGAAGCCGTATATGGGGCCGTTGAAATTCCCGAATAACGGCCCGCTGCATAGGAAGTTGGCGGAGTTGGTGACGAGGGAGAATGTTGAGGCGCTTGGGTTTGTGGATTGGGAGCAGACGAGCGTGCTTGTTCCCAAGGCATTTGAGGAAGGGGATCATTTGGCGTTTAGGGCTTCGCTTGCGATTGCGCAGTTTGTGGTCATTTCCAAGAGATTTGGTGTCAGGACTGCGCTGCCTGGTGACTGGCTGAGTTAGGGTTGATATGGACTCGGATAGCTGAATAGGGAATATTGAGCGGTACAATTACTGCAAATCATCATCTGATAGAGTCGACTTAAACAATAAATGATACTTCATTGCTCTCTCCACTGGATATGCCGGAGTTCTCCCTAATCAAGCAAGCTTCTACATGAAACGCCCGGGGCCTCAGACAAGCACAGGAAAAACTCCACCACCAGTTCCGCCACTGCCCTACTCAATCAGCCCAGTGTCAAGCTCCGACAGACCCACTGACCAGGTCCAGCCGTTTCATTTTGTGTCAACGTCCGACATTGGCAGCTCTGCAGCGTCCCGCCGGGCAAGGTATAAATCTGCTGGCCCCTCCAAGTTGAACGGCTCCATTTGCAGGAACAAACTCTCATCACAAAAATAGAAACCATGTATTCTCTATCCCCAGTCGCAATCACGCTTTTCGCAATCCTCAAGGCCGCCGCCGCCCAGGACAACATCGGCTTCGGGCCTGCCTTCTCCCTCGGACCGACCAACTCGTGGATCCGCGAGGCAAACACCACCCTCGTCTTGCCCGAAACCCCCGGTCTCAAGGACCGCCTTGCCCTGTGGCCTGGCATGGGAACAAGCGGTGGAGATCTCATTCAGGCGCTAGCTGTCTCGTTTTCGGACCCTAATGCGAACTGTGGTGCGAGTGAGGGACAGTGGTGTACTTGGGCTAGTACATTGCAGGGTATGCAAAATATTTATCATTCGGCGGTTCAGGAGGTAAATAGATATAGGCACACAGCTCGGGGGCGACCAGGTTCCTGCGAATGCTGGTGACGAGCTTACCATGAGCTGTAAGTTCTTCTCATTGCATAGTGGCTATATACTGACAGTGTAGATGTCTACAACGAGAGTACCGACGAGTACGACCAGTCCGTCTCGATCAACGGCGAAGTCGTGTCGACCCTGTCAACAAGTAAGTTATCCGACCGATGTGAGAGCGTAACTAATAGTGTATAGGCTCCGGACAGGCTGAAGGCTGGGGCACTGCAGTTGAGTGTCAAGACGACGCCTGCAAGACCACCGTCGCTGCGCACAGTAAGTCCTACACCAAATACTACAGTAAATACTAAATCAAGCAGAATACACGTCGACCACGATACTCCTCGACTCCGAGGACAGCTCCTTCATCGACACACTTGTTCTCAACGAGGCGACGTCCAGCGGTCTGACGACGTCGGACAATGGCAAGACCTGGACGGTGGATACCATCAACATCAACGAGCACACTTTTGATCTGTAGGATGGCCATTGGTGGGGGTCATGCAGTGTATATTAGCCTTGCCTATCTGAGTATTGGTAGCGAATGGCATTAGCGAATTGCAGCGTGCTGGCAGCGCTAAGACTGGGATCCTGTTGCATTGCTGGAGGCTTGTAGGAAGTCCGTGCGTCCAGGAATGTTTTCTTTGATAAAGAGATCTCCTGTTCATTCACTACTGTATACCTCGGAAATTACTCTCATTGAAGTTCCACCGTCAGTACTAGGTAGCTTCGCGTGTTCGGCCATTGCAAGATCCGAAGGATAATGGCAAAGTTCTGTAGACTGCGATCGCAGCGCCCGATGGACTGTATGTGGCTGAGAACAAAGAAAAGTCGCTGCATTCTGTTGGCTGCTAAATGTCCGGTCTGGTTCGTGCAGTGATCAGCCCAGTCCTTTCCTGATCTCGCTGAGCCAAGTGAATGAGACGCACTTCCTTCATTTCACAGGTCACTCCGCGATGTAACCAGCCGTGGGCGCGAGGCAGGAGCGTATTTAGGAATGGGAAGGGGCGATGGAATGTGCCCATCACTTGCTCGCGATCGTTCCCACTTTTTGACACTGACGGTCACACATCAACATTTCTAGACTGTATTTCTAAGTCAACATGTGGAAGATTACTGCACTATCATTGCTCGCTGCCTGCGTTGCTGGACAGTCATGTCCTCTCGCAGGGCCAGCCTTCCCGGCTCCACGGAGAGTGATAGGCAGCGTCGCCATGGACCACGCGGTTGGCAACTTCACCAGCTCGTTGCAGCGGATCCTCCACGCGACAGACGATCCACAGGTGACTGCGATCGATCCAGACGCGACGTCATTCACGGTGCAGGTGTTCAGCACCCACGACGAGCGTCCCATTCTCGAACACTACCATACGGCCACCTCTGCGCGAAACAACACGGTCGGCGTGAATACAGTGGACGAGAACACTGTCTTTCGAATTGGAAGCACTTCCAAGTTGTGGACGGTTCTCCTACTTCTTATTGAAACCGGCGATTCGTCCTTCCACGACCCGATCTTCAAGTACATTCCGGAGCTGCGTGATGCCGTCAGACTCAGGAAGGGCAACAATTCCTACATTGACAGCGTCGATCATGTTCAGTGGGAGGATGTTACAGTGGGAGAGATTGTCAGCCATATGGCCGGTCTCGAGAGGGCCTGTAAGTATCTTGCTCGACGTGTTGAACACGACTAACGGCTGTAGTTGGCCTGGGTGATCTGGCTCGGACGCCCTCTGTGGTTGAACAGCTTGGATTTCCCCATCTTCGACGCTCTGCGGTACCTACATGTGGTCTTGGACCAGCCTGTACTCGAGCTGGTAAGTACGATGCTTCTCCAAGCTGAACCCTCTAACGATTGTAGAATTCTTCGCCGGTCTTCTTAAGAGACACCCAGTTCTTCCGACATCGTCGGGCCCTGCTTACTCGAATGACGCCTTCCAACTGCTTGCGTATGCAATTGAATCAATGTTCAACATGCCGTACCAGGATCTCTTGGAGAAACGCTTAATACAGCGGCTTAACCTCACCCACTCTTCCTATGGAAAGCCTGACGATAACCTGGGCATCATCCCAGGTCCTATGAATATGACATACTGGGATACGGATCTGGGCGACCTAACACCGTAAGTACTCCCGCAGCTCACACTGGATTATTGTTTGACGAGATAGGACTGGCGGGCTATACTCATCTACAAAAGACATGACCACCCTGGGCCGTGCGATTTTGAACAGCGACCTTCTGTCCCCTGCGCAAACCAGACGCTGGTTGAAGCCGCACTCTCAAACTGCTGACCCCAGCTATTTGGTTGGTGCACCATGGGAAATATACGTTGTCGACGACCCTCGTCCTATCGACTTATATACCAAATCTGGAGACCTCGGCAGCTATTCGGCTATGATGGGTCTTTCTCCGGATCACAATGTCGGTTTCGTCATTCTCGTTGCGGGTGAGAAGACAACTCAAACCGTGTACGCCTTGGCCGATCTTTTTGCAAAGGAGATCATTCCAGGTCTCGAAGATGCCGCCAAAGAAGATGCAAGGGACCGATTTGCTGGGATATATAGCCTAGGCGGCTCTACTCTGACACTTACAACTGATGGCGGCCCTGGGCTGAAAATCAAGAGGTGGCAGAACAAGGGAAAGGATATGCTACAGTCACTGGCAACCCTGCAGCCAACTGAAATCGAGGGACTGCTGGATGTGAGATTGTATCCCACCGGACTGGAAAGCCCAGGCAGGATCTCGTTCCGGAGCGTTGTGTCAGGATCAGCCCCAACTGGGCCAGTTAATGGACCATTCACGCGTGCCTGCAAGTCATGGATGTCTGTAGATGGCCAGGTGTATGGATCGGTCGGCCTTGATGAGTTTGTATTTGATATCCTAGACAACGGTGGTGCTGTTCGTGTTTCCCCGCGCAGTTTGCGAGTATCATTAGCGAGGGTGAAGTAGATTTTATTGATAGCCTTGTACATTAATGACCATTAATACTGATTGAACTTTGACCGCCGTTATATTCGTAATCAAATACGCAGGCATGAGCCTTAGAAAATGACGTTAATCGGGGTGTGGACGCGAAGGAAGGTTAACTATGTGCGGGTTCCTATATACAGGTGGGGATTATATGGTACAACTGCATCGAGAAGGTCGAGTCTTCGAATGGGTATAGCAGGAGATATGATGTACATAGCGGGAAACAAGAACTAATCAAGCTCTGTAAATTCCCTTTTCTGCGGAACAGTACTCGCCGGTGAACTAGAACCACGGGGCCCAGAATTCGACTGCCGATTTGGCTGTATCTCATTCAGAGCATTTGACGCGCCGCCGGACGCGGTACCAGTCTCCTGTCCTGGAGCAGGCGAAGGTAGGGGTTCGCACAAAAACACCAGGTCATCGTATACATCTTCGCCAATAGCATTGAGCAATGGAGAGAGGATCTCCATGCTGTGCAAACGCCCTCGCACCTCGGCAGCCCTAGTCCTCCAGTTATGCTGATGTGGCGTATACCACTCGACTGTTTTTCTGACGTACAGGGTGTGCGGGCTTCCGGTGCGGATTGTATCCGTGACGAAGTTCCTGGGTAGCTTATCCTGGAGGTGCTTTCGCCTCTGTGCACCCATGGGGAAGTCTTGTTCGAAGGCGTGGGAGTCTTCGACGAAGTGGCGGAGGGTGGTGCAGTCAGCACAGCAGTTGGAGAGACCGGGGACTGACTGGCTCCAGGTTTCGGGGGCTGGGGGTGGTGGGCCGACGTAGCTTTGTATGTAGTTTTTGAGAATTCGGACGATGAACCTTGCTTCTTTGCTGTCTGTTTGTGCGGGAGATTCGATTACTTCATCGTTCGTGTCTTCGCTGTCTGTTGATGCAGGAGAGGCCCTTGCTAGATCCCCAGGTCGCAGATAGCAGGATAGGGATTCGATAAGTGGTTGTAAGAAGAATAAGAGGATTCCGTGGCGGTGGTGGAATTCTGTGATGCTTTGCTCGAGGATGGAAAGCAGGGGTGTGATATCGAGATTCAAAATATTCATTTGCTCGATCAGGCTTACAACATTTTCGGGCTTGATTAGTCCTGAGGGGTTAATAGTAGTGTGGCGTAGCCCGTCCGGAGGGCCATTGAGTATCGAAAAATCCTGTAGTAGCGTTGAAAGAAGACTGCGATATATGGGAGTTATCGATTCAAGATCAGGGCCATCGCGTTCGCACGTTATACGAAAGAGCGTTGTAAGGAAGGCGAGAACAAAACCGTTATAGTGGCTATTCAGTCGCACAAAGGGGAGTACACTTCAAGGTGGTCAGTACGGCTGCAATGTGGAGCAGAGGAGGTGTGTTATACTTATCCTCCACAAAGCACTTTGTCAATAATCCCACGGAACATGCAAGCTCTTCTCCATCGGTCGCGCCCAACTCTGGACCTGGCCCAGCCCGCGTCAATAGCATATTAAAAGTACTTGAAACCCACGCGTTGGCTTCATCGGGAGTATGTTGTTCGCCTGGACTATCAACCCACGTCCGACGGATTTCTAGGAGCGTCGAAATGCCATCCAATCTGGTACGCGTCCGGGACTTCCACAGGTTTTCAAGGCTGTAAAGTGGGAATTAGACTTGGGGGATTCCTGATCTCATAGGGTCTGGCGATCAACTTACACAGGCCGCATGTGCTGGATGCCATGAGTGTATATCGCTTTCCCAATATGCCGGGCCAGCCTCTCGGAGCGGTGTCTCAACAAATCCAAGCATTTGACAACAACTTCCAAGTTTCCAATTTCAAGCGCAATAGGCGCAATATCAAAGACGGCATCTCTGGTGAGACTGCGGTGTTGTGAAGCCATAATCTCACATAGTTCGCTCACTTGACCGCGGAGCTTTTGCTTCTCGGGGCAAGCCCGGTATTCATGGTACAGGTCGTTCAACACTTCCCTCGGCTTCCACAGGTTACCATCCTTGGCTATACTAAGGAGCAGAGGGCCATAAAATGGCTTCGGTATCACCAAAGCAACACTTTGTACATGGCTCCGGCAGTTCACAACACCATCCTGCAAGTCGTACGTGAGGAGAGACGGGTTACCTTCCGCCCTCTGGAAAACAATATTCTCATCCAGGTCCTTAGCGACAGAAATATGAAAGTCCGGCACGGTTGGATGCGAAAGATCCGGATAATCAACTGTGCGCGAAGAGCCAGGGTTGTCCTCCTCTCTGAATCCAGGTGTCGTGAACCGCACGAACGCAAAAAGTATGTGGCAACTGCTGGCGTTGCATATCCTACGCACTTCAGCCATCCTCACTTTGTTGTCTGGTCGTATAGTGTTTAATGTGAACCCCACATCAAAATTTGGTTGACACAATTTGTAAATGACAGCCGGCGGCGGGGTTCTCGTGCAGTCCATAACACTGGAGAACCATCTTGACGGCGGCAGACCTTGATCATAAAGAGAGTCTGTTTGGCGTTCCGCGCACATCGTCCATCTGGTAAATGCTTCTGCAAGCGAGTCCGAGTGTAAATTCCTATGCAGCAGAGCTTTGTTTGACGGCCTATGCAAGATACTATAAGTGAGAACAACCCGGTGTCCCGATGTCACTGGAGAGCCTCGCACGCGACCTAACATGGAGAATATCGCGTATGAAAATTGAAAGTCAGAGTTGGTGGATGTTGCAATTGTCTCTACTTGGTCGCCGTGCGAGACCATGAGGTCACCTCCCTCGTGCCTAGACGGAAGACATATCGCCAGCGTTCCAACATATTCCTGAGATTCCAGCTCGTTGCGGGGCCGAGTTTCGGGCATAAAGAAGGACCCTTCCCTGAAGGCAATGAACTTTTCAGGTCTCAATTGCACGTCGTCCAGCTCTGCGGTCCCAAGCTTGGCCATTCCTTCCTTTGCAAACAAAGAAACCTGTCTGTGCCATCTTGGGTTCTTGCACAAAAACTGCCCATGGTCAAGCTCATAACTTTCCGTCGTTTGCCCATCCAATAAGGCATGCCCGGGGATAGGCCGGCGATTGCAGGCGTGCAAGATGGCCTCTACGGCATCCGGGCTCACTGGAAGACCAATTGAACCAATTCCCGGAATGTCCAGTCCTGGATTTATAGCTGTCTCGACGGACTCACTCGCAAAGGACGGTCCTGCCGTTTCCAGCTTATCCAAAAGGCGTCCGAACCCAAACCTGAATGTATCTTGCGACACGAAAAGCGGGCCCGCAACTGCTGAGTCCCAGGGTTCCACTTTGTCGCTTGCTGGTTCACGTCTCTCAGTCTCGTCGTTTGTCTGGTGCTCGTCATGTTCGGGGATGCTCCAGAGAGTCTCCGCTGGACGCTCTCTCTTGACGGATTCTTCCTGGGCACCCTGCTGGGTTACGGAGTCTGGCTTGATGTCGACTGTTTCCGGCTTCACAGGCGGCGACGCGTCAGTAGCAGAAGGGCCAATGCTCCCCGGAGGTTCTTCCTTGACGGGTTCTTCTGTACGGGGTTCTGACTTGATATCCCGTGGCTCCTGCTTCGCACGGCGCCGAGCAGTTCTAGAAGGAGGCATGCTTCCGTTGTGAAATGTCGCGACACCACAACTTCCTCTTGCTTGCCGCGACGCGGAGGCCAGTGTTATTTCCTTTTCGGGACGCGATGCCCATCACGCGTCGTAGGTCACGTGGGTCGGATCGATTGTCGACCTATCCGATGCATCCGTACACATAATACTATTAAGGAGTAAATTTGGCTAGTGGTAGATATTATGATATGTCAGAACGCTGAGGTGGTGATCAGAGTTTGGAGCAGGTCTTAAAACGCTTGTTCACTATCGCCGGCATATCCGATGCTACTACTATATATATAAACTGGTTCTACTGTACTGGGCTGGACTTGATATACTTTTCAAATTCAGTAGATCTCACTATATACATAATCCAATTTCATTACAGCCCTTTTAATTTTATTAATATACAAAAACCCATGAACTGGATAACAAACAAACTATGATCATCAGTGAGGGCTTGGGAAAGTGTGCGTCTTGCAAGCTTCGGGGATGTCAATCAACCAGGCGAGGAATTCCTTCGAAGATTCAGATGTAAGCGGTTGAACGATGTGGGAATAGCCAGTTTACATTCGTCCATAGCAGTGATGGTCCATGTTCAATGGGCTACTTCTGTGGATATGTTGCCTTAGTCTTCAAGCTTGATGTACTCCAAGTGAGCATTTGGCCATCTGGAACCCGCCACATCCGCAAAGGACCTTTTTCTCTGAATATTTTGGTCCAGCGAGGGAATAATTAACTCTTGGCCTTGGGGGTCTCCATCCACCAGCTGTGAATTGTCCGCTGTCGTAAATGCTAAAGTGTCGACATATTGCTCTAGCTCTTCATATAAATAATCACCTAGAGCCTCGTGTAATCGGCAGTCATTATTAAGTGCAGCGAGGGTCTCACGGCTCTGATGGGCAATCTTTCGGCACAGCTTGCTACATTTTGGAACGTCGGTTAAGAGGTTGACAATGCGCCAAATAGGCCTTGACCATATTGGACATATTGATTATCTGTTTCTTTCTCTCCGAGGCGGAGTTCTTGTCTGAGCGGCTGGAGTGTAAATAGTCGCACCAGTCTATAATAAGGGGGTGAATGAAATGTGTTACGATGCCACACCAGTGCGGATACTTGGTGAGGAGTACTTGGGCTTCCAATGAAGTATATAATGGCGTAACATCGCGCTCCATGGAATGACATTGGGCAACCAGGGATACAATTAAAGATGGGCTAACAAAATCGTCCTGCTGATAGGACACAGCTCGTTTTGCTGGTGCAGGGCTTTGTGTGTTTTGGCTTTTGGAGAATAAGCTGAAGTGTTCAAATAGGACGGGCACAATCAGATCGTGCGCAGTTTGTATCGAAGACCAGTCAAGCCTTTTACTGCATAAAAACATCGAATTATGCTCAACAGGATTAAATATTTGTGAATATCGACATTTGACCAATCGAAATAACCTAGCGGCATTTAATATTACTTTATTTACCAACACAAATACCAGTGCATGAAGATCACAAAATTCCGCTGTTCTAACAATCTCAGGTCACAGAAAAACACAAACATCAACATTGCAGGGTATTTCAACTCTCACCAATTCACTCAATCGACCATCAGATCGTCATCATCATCATAATCAGACTCATCAAGCTCATCCTCTGAATAGTCTCCCAACTCACCACGCTCAAAGATCCCACCATGATCCGTCGCCATGTGGTCATAAATCGTGGTCTCAGGAACCTTCTCCCCGCAGAAGTAACACCAGCAAGTACCACATCCCTCAACAGGGCAACAGGACTCCAATGCGTGAAAAGCACCCAGTCAGCGCTGATATAGATATGATTTGGGGCAGAGAGGTATTCAGAGCTGCGAGGTAGCTTCCCATGGACGCCGTCGCGTCGACCATTAGTAGAAGATCGTGCTTCTCCATGGTTTATGTTAAAGCTGTTGCTCTTCAAAATGCAAAGAGAGGCGACCGCGCTTTTATATGCCTTCATCCCGCTGCCAACTGAGTCACTGTCACAAGCCTCTTCTGTGAATTTACATTGTGAGTTTCTTTGAATTCCTTTGAATTCACGTCGTGAGTTTCTCGATTCACAGCTGCAGGCATAGTTGCCATTATCCTGTATGACCTTTCTATGTACAAGTGAGTCATCAGTGTCTCTGGGCGCATCAATCCAATCTCGTGTTTGACTCAGGATCTGCGGCTCTAAGATCAATGGCCAATCAATCTGCAGTTCGGAGTCTCCAATAGGCAAGGCGATTGCTGCCTTGGACAACTCACTCACAGTGGCTGATGTTGGGCCAGGCCCACAATGAGGCTGAGTCGCCGGTCATAAAAGAAGCAGCTCGTGTCTGCCACTCCAGATTCATTCAACATCTGCACATATTCCACTCACCCATGACCCGGCCTCACAGCCGTCATGCAGAACAAAGTGACCCTGGATGAGCTTCCCGCAGAGCTCATCCTGGACATCGGCCACCAACTGTCCATGGGCCATCTCAACTCGCTCGTGCGGACGGCAAAGCGCTTTGACATCCTGCTGTCCGCTCGCCTCTACCGTCTGGGCGCTGAATTTGACGGAGACATAATACCGCTGATATGGGCCGTGAAGAACAACAGGATTTCTGTCGTCCGGCGGCTACTCGACCAAGGCGCAGACCCAGCCTCACAAGAAGCGGCAACCACAACAGCTTTACACTGGGCAGTGAAACAGTTGCGCTTGCGCGTACTCCGGATGCTCCTCCGGCCGGGCGTAGAGACTTTCGTGATGGACTGGAAGGATTCGACGCCTCTTCAATACGCCGCCATGCACCCGCGATTGGGAGCCCTCGAGATCATGCTGGACGTCGCGCCTTCAGCGTATCCAGACGGGGATGGAGACTGGGCCATGGCACTGGACATGGCGGTGCTCAAGGGGCGTTTGCGGCATGCTCGCCTACTCCTCGAGACAGCTACAAAGAATATCGAGCGCCCGGCGCAGAAAGCTTTGGAGGGCACGATGCTCATTGCGGCCCGCACAGGGAACCGTGAAATGATCGAACTACTGGTCAAATTTGGTTGGGATAATTGGGGCGCAGCTGGGCCTACCAATAGCACGCCTCTACATACCGCTGTAGAGAAGGACGATGAAGATATTGTTAAGATGTTGATTCGATATGGGTCAAACGTCAATGCGGTCGATGGCGACGGCACAACACCATTGCACATAGCGACCGGCAGATATAGCTTCAAAATCATCAAGGTCCTGCTAGAAGCTGGTGCGGATGTTAACATCGTTGATACGAGTCAGAATACTGCGCTGCATCTTTCCAGCTGTGGGTCTGAGAACGGCAAACCGGTCACTGAAGTGCTACTCGACTCAGGAGCCGATGTCCATGCCAGGAACGATGTTGGGAATACGGCCTTACATGTAGCAGTCGATGCTCCTGAGGACCTATCAATGGTCCAGCTGCTAATCGAACGCGGCTCTGACGTTAAGGCTGCAAACAATACTGGAGAGACACCCCTCTTCATGGCTGCTCGTAGAGGCTCTCTTCCTATTGTCAACCTTTTGCTCTCCTGCGGCGCTCACATTGACATTGAACAGGATGGATACTTGTCTCCCCTAACCGCAGCCGCAGATGAAAGCCATACGCATCTAATTCAGCCTCTAGTCGACGCTGGATTCGAGCTTAACCATGTGGGCCGGTCACCGTTGATGGTGGCAGCCGACAGGGGCCATGCGGAAACCATGCGAGAACTCATCCGACTCGGCGCTGATATCAATCATACCATTGATGAAACAGACCCTCGTTCACCGATTGACCTCGCCATCGGCTCTCCCAATCTGGAAGCCGTCCGGGTCTTGCTGGAAGCAGGCGCACCCATCAGCAAGCCGGGATACCCCGGAGAGTCGATCTTGCACTCGGCTGTACGCGCCGTGGCGACGGTAGGCATTGTCGAGCTCTTAATCCAGCATGGTGCCGATGTCCACGCCCTCGAAGGGCTCAACCAGAATGCGCTGCATACAGCCGTACGCTCCAACCGAAGGGTTCTGATCCGCCCTCTAGCTGCTGGCGGGGTCCCCATAGACGCCCCCGACGCCAACGGCAACAGACCCATCCATCTCGCCGTTGGACACAGAGGCGTGTCGTGCAGGTTCGTCGAGCCACTCATCGAGGCCGGAGCCAACATCAACGCTCGCGGCCACCAAGGCCTCACAGCCCTGCATACCGCCATTAAAAAGGCCTGCTTCAGATCGCGCAAGCAACTGATCGAGGCAGGCGCCGACGTCGGTGCCGAGGACATCCTAGGCCGTACGCCATTACATCTCGGCGCAGCACGCGGCGACAAACCCACCTTGCAACTGCTCCTCGATGTAGCCAGACGGAAATCAGTGCCCCTAACAACCCAATCCGCCTACGGCCTCACCGTCGTCGAAGAGGCAGCCGCAGCCGGAAACAAAAGTATCGTCCAGATGCTCGCCGGCGAAAACTTCGACATCACCGGCTCAAATCCCTCACAGCATGGCAACCACCGTGGCATGCCCGCAGTGCATATGGCCACAATCTACGGCCATGAAAAAACAGTAAAGTACCTCATCAGCCGCGGCGCAGACCCACACGTCATAGACGTCTACGGCCGCACCGCAATGGACTGGGCAATGTTGCACCAAAGCGCCAACCTGACCTCCCAGCTTTACAGACACAACTTCATCTACGCCCCGCTCACAACCGAGGCCCGGACCGCAGTGCTAAAGGAGAGCATAGTGGGCCTGGCGCGCCGTGTCCTCGACAATGTCGCGGCGGTCTTCTACAAGCTAGCCAAGTGTCTGCAATTCATCGGTAACATGCCCGCGGCCGCAACCGTGTGGTCCTTCGGCTTGGCGCAGGTGTCCTGCGACCAGTGCGACATGGCTCTTCCGCTGAATGGACCCAGGTTTGTGTGCAGCCAGTGTCCCGAGATGGACTTTTGTGTGGGTTGTCATGGGGATCTTGGTTTTAACGCTCTGAATGCGAATTCTGCATGTATTTGGCACGGTCATGTAGAGATTGATTTGGCGGAGTATATGCTGCCCGAGCAGAGGGGGGAGGCGCCGGATGAAGGCGTTTTGCATCAGGCGAGGAGGACATTCTTGGAGGGGTTGATTGAGCAGTATAGCCAGTGATTACTTATGGATTTATTTGGTGTTCTTTTATAGCGTGCGATATCCAGTCAGCGAATTACTAAGTCACATTTATAGCCAACTTCATTGATTTAGATACGAAGCAGTCACAATTATTATTTCCATGTCTCCTTCCTATTTTAACCTATACAGGATGTCCCATACTTTGGGCCTCTAGCACGTTAGGCAGAGAAAACCCGACTTCCCAAGTATTCTATGCCATTTGCTAGTAATAGCCTTCCTGTAGTAATAGACCCATTTAGCTACAGTTAGTTATTTCCACAACTCCCCCACTTCATCGCCTGCGGCTTCGTGAGGAACTTCTCATCCTGCGCATAGATAACAACACTCTCGCCATCGACGCCGACAAAGGTACAGAAGCCGCCGCCGGGCGAGGTAACGCGGTGAACGACCAAAGGGTTGTCTACCGTGTATATATATTAGCATTATCACAGGAGGGTAGAATAGAGGTATAAAAAATAGAAAGGGGTAGATGTACCGATTTGAACTGGGGTCCTGTCAGTTGGAACCAAGAGGCTGTAAGAGTCTTCGTTGTTCTCGCCGTAGAAAGTGACGGACACGTCAAAGGCGCTGGTAAGAGCAGCGAGGGTGGTAAGGGCGGTAACAACGGAGACCTTCATTTTGATAGATTGTAGTATTTAGCAAGGACTGGTTGGATTGTTATGTATAGTTTGCAAAGCCGGTGGGGATGGCAGTTTAAATAACGTTGACACCGAATATTAGCATGCGTATCCGTATAAAGCATTCAAGATATAATTAGGCGAGAAGCCCTAAATACCTACCATACTGCCTTAGATGCAGAACTGGAATGTCTGGCCCAGCTGAGGCAAGCGCGCTATGGGACCGAATCGGGGCTTGGAGTGTCACGAGAGGGCGTGAGACGACGCCATGCATTGCTACAGAGTGGCTATTGGGCGCTGGGTGAGACAGTTCTGGTCTGCCTGGAAGGTTAATGTGAGACTGGTCGCCTCGTATTTACAGCATCGGCGTGACCATAGCTCAAGCCAGTTCGTCGAACTTAGCATGGCACTTTATCATATATTCATTTCTGGTGACAAATGATCAAGCAAGGGGCGAAAGCGCTTTTTGAAAGATCGCTTCTATGAATATATTTCCCTAATACGGGCAGCTAGGGGCCCTAGCGCTTTATGAATGTTAACATATTCTCAGAGCCTCCTATTGGCACCTCACCAGGGATATATTTTAAGAATAAATAGTCCAATTGAAGGGATTTTGACAGTATATTTTATGCACATGATTATAGCAACCCTCGAATCGTAGTCTCATAGTCCTCCGGCTCTCTTTTCAATATCTCACCCAAAGTCGGCGTCACAACCGCCGTCTCACCGCGCCTAATCGCCTCCCAAGCAGTGGCCCATTCCCTCGCCAAGTCCACCCCGTGATACGTATGCTTGCCTTCATGCGGCAGCTTCGCATACTCATCAACGCTGATCTGTCGAATAGTTACATCCTTCCCAGAGACCCTCCCCAGTACCTCCGCCGTCTCCTTCAGACTCACAACCCTCGGTCCAGTAAGAAGGACAATTTTATTAACGTAGGGAAATTCCTCTGCAACATTCCCTGTTGTCGACGTAGCATAATCGACAACTAACCGCGCACTCGCCTCGCCCAGCTCATCCCTCTTCACCCAGGCCACACCAGGCCCAGATCCATCATGCGGGATGGTAATCTCGTTCTTCGGTTTCTTCAAATCAAACCAAGAGGTATAAATCGGGAAAGATTCCGAATACAGACCCTCACGGATAGAAGTATAGGTCATGGGGGCGTCAATTTCAGATAAGAATTTCTCTGTCTGGAGATGCGCGCCCATGACATGCGCGACGGAGTCATTTGTGTAATTCCCTGCGAAAGCGAGGGAAGAGTAGAAAATGTGCTTCACGCCGGACTTCTGGGCCGCGTTAATGGCTTTTTTATGCGCCTGCGTTTATTAGCACTGATGATGGTAAAGTGGGGGGGGGATAAGGGGTACATTAAATCGGTGCTCGATCTCGAACGAGGCATAGGAGATGAGCATCAGCACGTCCACGCCGTCGAATGCGTGGTCCAGTGTCGCGGGATCATCATAGTCTGCGTGGCGGACTGTGGCACCGGCAGCAGCTTCCTTTGATAGAGACTCGGGCTTTCGCGCGATCAGGACGAGCTGTGATGCGGGGACGAGGTTGAGGAGATGCTTGACGATGCTGGATCCCAGGCCGCCGGCGGCGGGGAAGACACCGATTCTTGACATTGTTCGGAAGTGGATTGGTAGATGGATTAGATAGATCTGGCAGGAGTGTGGTTTTATTAAGGGGATGTGCTTAGAAATCGATCTTGAAGAAGCGAAAAGAAGCTCAACAGTCCCACTGTATCAGTGACGTCATAGTCGTACTGTTAGGGCTCGCCGTCCAGATAACGCTACCACTGAGCATCAAATCAAAATATGGGCCTGTGATTTGGTAAGCTGGACCAGCATTGAATCAATCCTTGGGTCAGCCCCCCAAAGAGGAGCTTGATATTACGCTTTCACCCGTGTATAGGGCCTTTTGCAAGCTCATATTCCATCAAAGAACCCAATCAGGAGGTCTGCTTCGGCCAGATATATGACTACTTCTTGAAATGTTAGAACCTCAAGATTGATGAGGCCCTTTTTACGCTACCTACATTCGTAGCTTTCAACGAGCCTTAGCCTTCCATTATATCAGGGCTTTCCCCTAGCCTCTTGGAGTCTCGCTACTATGAGGAACTGCCTGGCGAGACTTATGCAGCCCCATGCTCCGAGTAGGCCCTACAAAGGTGTGATCTTCCAGTTTACCGCAACCATTCAAGACACAAGCCCTTGTATAGATATGATATTTGTATTCCTGCCCTACTTCTAAGTATACGGTCGAGTTGGCAACTCAGGATACACCACCGGCAGCTCCGAGCCTTGAACCTCCTTTGGTGGCGATCGAGGAGGTTGGTGTGTCATCCCGCCATGTAGCTCCGCTAGATCCGGCGGTGTGGCTTTCGTGTTTTGATTCTGCGATGTGGAAGGTCGGATTCGTAGCCAGATGAGGAAGGCCAGAGCGGCGAAAACTGGAAGACCAACACCAAGTCCGACTCCGAGAGCGACCTTGGAAGTTGTATTTAGTCCGGACGACGGAGTTGCCGAAGGGGTGTCTGCGGTCGCAGAGCTGGGTGTGGAGGACGTAGTGTTTGCTTTAGCGGAGGGTGAATGGGTAGCGATGCTATCGGCCGTTGAAGTAGGATCGGGCTCTGTGATATTGAAGTACGCAGAGGTAAACCCCTCGGGGGTGTCGGAGTTCATCCAGAAGAAGAAGACATTCGAGTAATCGAGGTCGAATCCGTAGAGCTGCACAGTCCAGGTGAAATTGCTGACTTTGTCGCTGGAATAGATTTTGGCTATATCCGTTAGCAGTCTGTAATAGGATGGCACAACCTATTGACCTGACGTACAGTAGACGTTCCCTTGGCTTGCGGCTGATTCCTGAACAATGCTCTGCTGCCAGAAGGATATGTTGAACTCGCCCAGTGTTGTCTCCCATGCGATGACCTGGGTGTCTCCTATCGTCCAGACTGGGTTAATGCCTGTCCACGAGGAAGGGTTCTTGAAGTGGTTTTTGGAATCAACACCATGAGCGAAGGGGCTGAATGCAAAGAGGATGAAGACTATGCCACATAGCATTGTGAACGACGACCGCGAGACAGACCAAAACACGCATACCATGCTCGGGGTAGGAAGGAGAGACCCTGAGATGCCTGGAGGTATGCGCCGTCCCGAGTCGCCATTTTCTGTCAAGGAGTACTTCTGCCGTCCCCACCATACCAAATGGCTGGGTTAAGGGCGCCACGACACGGGACATGGACCAGGATTGTATTATTTCCTGCGCTCAGAATGAATCAGTGTTCATGACGCCCATCCATTGGGGATCAACAGCATCCCAACTGCCGGTTAGATTGCGCTTAGATGCCAGTTCAACCTAGAGATGGATCATTCTGTGAGAGTGATTAGAGCCACTGCTGTGCCACGATACCAACCCAAGCAGAGGTTCGCAATTCACCAACGTTTAGCAGATTATTGTGACTATCCGAGTCCGTTGGTTGTGGGCTGCATATCTAGTCTATACTAGGCGCCACGCTAAAGCAAGATGACTGCGGCATCACCCTCGTGGGCTAGAAATGGCGGTGGATGAGCCGATCATCATATTAAAAACAGAATTTAAGGGTTTTGCTTTTCGCGAGAATTGTCTGACCATTTGTCGAGTGCAATAGCCCCTGCCTGTTGGTAATCGTCGTGCTCGCAAAAACCTGACCGAAGTGCCAAACGGGTGCCCGTTAGAGCCAGAAGAAAAGTACTAAAGCAAAGGTGGACTGTGTAATTGTACATTAATCTATCCAGTAAAGTGAGGTCTATCTGAGCTGTCTGCGCATATCGCAGTTGAAGTGGTAGAAGATTCAACCGAGGAGCCTGGGATGAGGCGATGTGAACCTATCGGCGGGCAACGGGTATCCCCTGGGGTTGAGCAGCGTAAGAACAAACTCGTTCTTGTGGCCGCAGCACAAAGTACGTGCTGTGGGAACTGTTGGGCGCTTGGACGTCGAATCACCGTACGCCCTAAACCGCCATGCAGACTTAGCATCGCCTGAAACCTGCTAGGGTCTCGCCTTGGAGGTCCGGACAGTCTGACAGCTTCTCAGACTCTCTCATGAGCACTCCAATAATACAAAGGCGAAATGGGTTTGTCCCCAGGAGAAAGACGACTCGTTCGTTTGTTATGCTATTCCCTCACAGTTATTGTTATCATCACGCTCGTCCTCTGGCCGCCCGTCTCTTATGCTTCAGTGACGGCGCATAAAGGACTACAGGACGCCCAGGGTTACCTACCTTCTATAACAAATCAGACTCTGGGTGTAAGGCTTCTTTCTAATGCATCGGGCTTTGCTGACTTGAGCAGGTCCAGAAGGTGTTCGCTATCAGCCTTCCGAGTAGATTGGATAAACGCGACAACATTGTCCTGGGCTCGTCTGTCAGTGACTTCCATGTTGAATTCATCGATGGGATGATCCCAGATGAGATAGATACGAAAACATATCCCTATGTATGTTTACCTGTTGTGTTCCAGAACTGCCGTTGATGAAATTAGAACTGGAACTATGAGCATCGAGCGGTTGAGTACGCAGCTCGACGATCACACGTCAATGCAATGCAAAAGTGCGTATCACCAATCCACAACTTTTTCTCAATTTGACCGTCCCCAGGGTTGTCGGAGAAAGATTGGGCAGCGCCATTATTATGGAGGACGACGCGGACTGGGATGTATCGATCAAAACCCAACTACAAAGCTTCGCTATTGCAGCCCGCGCTCTTCAACCAGAAGATCCTGCCTCAGACTCACCGTATGGCCATGACTGGGATATCCTCTGGTTAGGACATTGTGGCCTGGAATGCCACACCCACTACCCTTCTTTCCTAACGCCGAATGACCCTACAATTCTTCCACCCCATCACTTCTTGCCATACTGGCGCGACCCCCCACCACTTCACAGGCCAGATGATTCTCGCCTAACATGCACAGTAAGCGATGGCGTCTGCTCGATCGTCTACGCCGTTAGCTTCCGCGGGGCACAACGGATTCTAGCAGCCCTGTCTGTAAACCCATCCGGCATCTCAGAGGAAATTGACATCGGCGCCCAGTTCGATGTCTCCCTGGGCCGAATGTGTGGAAATGGGTATTTAAAGTGTTTTGGAACATACCCCTCACTTACTGGTGGCTATAAAGCCGCTGGGTCAGCAGCGAAAGGGTCTGATATCAATGGCCCTGCTGTGGATGGCGGGCCAATAGAGGGCCCCTTCAGCAATGGTGTCATGTATAGCACGATGCTTAACATTAACCGCCTTCTAAGAGGGGAGACGACAGCTCGGGCGACTTGGGATGATGCTCCGGTTCCAGAGATTGATCCTAGTAGTATTCCTGTACTAGGAGGTACTTTACAGGGTTGAACTGGCGGAGCCGGCCATAGGTCTGTGTGATATGAATTATTTAGCTTTGATTTCATAATATCCCGTTTCTGTTCATCGATACAGACCTATATTTACTGCCTTGAAACTATCTACAATCGGGGTTGGACATAGCGGCAAGTGGAATATTATTTAGAAAGAAAAAGAAAAGAAAAAAAAAAAATACCTATTGTTGGCCCTCCGTCAGGGCTATTCTACATCGGCCTATACCTCAGTATACTGGTGAGGATAGCTTTGTAGGTTGTTTAGCTATACCTAATATGAATCTGATTCTCTTTATCCCAACAACAGATATACTGCAAGTCCAGATACTTGCGAGCCTCGGCTTCAGATCCAATCTCGCAATGATCAACTCTATTATTGGAAAACCCCATCATTGGTTCCTGAATACGAGCGCCCCGTCCAAAACAAACAGCCAAGGACGCCAAGGAGGGCAAGCCTCTTCATACGCACCATGTCATTGGGCGGGAATGATATCCAGGACCCTTTTGACCATGAGCTCGACCATTGAGGATATAAGGTTCATTCAGTCTCGTGTTCTGGCTAATTTGAGACGGCCCACGCGGGAGATTTAAGCAGCGCAGCCCCCTGTGGATTCCCCGGCCAGAAATGCCTCGCCAGCCCTCCGGGGCGTATTCCTCGGCAATGTTTGCGTATCGCCTCATCCTGCTTTGCCTCGTGCTAGCTGCAGTGTGCCATGCAGAAAATGTCAGCCCACGCGCCGATTCCTCCCTCGCGAGCCTGGTTTCGGATTCAACAACGGATGTAAAAGAGCTGTGGAAACGCCGAAAGGGAGGCGGAGGGTCCGATGGCGACAGTAGCTCTGGATCTGGATCTGACTCCAATTCCTACTCCAATAGCTACAACGACGACGACTACGACGACAACGACGACGACGATTACACTTACGGCCAAGTCCCGGAAGACGACGATGTCTGGTACAGCTGCACGCGACCCATGAACAAAACGCGCCCTGCCGAAAATACACTAGGCTACGGGGGGTATTATACCGTTGGAAATGGACAGTGCGTCGCCCCCTTGCTATCTCTATAGACCAGCGTATTGACAACTACAATAGAAAGAATAGCACACAAGGCGGGTATACCGCGAAAGGCTCAGGGTCCGCCCCCCACTGGGATAACAGTACCGGATCATGGTCCTACAACAAATACCCATCCTATCTCGACCCGCCAGAAACGCTCTCCTACACCGGCGGGGCAGCAGTACCCTACCTGTCAGGAAAAGTGTCACCAAACGGCGTCTCGCCACGCAAATTCACAAACCTGCCCTACACCCCAGACCTAGAGGAATACCCATCGGGGTATGAGTGTACAATCCCCAACACGAACTACGCATACAAATACGAGGCGGAATTCAAATATACCGAATCGGACGACGACTCGTCACGCAACGCACCGATATATTGCTGCTGCGCGTTGGACTCGCTGTGCGGATGCGACGACTTCCACCAGAACTCTAGTTTCGTCCTCGCCATGCTTAAGAAGGAGATGGACAGTGTCAATCCCTTAAACAGTACGAGTGTCTGCGCAATTGATATCGAAGGCGAGACGACGATTCTTGTCTCCGGCACGCTGGAGGACGGGTCGACCAAGGCGGATGGGGAGACGGAGTCTCTGACCGAGACGATCTCCACGACGGGGATGACGAGGTGTATGCGTGCTACGGGGGCGCCGGATGAGGTTTCTACGGCGGGGATGAGGGTGCTTGGGGGGCCGTCGCAGAGGGCGTCTGTTCTTGCGTGGGTTGGGACTGTTGGGGCTGGGGTTTTGGTTGGGATGGGTGTTGTTCTGTTGTAATAAGTTTAATTCTTGAGTATTATTTATTTAATATAACGATATCAGTGAGATATCGGCCGCTAGTAGGATATGCATCGCACGACCAATCTATATACAATAGAAAACGAAAATGCGGAGGATCAGTCGTCACGGCGCCCCAGCTCGATTAGAGCCTCGCTCTCCTCATCTCCTTTAACGCTTCTCCTCCAGGGCAACGGAGGCATCATATAGCGAGCGCGCCGTGAAGGTGGGGAGCATAAACCAGGAGAACCTGCGGGGCTTTGGTAGCGATATTCGCCCTTTAGTCCCATTATCTGAGTATACGTCCAGAAGAGACAGACAACGGCAGCGGCGGCAAAGAGGAAGCCGCACAGTGTTACAAGTTGCCAGTGTTGACCCATCTTACTCATTAGCAATAGATTCGATTTGATTCGATATATGGTGCTTACCCAGAAAATCAACCGTGCGTCGTTACGGTGCCAGCTGTTCCCAGTGTGATGCGTAAAGAAACTCCATGGGTGATTCTTATATTCGTCTGGTATGAGAATGCGGACGCGGTTCGTCTCAGACGGGGAGTCTTTCATGTACTCCTTCCAGATCACTGATAGGAAGAGTGGGCCGGTCGAGTACATGACGGTGATATAGGGCAGACCCCAGTGGCGGTCGTACTGCTGGAGTGACTTAATCACCTTTAAGAAGAAAGGGTGCTGCGGGACTGAACCCATCGCATCGTTGGATATACCAGTCGGTACAGTGCGGCGCAGCCATGAGGGGTATGCGAGCAGGGGGTCCAAGGGACGATTGCAGCCCTGGTTACAGTTAGAATTCGTATCAAAGGGCTATTAGTAGGTACACACGTCGTCTAGATCGATATATATTCCGCCGTAATGCGCCAGAACGAAATACCGAATTGAGTCTGCGCGTTGAATCGGATACTTATAGCCGTCAAACGTCTCGAGGAACCATGGATATTCAGCAGCAATAAATTGGCGCGACTTTGCGTCCGTCCACAGCTGGAACAATTAGCACAATACGGGTTCGTTGAGGTAGAGTCGTACAATATACTCGTAGTCCGGGTGCAGGTCAATACAGCTCTGCTGGGCATTGGCCCACACCTCAGGAATAGTCTCGTTTTTGTAGGTCTGGTGGATAATTTTTGGGATGATATGGGGGCTGGCCAAGCTGGAGTTTACTCGGGGTAACTCAGCGCGGTGGATCGCATCGGCGGCGGCATCTTCGATGAGAAGTGATAACAGAGTCCAGACACTGCGAACCAGGAGAAAGATAGTGAGAATGCCGACCAGGAAAAAGACCAAAAGACTGCGCCGCATAGTGGGGGAAAGACAACCCAAGCTGGAACGGAAAGAAACAGCGACAATAGAATAAATAAGGAGCGCCAAAATGCAGAAACAAATGAATCGCAAGGGCCGAAAAGGAGCGCGTGTTTAATAAAAGAGGAAGGGCAATCATGAATCGTAAAGACGCTTGGCTGAGATCGCTGGATGCCGCTGGATGACGCCGATGATCGCTGGATGCTGCACTCAGCCCCTTATGCTGCGGCCTTTATCAGCCACCTCACATCTTAAATTACGATAATATAGCTCGGGGTACCATCTGTTGAGGAGACTAGGGTTATTCCGCGGAGAAGATAGGCGTAGCCTCGAACAGTCTTGACTTTCCCATTCTGCCATCATGCATAATGACATCAAAATCGCACCCATGGTTATATTACTCGTTTTATTTTACTGCTTTTCTTCCTCCTCCGGTAGTTCCTACCGAAGCCTTTGTGGTGTTTTGAAATCAAAATTAAAAGCACAATAGTATTATTGTATCTAGTACCAATGCAAACGAAGATAAATCATAATATTATGAATATCACAATACCCATTAACATCTTCCATTCCATCCCCTCTCACGCCGTACAGCCCACGCCTTGAGTGCGATAGCCAGAACCACCAAGGACATAATAAACGCTGTGAAGCCCATGCCCACAGTGAACGCAAACATCGCATCCACCTCATAAAACTCCATAGCCTCGACCACATCGCTAGCCTATGAATAAACAATTAGCAAGTCTGTCTGATGGGGACCGCACAAGGTTTGAATACGTACACTCAACATGAAAATAAGCCCACCAGCCATGAGACAGAACGCAGTAACGATCTCCGTGGGAGGGCGGCCGGGGAGGTACGAGGTTGGCGGACGAAGAAAGAGTAGGATATATGTCATTCCGCGAGCGATAGCGAATCCAACAAGCATACTTCCCCATTGCTTGTGCACCATTGTTGAAGTCATACTGCTTTGGTGGTGCGAGCTCATCATTATCCCTAGGAGGAGGATTATAAGCGCTGGCATCGGGTTAAGTGGGACGCCCTGGGATTTGGGAGGGCTCCAGTTATCACAATTCGACTCCTCATAAGGAGACAGCGGCAGGATAGTCTTGTTAAGAGCCTCGCGAATACGGCGCGATTCAAACAGCATACCAGCCAGACCACCACCAAAGAACATAATAGAGATGGCAACATGCTCCATATCCCTCGCCGTCCATTCCTCTCCCCACCCAGACAGGTGTTCTAAGAAGACATTCGTAACGCCATATAACCAGATAACGAACGACTCCACGAACTCGCCCGAGGGGACCTTTGCCTTCCACCCGACGATATACGCTGGGGGTTTCTTATTCCATGCCCATCCTAGGTCCGCCCAGGCTCCTGTAAACCGTCCGAGAGTGAGAACACCGTACCAGAAGAAGATCCCGCCTTTGATGAAATGTGCCACGCCGTTGAAGACTTCAATGCCGTGGAAGATACCGCCGTAAGTAACCGCTCCAGTGGAAATAGCAACAAATCCGAAGGGGAGGATGATGCGGTCGATCACATCATAAACGATATTGACAGTGCGTAAAGCACGGTTTGAGACCATTCCAGGTACGCAGAAGAGGAGTCGATGGACAATCGACCTATAGAACCAGTGACGCAGGCCAGAAGGCTTCTCCTCAGGCTGTTCAAAGTCGCCGTGCGCACCCTCGGCCTCGATTGACGGCGACAAAGGTTCAGTTCCCTGACTATCGCGGGACGGGCCGTATTCGCCAATTGCCCTATATGCATGCTCATCCGTAGATACAGGCAGGAAGGTAGCACGGATCTCCCTTGGCTTGCCACGACCATCATAAACAAACAGCAAACCCAAAAAGACCTGAATAGTGAAGACCGCTGTCACGATCCAGCCGATTTTGTGGTGCGCGTTATTCTCGTACAGATCGGGTGTCTGGCTATTATATATTATCCCGAAAAGAAGGCCGATGGTGTTGAAGAGCAAGAACACAAACTGTGATGGGAGAGCAAGGCGCGATCGGCCAACGTTGAGTAGGACGGCTGTCACAGTTAGTACATGATCTCAATAGTTGCAGAACTAGAAAATGGTTACCTGCAGGAAGAACAAAGCACCAGGCTAGTACCATGAACGCAATGTGGGCTAGGATGGTGGTCGAGTGTTCGCCATAGGCAAAGTAGCTTGTAGGGCTTTCACTTGGTGAAGTCGGGGAAGCCGAAGCTGTTGGAGCAGCGCTGGAGGTAGAATGCAGATCCATGTTCATATCCATGTCTACCAGCCTCCCGCGACGGAGAGTTGTTTTTGCTCTAGGCCAAATGTATCCACCCAAAATCGTGCTCAAAAGGGTCCTCGGATTAACAGCAGGGTTGCTTGTGGGGGAACGTAGGGATGAGGAAACGGAAGTATGAGTGTGGGTGCTGTGTAGGAAATCCAGCTCTGTCTATTTTCTAGCGCTCTACCAAAACCACCCAGGACAGGGCAATATATTAGCCCTTCTGTTAATGGCTGCCTAGAAATGTAGCGAAACTATCCAGCAAATGCCCAGCATCCAGCGACATCCAGCGAAGATCTGCGGCTCCGTCATAGTTGTCCACGATAAATACAGGCGGTCAGTGGGAATGAGTACAGCAATCACAAACACAAGAAAACAAGCACTTGGCGGGAGAGCCACTCCTGCAAACTATCCAATTGTTGTCTCGTAGGTCATGTACACTACGTAGGCCGAGCTGGGGCCTCAGGCTGAGATGCATGACTGCGCTAGTCCCAGTCTGGTCACACCCGCCGCTGAACTTCACCAGCCAATTAAAAGACACAGCGATATTTCGCCGGATGGAGCGAATCTCGCTGGATGCGCTGCTCCTGATTTCATGAAGTCCTACCCTGACCCGCCACCAAGTTGACCTTTCATCAAAATGGAGAATATTCAGACTACAGCAACGCGCTCGCTGGCAAATTCGACGGCTCGGATCAAGCCCCGCCGCGCCGGCGTGCCTTGTGTGCGATGTCGCCAGATGAAGGTACGAATCGCAACCCATCGGGTGAAGGTTAATTAACGTGTTCAGGTAAAATGCAATGCAAGCCAGAGATTCCCTGCAGCTTGTTCCGCTTGCGAGAAAGCAGGCGAGCGGTGCTCTGTTGACCCTTTGTTCAAGAGGGTGTCCAAGAGAAGGTACCTCACTGGCCAACTTAAGATCTGTTGCTTATTCTAATCGATATAGTGTGAAACGCGTATCCCGAGAAGGCAGTCCTGCATACCGAACGCCTCAGTCTGAAATATCAAGCAGCGAGCCGACTTCCGTCCCACCGAGATCCGACGGGCCTTGCTTGGACTCGCTAGCGAGTGTCACTGCCGAATTGCGCGGCGGAAAGAGACATGCCCGGTTTACCCATGGGACTACCGGTATTAACCTCTGGTCTGGTGCCGTGGCAGAGCTGCTAGAGGAGTACTACTCCAATATACACCCTCGGTTCCCGCTACTCCTGGACCCAACTACCATAATCGACAGCTACGAGAAAGCACCCTTACTCTTTTGGACCGTAGTGGCCATTGCAAGCAAAGACTCGGACAAGTATGCATCGGACTACGCTCGGCTACAGATTCTTGTACGGCAGCTGGTAGCAGATATAATTCTGCTTGGTACGAGGTCCATATACCTTGTTCAAGCTCTACTCCTACTCTGTGTTTGGTCTTTCCCGCATACAGATATGAGCAAGGAGCCATTTTCAATGTACTGCTCTGTGGCAATTTCCATGGCACGGTCTTTGGGTTTGCACCGCCCACAACATCCATATATTCTATTTGCGGCAAAGGCGGCGGAGATTGGGACATTGGAAACACGGACCTCAACCTGGCTGTCTTGTTTTATAGTTGATCAATGGTAGGACCATAGCTCAGTTTCTTATGCTCTCGCTGATTGTTCAGGCACACTGCACGATTCGGAGTCCCAAGCTCCATCAGAATAGATCACACAGTGCTTCAGGCCCTGAATGGATCCATGACTTGGCTACCACAGACTACAAAGATCCAACTTCAAATCGCCCTAATCACATCAAAGATTTCGACTGCCCTAGGAGAATGCGAGACGTCGTCCACCGGGCTCGCACCAGATCCCCTGCCGTTTATTAAGATGTTTGAATCCGAGCTGTGCATGATCCAAGACAAATACACAGCTGAATGGTCTCCCGCTGATGAAGTGTCCTTCCTCGACGCGCGGCTCAGCTTATACTGTTATGCTCTCGGGAAGAAGACTGAAGATCTGAACCCCCTTCATCGAGAAAAAGAACTTGAACTCATCACTCAAGGTAGTATCACTGCTACACATCTCTTAACTATTGTGACAACCTTCCCCGAAGCACTGCGCAAAGGAACAATCCATGTATTCCGCTCCGCAGGGTACGCCGTCTTCTTCCTCCTCCGCATTCTCGGGACAGCACCAAGGGATTGTATAGATGAGACGAGCATCAGAAATATTATCAGGCAATCATTTACACTTATGAGGCAGATATCTCAGACATCCAACGATCGACGGTCTCAATGTGTGCGGGTTTGCAGGATCATCGAGCACATGCTGGACTGCGAGGACTGGAAGGAGAACGAAGACACGCCCTTCCTGGGCAAGGCGGAGTCGTTTATGGCTATGAATTTCGTGGCGGATGTTGCGGCCCGGGGGATTCTCAAGGCGTATAAACATACGCGGCACGCAGTTGCTGCACGGATGGAGCGTGAGCGTGATCGCAGTCACGGTTCAAGGGAGGCTGAACCAGCAGCGGTGCAGCCAGACGAGGGCTCGCAGTTTGAACTTGACTTCTCGATATGGGATCCCATGGAATGGCCTGTTAATTGGCAGGATGGGAATGATTTTTTATTTCTCAGTAGCAGTATAGGTGCATCGTGATTTATTGTTTAGTAGCATTAGCCAAATGCAGCCACTATCCCCAGCACAACCTCAATTAACCCGCTAGCAGGGCCAAATAGACCAGGTATCCCTGATGCTCATAATTTGGTCTGGTGGTTCTGGTACGGTTTGATATGCGAACAAAGAGATCTGCCCGCCGACCTCCAGACTCAATAAGCAATAAGGTCCGTTTATGTACCACAATAAGGACGAAGTCCAATTAGATAGCCCCGTCTTGTATAGTTTGTAGAAGTCTGGCTATTGGATGGATTCCACGCGGGAGCCACGCGATCCAGTCGAACACTCCTTTCCAGCGGATATCTGCATTGAATAGGTAGCCCAGGTTCCCAGGGAATGGGTATAGAAGCCACGAGGATGGCATAGTCTGGACTAATTGACAACGGCGTCTCTAACAACACGCTAAACAGCTGGGCAACTGCAGGTGGGCTGGTTAGTCAACGGCCGACGTCGAATCAGCGACACATTCTGTCCTGCATCAAACCCCTATTTCGGAAATGTAGTGCTATACACCCGGACAGAGGCCACAGCAGAGACACTCACAAAGACCAATCCACAGTCTCCTGAATCCGCAAGAACACTGTCAGAAATATGCACGCGCATTGCAACGTCTCAATCCCCATCCACCATCAGCGCACAACACATAGCCGAGATATATCGTCTCATCGCCGACGCCGAAGACCACCGCACTCTCGACCCCGGGTGGGATATATTCGGCTCGCGGGACCTGGCTATTACCAGCTGGGCGGATCTGGATTTGTATGAGGTGGATTTCGGTGGCGGGCTGGGCAGGCCGAAGTTTGTGAGACTGCCGTATATGGAGGCGGATGGGGTGGCTGTGCTTTCGCCGAGGAGGAGGGATGGGGCGGATGAGAGGCTGGAGGTTATGGTCCTCTTGAGGAGGGATGATATGGCTGTTTTGGAGAGGGATGAGGTGTGGATGGGTGTTGTGACTGGGGTTGGAAATGTTGTTTAATGCTGATAGAGAAGCATGGAGGAGATATGGTATAAGCTAATCTGAAGTTACACCTGGTGTTTTGAAATTGGTAGGGAACTTGTCATAGTTGTGCGAGAGCCATCGCCGGCAAGTCGTAGGGGCAGTACCTGAGGGCTTAAACACAGTTGGGGGTAATTTCGGCCTCTACCGATAGGGCTGAGGAATAACATTTGTAGATCACAATGCTGGGAGAACCACTTTGTATCTCCTTCACTCGCAGGCCTTAGGGTAGGCGGCCCTGACTCGCCACGAAATTTTGCAGCTCCTGACCTCTAATAGGCGAGAAAATAGTCGGCGCACAGTCCCGCTTCACATCCAGGAGTAGCGCCTAAATAGCCCAATCTCGACCCCATTTCGACCCCATTTCCAGTCCAATTCCCACCCTGTGAGTGGATCAAATCGATCTAGCGCCCAGTATGTTTCTGGCCACTACGCCCCGACTGCTTGGCAGGACTGGCCCTGCTGGACAAAAGGAGCCGCCTGCCCAGCGCGAATCCTGCGATTTGTTCATCCTTTCTGTGTTGGGTTGTTGGCGATCGATTTCCATCCCAGGATGAAGAGGTTCCTTCTTGCCCTGGCATCAGGCCTGCTGCCATGGAGTAGGTTTGAGCATTTGCCGTCGATTTAATTTACTACTCAAATACAGTGCTCGTTACTGACCAGTGCAGCCACGGCGCAGGTGTGCACCCCCGAGCCACTGTACGACGACATCTACTCCTACCGCATCTACAACCAGTCCGCCCTCGACACTCTCGCGAGCGAATGTACAAGCATCAACGCGAGCGTTTCCATCGAATATAACTATACCGGCTCATTCTATCTCCCGAACATCCAAAGTATCACTGGAGATCTCGAATTGTATCCAGGCCCTAGGGGCGCCTCGGGAGACCAGCTTCCCACGATTGAAGATGCAATTTCTCAAAACGAATCCATTTCCCTTCCAGATTTGGAGACCATCGGTGGACGTCTGCAGCTCGCGTACCCGCATTATTTCAGAAACTTTTCGGCCCCGAAATTGAGCGCGGTCGATGGGTACTATGTTAGTATAGATTACGCGCACGATGTCGACTTAAGGGCGCTTCGCAGGGCGAAGGAGGTGAACATTAATGGGAATCTGTCCAGGTATGGATACAGTAGCAAATTAACTCCAATTGGGTTGGGAGCTGACGCCACGCAGTATACGACTGGAGTCATTGGAGGAGGTCAGGGATCTCGATATCTACCCCAAGAGCGCATCGCCATCACCTATAGATATATTCCTGCTATCGCTGAAGTCGGCGGCCAGTATCGTCCTGCAAGGTGGAATAGCGAGGTTTTTTCGCCTTTTGCCATCATTTTACTGAAACCAGTTAACCAGATCAACAGCGTTTCCCTGCCGAAGCTCACCAGCCTGGGGCCGAATCGATTCTCTATAGACCCTGATCCTGCGAGTTTTGAATTGACGACAGAGGGTGGACCACCTCTAAACGTCTCATTCCCAGAGCTTGATACTGTCCACGACGCCATGAAACTGGAAGGCAAAATTGGGAGGTATTGCACTTATTACATAAACCCTATTTTATCTGTGCTGATGTTGACTTTTGGCGTGCTAGCCTCTCAATGCCAAAGATAATCGATACAAACATGACACTGGAAGTAGAAACCTCCGATCCTCTAGCCATTGATCTCCCCGTCCATCGAATCCGCGAAATGGAATTCCGCGGAAATATTTCAAGGCAAGCTTCCAGACCTACAGTTATTACTGGCGCATTATCTAACGGTGGGCTGTAGCGTCAATCTACCAAACCTGCGCCGTGCCGCCGACGGTGTATACATATACTCTGACACGCCTCTCGACTGCGAGAAAGTCCAATCCGAGATCTTCCGCAACGTAAGCATATCCAACGGGTCGCTAACGTGTCGCGTTCCCGAGGAGGAGCCAAAGCCGCAAAGCCTCAGCACGAATGAGAAAATTGGAATTGGCCTTGGATGTGGTATTGGGGGGTTAATTGTGTTCATACTGATACCTGCTTATCTCTTGCATCGCGGAAAGAAGAGGAACGAGCAGTTTAAGCGTGTTCAGGACATGGAGCTTACGCCGCCGACTTATCAGGCTGCTCAGCAGGAGCACTCCTCTCCACCTGAGTATTCGCCTGGGGAGAATGGGCGTGTTTCTAGCTCGCGCGAGACGTGATGGTTATACATTCTGGTTTATGAATTCCCTGACATAGGTATATGTAATGTGTATTATTTGATACCATTTATCTCAGTATGGATATTTTCAATATTTCAGCGGCTCAGAATATTACTCCAATTGCACGAATATTTGTCCTATAGGGGCAACTCAGACTCGACCGAACTGGATTTCGATTGGCGCATTTAGTCACCGCAAACGCCGCCAAGTGAGGCAGGTCCTTAACATCTGCCCATAGACCCTGGAAGTCATAGTGTATTACAGGAACGGGCTGAGGATAATGTACAGACAAACTCAACGACAACCCCAAACCGGGGACCCAGGTGTCTAATCAGCGTTCTTGCCTCATTACCCCATTGGCCTCGCCTCAGATAGCCGATCTCCAGAATTATCCGACGAAGACACGGCGTGCATTCCCTCCATTCATTCAGCCAACATATGATCAGCTTGATCATGGACAAATCGTCCCATTCTCCTCCAGGCCATTCACCGCGGGGATCAGAATAGTTTGCTGCCATGTCGTCGGTTATTGTAACGGTTTCAACGTTTCTGGGCATTGCGTCTTGCAAGCGCTTTGTCGTGTCTTCTGTAGGACCCACCAGCATCGCCCAAGGGACTTTGAAGTTCTTGATATTCTCCAGGGAGACCATGTCACGCAGCGAGCCCGTGATGTTTATTGTAGGTTCGAGAACATTGTACATAACCCAGATAGTCAAATCCGTCAATGTTTTCCGAACAGGAGACAGGGCGGCCGGGATTAGATCTAGCTCAATGGTATTGGAGGTGGAAGCTCTCGTGGTGTTTGGATAAAAGTACCAGCCCCAATGAAGAGTCTGGAGCTTCTGGGTAACTGAGAGGATTTCACCAAGGTGAATCTGGCGAACAGTCCTTAGCTCGAGAAATTTGAGCTTTCCGGGGGCAGGTAACTCTGGAAAAGGTCGACTAAACTGGACTGAGTTGTCAATGGTGGCGGACATGCGTTCAAGCTGTGGTAGATAAAAGAATGGCATGACCCTCAGTAAACTCTGGCCGTATTCTTCCTGAAAACGGCCATATCCCTGCCATACACGAATTGTCACATCTCGCAGGTCTTGAAACGCAGGCAGCTTATAGTGCCCGGATTGGTACATGGCTAAACAAAGCACCACACCAGTCACTGTGTTCTGTCGAGGGAAATCACCCCAAATATATAGATACCGCAGACCTGGAAGCTGCACTAATAGAAGTGCGAGCAGGGCGTCTATGCTGCCGTTGCACAATTCCTGGATCCAAATGTCGCAAACCTCATCCGGAATTCCAGTGCGCCGGATAGCAGGAATGAACTCGTCGAGCTCAGGGTCGGTGACGGGAATTTCAGGGAATGCATACCTATACTTCTTCCTCACGAACACGCTGCCAGTCAAGCGGAGCTTTCTGATGTCAGTGGCCAGCTGGGGCCTGCAAACGAGGGTCCGTATGAGTTGTGGTACTGGGGGAGGAGGCTCGTCCTCATCCCATTGCCAGTGAAACTGGATGCTTGAGTACATAAAAGGTTCGGTGATTCCGAGAAACTCTCTATTAACTAAACAGAGTGCGCTGAGGTCTGCGTACGAGAGGTACTCGAGCACCTCGCACACGATCTCCACGGGGCAGCGCTGTAGACGGGATCTTGAGTAATAGCTCTAGGATTGGTTAGCAATAATATTGGCACACCAAGAGCTGACACACGGGCTCCATGTCTGAAATGTGAATGGCTTAGTCTAGGCGGGTGCGAGCTGGTTTCTGGGTGGTAGTTATAGAAGAGGAAGAGGATGAAGATGAAGATGAAGAGGGAATGGGGAAGAACATGTGGGGGACCGGTTGGCGGCGCCGATCATTTGATACATACCGTTTCCTCCCCGCTGTCATTGATTAGTCTGGAGACAGTGCTAAATATTACCATACTGGGAAGTGGTATGTACTTGCCAAATCTATATCATCATATCTGGGCAGTATAAAGTACCGAATTGCGCCTGGAGGGTTCCACGATAGAGTGAGATTCAATAACCAGTCTTTGTCCAAGTCATCAATCGCAGCGCCAAGAGTGCTGCGCCCAGGACGAGGCTGGCGTTCAGCCTTGTATTTAGCATTAGCAACATGACTACCCCTCTTCAGATTTCAAAACTAGGAAGCAGCAACAATCAACCAAGGAAGGGGCAAGAGGCCGCAAGATGCCCCCGCGAGTCCTCTGCCATGATGCCTACACGATCGCCTGGATCTGTGCACTCCCGCTGGAGATGGCCGCAGCAAAACTGATGCTTGAAGAGGTTCATGATAGTCTCACTCAGCCATCGACCGACCACAACTGTTACACCCTGGGAAACATCCACGGCCACAACATCGTGATTGCGTGTTTACCCTCCGGCGTCTACGGTACCATATCAGCGACGACAGTGCTGGCGCAAATGCTACCTACCTTCCGATCGCTGAAGTTCGGCCTCATGGTCGGGATCGGCGGCGGCGTACCGACCAAGGCAGACGTGCGTCTTGGAGATGTGGTAGTTGGGATACCGAGTGCTACATCCGGAGGTGTGATACAGTATGACCATGGCAAGACCCTGCATTCTGGACGATTTGAACGAGTCGGTGCATTGAACAAGCCACCTCAGGTGTTGTTGACCGCTGTGTCTCAGCTGCGGAGCAATGATATGGTCGGGCGGCAGTCCAATCTGGCGCAGGTTATATCGAATGGTCTGAGCCAAGGGCAGTTCTCGCGGCCAGATCGCGACCTATTGTTCAAGCCTGGATATACTCATCAGAACCCGGACTTTGATTGCTCGACGTGCGACCAAATGGAGCTGGTACGCCGGGAGCCTCGACAGGACGACGAACCACGCATTCACTATGGGTTGATAGCCTCGGGAGACCAGGTACTCAAGGATGCTACAAGGCGTGACTCCATTGCACAGGGCCTCGATATCCTCTGCTTTGAAATGGAAGCCGCAGGCCTAGTGGACCAACTTCCATGCCTGGTGATCCGCGGAGTATGCGACTACTGTGACTCGCACAAGTCCAAAGAATGGCAAGGCTATGCAGCCCTAGCAGCAGCGGCATACACGAAGATGCTTCTACAAGTCGTGCCGGTACACCGCGATGAGTCTCGGTCACGTAAAGGACGTTGGATGGTACCGTTTTCTAGAAACAAAACATTTGTCGGGCGGGATAATTACATCGCCATGCTGGAGGAATCTGTCCTATCACCAGATGAGACGCAGAAAACTGCTATATGTGGACTGGGAGGGATCGGGAAAACTCAGGTCGCGCTCGAATTGGCCTACAGGGCGCGAGAGAGAAGTCCCGAGATGTCGGTGTTCTGGATCCCCTGCACCAGCTACGAGAGTGTGGAGCAGGCATATATGGACATCGCCCGGATAGCTGGACTCGATCTACCTGATGCAGCCGCAGCAAAGGAGCGGGTGAAGGCCTACCTCAGCCACGAAACCTCCGGAAGGTGGCTCCTTATATTTGACAATGCTGACGACTTCGAAATGTGGATGAAAGGGACTGAAACTGGCCAGGCCCTTAAGACTCTACTGCCACGGAATGAAGCCGGCCACATCTTATTTACAACTCGCAACCGGAAGCTGGCTGTCAAGTTAGCCATGTCCAATGTCATTCACATTCCTGACATGGATAAAGATACAGCCCTGCAAATGCTCCACCAGCTTTTTATCCGGAAGGAACTGCTGAAGGACACAGATGCAACTGCTGCCCTTCTTAGAGAGCTCTGCTTTCTTCCACTTGCTATCAGTCAAGCGGCTGCATATATCAATGAGAACGACGTTATAAGGCTGGGGGATTACTTGTCTCTTTTAACTGCACAGGAAGGGGATATGGCCAAGCTACTGAGCGAAGACTTTGAGGATGGTGGTCGATACCCGGATGTGAAGAACCCAGTCACAACCACATGGCTGGTTTCCTTCCACCAGATCCAATCATTGGACCCGTGGGCCGTGAATTATCTTTCATTCATGGCCTGTATTAGTCCTCGCAATATCCCGCAGTCCCTCCTTCCGCCGGCACCGTCAGATAAAGAAAGAATCGAGGCATTGGGGTTACTCAAGAGTTATTCTTTCGTTTCCCAAGAGCCTGAAAGCGGGAATCTGACACTGCATCGACTTGTCTACCTTGCAACAAGGACATGGATGAGAAAGAACGACAGCTTTCCGACGTGGATAGTAAAGACCGCGGACCGTATGGATAAGATATTTTCAGATATGACCAAGGAAAAAAGAGATTTGTGGCGACCATATCTTCCGCACGCCCTTTCTACGATCGAGGATTACGAGTTCCGTGCTGTGCGGGATCGATACGGTGGTTTATTGAACATCATAGGGAATTTGCTGTCATCCGATGGAAGAATGAGAGAAGCAAAGATTCTGTACGTTCAGACTTTGGAAGATAGGCAGACACAGCTAGGCAAAGACGACAAAAAGACCCTGGAGAGTATGTATAACGTCGGCAGAGTGCTCTTGAATATGGGCAAGTACACTGAAGCAAAAGAAGCGATGGAGCGAGCACTAGAGGGCCAAAATACGCTTCTCGGGCCTCAGCACCCAGATACCCTAATGAGCTTAGCGATATATGCTTCGGTCTACCTGCGCCAAGGTGACTATGCCCAGGCACAGTCAATCCAGGAGCAAGCCCTGGAGGGCCTTTTCAAGGCCCTTGGACCCGAACACGTGCATACTCTGGCATCTATGGAGACTCTTGGTTCTATATTCTGCGAGCAGGGGAACTACCAGGAAGCAGAAGCACAATACAAGCGAGCGATGGATGGCTATACCAAGGGATTCGGGCCGTGGGACGAGAACGGGTTGCGCGTACACAACCAACGCGGCTTGGCACTCATAGGCCAAGGTAAATATGACGAGGGGGAGCAGATATGTAGTACAGTGCTACAGCGATCCGAAGAGATGTTAGGCCCTCAACACCCCCTCACATTGAACAGTATGCGTAATTTGACCAGTGTTTATATCAAGCAAAAACGGCTCGAGGATGCTGAAAGGCTCAGCATACGGGCGTTGGACCTTTCAAGGCGGGTATTCGGTGCAGAACACCCAAATACTCTGAATATGATAGGTATCCTCGGGGTAGTGCTTGGAAAGCAAGGCAGATATAAAGAAGCCATAGCTTTACACCAACAAGCGATAGACGGGTCTTATAAGGAACTCGGCGAACACAACCCGCTTACCTTCATATTCTGGGAAGGCTTAGCCTCGGCGTACTGGGAACAGGGACAATTTGAAGAGGCAAAAGAGCTGGAAATTAAATTATGGGACATTAGGAAGGAGCAGCTGGGGGTGGACCATCCCAGCACGATGGCTAGCATGCATAATCTTGCGCTGACATGTGAATCTATGGGCAATCGCAGGGATGCCATGGGCCTTATCACGCAGTGCTTAGAGCTTCGCACGAATCGCCTGGGGGCGGAACACCCTGAAACTGTCGAGTCAAGAAATTTACTGTCCCAATGGCAACAAACAGAGAATAACCCCCTTGATGAATAACCTGTCATCATCTCATACCGAAAGTCGTCTATGTCAGAAGCACCCACTGAGGACATATCCGATAGATCCACGCTTCATATTCCAGTTGCATCTAGAAGCAGATGGAATGTATGGCGTCGCTTAGGGCATAAGGCCATCTCCTAGATGGCATACTAATGCTTAATGATGAACCCAGCGTCTTTGGTAGCAGTGGACCCATATAGCTTCCTATCTCTTTCGTCTTTGTTGAAAAGGCAGGTTAATTATTCTATATTCACGACGGATGTTACACTACCCATTTAGAATAAAATTCCTCAACCTTTATAAGAATATCACTTCTATTAATCCATTATTTACAAGTAGATATCAACTTTAGAGCCGTCAGAATGCATGTCAGAATGCATGTCCCAACGCTGCGAAATTTATGGTGGAGATATCATTCACTGCCCTCAGCCACGGCCACGTTCTGGGTTGGTTCAATATATTATATTCTTGTATTCTCCCTTGGAGATGCAGATAATATTATATAGATGGCAGAATACACAAAGGAAACTCGAGCTTGCGATGTAAATGGGACAAAATATCCGAATACTCCTCGCTCTGCTCATTCAGAATCCCATGTCTTATCAGAAACTCCACAATAACAATACCACTATTCGGTTTAAACAATCCCTCCTTCAGTGCATTCAGCACTTCACCAATGGTATAAAGCTCGAAACCCTCAACCTCCGAGTCCCTCGGCTGGGCTACCATATATTCATCCAGTTCCAGTTCATATGTATACTCAACCTCCGGCTGAAACAACCCAACTTCTCCCCCAGCTTTCTCGCCACGGATATGAAAATAACTTAGCGTGCTCATGGGCTTAATCCCCCCCTAAGCACATCCTCAGGTATAGACGCCTCTTCCTGCGCCTCACATATAGCACCCTCAATGGGTAACTTCCCAGCAACGAGACCACCGGCTGCCGTGGTATCCAGCATACCGGCGTACGTCTGTTTCTTCTCAGACCTCTTGCTAATCCATAACCTAAGCCCTTGCTCATCTCGGACGTAGGCAACAAGCTGAACGCCGTACGTCACGATCCCAAATATTGCACTTGCGCAGCGCTCCACCAGCAGGAGAGCTTCTCCGTCGGGTCCATATACGGGGAAGAGTTCACCTCGCCATGCTTTCAGTAGCGATATGGTACCGCTTTGTCTCGTAGATTGGAGAGTTTCTTCAACGACACGAGAACGCATCTCTGCTGTTGCATTGGCTGGTGTTCCCAGGGTCACTGTGCGTTCCTGGTGGTAGATTTCCCAGGAATTTGACCACTGCATTCTGTCGACGATTTCTGGCCGAATGTAGCCTAGGATAGCACTGCAGCCATTTACCTTGAAGGTGTAGCACCCCGCCAGCGCTTCACATTGGAGGGTGGGCTCATGTTGCGATGGGAAACTAGGTCCAGTCAGCAACGAAACCACAATATGACTTGGTAGGAAGGGAAATTACTTGTCGCATTCTCTGACGATATCTAGGATTGTTTTTGCCATTTTGAGAATGGTGTTTGCCTGGAAAGAGCGAAGAAGATGAGGCAGCGATATTGTTTACACGTGGTGTGTTCGGAACCTGAACGGTTGTCGGAAAGCCCGTTGATTTTGAGTGTTTAACCTTTATGTTCGCCAAGACTCGGGATATCGGAAGCTGTTGCTCAGTAAAAAATATATACAACGTGTATAAATACACAGCCTCTCCGAGCACAGCGCATCATTCAGCCCTGCAACTGCTTTAACTCGCCAACCTCTACATCAAACCTACTTTCAGAAATGACTCCCACCTGAATTGTGGAAATAATTATTTTCTGTAACCGAAATTTCGATGCCTTGGTGTTTATCCCACAATCCACACGCGTCATTCCCAGGCTCCCATGAACCAACACAATGAAGACCTACTATGGGGAGTGTATACGTAGACCCGACTCGATCAGCCGGTGCCTGTTCGTCGATTATCGACATATTTAAACCCTATGCTGTGGAAGGACAGGAGCATAAGGCATTAATCCAGAACCCAAGAAACATTTTGTTGCTACTGTCTATTCCCGCAACCACCATGTCTGTGAGTATACCATACTTCTCCCATTGCTCGAGAGAATCTTCATTGACCACGACATAAAATCCAGCTCCCATCTGGGTCCGTCCACCTACCCCAAGCTTACCCATCCGTACTATGCTAACTAGAAAACAGCGTCGAAATCTCAAACGAGTGCCTAAGCGCATACAAAAACCTAATCTTCACCCGCGGCGCCACAAAACCAACCTTCATCATCTACCGCATCTCCTCCGACGAACAGTCCATCATCGTGGAAGAGACCTCCACCGAGAAGGACTACGAGGTATTCCGCCAGAAACTTACTTCGGCTGTTGATGCCGAGGGAAATCCGGCGCCGCGCTATGCGGTTTATGATGTGGAGTATGATTTAAAGGAGGAGGGGCGGCGGTATGCAACACCCCAATACTACATTTACAAAGCCAGCGCAAGAGGCCAGTGCTAAGTCTTGACAGGGCGACTTCTGTCTTTATCAGCTGGATGCCGGATTCGACTTCTACGCGGGTATGTACCTATCCTGCCTATCTATGACCCTGGCATGGGCTCTTACCAGCACTGACATGAGTTAGACCCGTATGCTCTACGCCTCGACCAAGGAGCAGCTCCGACACGCACTCGATGTAAAGGTCTCTATCCACGCGGATGACCCGCACGATATTGAATGGAAGGCTATCATGAGCCAGGTGCTGGGTAGGCGCATTTAGCTTTGTTTATGAATAAGCTAGAGCAGGATAGCCTAACGCACTATAAACAATCTATACTACATTCTGTCTACAAACTGAAGGAATTTCTGAATCGATCTCTATTCCAGTCTCCCGAAGTGACAACCGGCTAATAATTGCCTTGCTAAGTCTAGGAATACATCGGTAATGACAGCTATTCTACGCGCGCTCATGATATCATAATAATCAGTGTGAATCCCGAGAGACCTAAACGCCCGCTGTGTAAACCCACAAGCCAAAGCATACCATCAAATATACCCTCCCAACTCTTTGAGTAGTTCACTCATATAATGCACCCAGGCACGAGAATTGGTGACACCTCACATACAAGCCAGCCAGTGCACCGCCGCTACTTGGTGGTGCATAGACATTGTGATTCACTTGGGCTCTTGGGAACTTCGCCGCCGCCTCCGCGTCCCTGCACCATGCGCTTTGGCAGTTGTAACTCGCGGTATGAATATCTTCCAACGGAGAAACAAGGTCTAGATTGTAGCTGAACTCTTTCACCGGAATCTTGGATGATCGCTTGCGGTAATAATCAAGGTGGAACTAATTTCGAGGTTAGCACTGCCTTGGTTCACTTCCGACAAGACCACGGGGGAATACCCTCAAGTAGCGGATATGGTCGTCCCGTATTCCAACGAGCATGCCCACAACGCGTGCATTCTTAACAAAGCGAACCTTGACACGATGGTCAGGAATGTCCTTGGTATCGCCAATCTGCACTTTGCTCCCAGACTCGTAAATAAATTTCAGCCCAACCAGCGCTGTTTTGAGGAAATAGGCCTTTGCCTTAACAACCCTGTCTCTGGACCCATCGCCCGCTATCCGTTCAAAGTATAATTTTTGAACTGCGTCGAACGGAGGATATTGGTTGGGGAGTAAGGTCGACGGCCGCTGATACTTTGGCTCTACAACAGCACGAACTCGGTCGAAGCAATCATTCAAGACCCAGAATATATCCGTCTGTTCCCAAGTTAATAAGCATGCCGGAGATTCCTATATCAAAGTGTACTTACAACCTGCTCACCCGGAGTTCCGTACTCGTGCCTTAGATCTCCACCTGTAAGATTCGAAACCCCACGTGGAATGAATGTTATAGTGCGGGCATCGCTCGTCACGATCTTTATAGCCGAGATCTGGCCCTTTTGCGATCTGTTTACCCAAACTGTGAGAGATTGTACTTTTGCATCTGGCCCGAGCTTCAAGCTGTCATGTGGTTGCATCCATTGTCCTATTATGGAGACACTACTGTCATCGTACTCGAATTTCAATCCGCATATGCTATTTGGGGTTCTAGATCTGCCTTCGATTCCGACGGACGCCTGGATTCTTCGTATGCCTGCGAGAGTTGCATGAGTTTGGTAACTACCGCTACCTGGGTAGTCCGTGAACATTGAAAACTGCCTATCGTATTGTAGACTCTTGTCCAGCGTCTCGTGTGGCACTTTGAGCGATGCAGGGGGGTTAATGGCCGGGGACTCTGATTTTTGATACTGCAAAGCAAGACGGCCAAATCGATCTTTGTGTGGCTACGACCAGTTAACACTTCTTCGGGGCTCAGCATTTAGGATACATACCATGTAACCAATGGCAAACCCAGTTATGGCGTACTTGGGGTATTTATTGGAGGACCATAACACAGTCCTTGCCGATCGTGATTTGATGGCAGCGAAGGTGGCGGTCCGTCCATAATTAGTGGCAAGCTTTGAATGTTAGCCTCTCACCGCATACTGAAGGTAGACAAGACAGACCTGTATTCCAAAAAGCTGGTCCTCGATGAACTGGGTATCATCGGGGAGACGGGAATTATCGATAACACCAACTCTGTTTAATCGCTCTCCACCCACTCCGTCAATAGGGAAGGATAGCTCGCATCCTATCCTGCGGCCCACAAAAACCATGCTTCCATCAGTGTAAATCGCCTCGACTCCGTGGATTACGTCGTCATTCCCCCCGATGTAGAATACGAATCTTGTCAAGGAACATAGGCGGAGGCCTTTCGGTCCGCCAAAGTCAAAGTTTACAAGAGGCTCGAATGGACGTGGAGGACCTGGCGGTCGGAGCTCTCCTAGGAAAAGGCCCTGATGGGACGGGATACTATTAATCCATAGGTGCGACAGTGCTGTCCGTAGAGTTTGTCGTGGTTCCCCCGGCGGCGTTGGAGACTTTGCCGATAATACGCCAATGCCAAGGGAGACGAGTTTGAAGTGCTTCGCAATGTTAGGGCGTACAATAAATGGCTGACTGTAGATAAGACTTACATCTGTTCCTACTACCAAAGCCCATGGCTGACTTGCTGGGACAAACAGCATGCCGCAGGCAACACCCACGTCAGTGCTGTCGCCAACCCAGGCTGATGACTCCGAATTCGTGAAATTAAACCTTATGGCTCTGAGCCCCTGAGCGCAAAATGAAATAGAGATTGACTCGAGTCCGGACGTCCGTGGTACTATGACCCGCACTTTTTGAGAGTATTCTGGATACCCAACCCAAGGCGCCTGGGCAGTGTCCGAATCATCCGAAAGCATGCAGATTCCGGAAACGAAACGGCGCGAACCGAGGCGAACTGTTGACACTACTATGGCATTGTACTGGACTTGGTCTAATCGTTTTAAGGGGTACATGACCCAGTTGAGCCGACGGCATCCAAGCTGAAGCACCCGGTCTGCATCGATCGAGGAAATGTGGCCGGAGAATAAATCCTCATAATCCACGCTGACATACGCATATTTTTCACCCCCTTGGCTTCTCATACAACGGGCCCCGTTCTGACAATATACGGGTACGAGAGGATGCCCGTCTGGCATAGGTAATCCCATGGCAGCGCGCTCTTCTAGAAGAGCGGCAATAGGCTCTAGAAGAATTCGGATGCGCCTCCGATTAACCATGGGTCCGTCTTTCTGGTCCAAATACAACTTGGCAGCAAAGAATACCTTGCGCCAATCTCTTGTTTTCTTAAGGTCCGGGAAGACGAAGTCCATCTCCTGCCCGAGCATGAACTTGCTCTTCCAGTACGCCTGAGGCAGCTTATGATCGGCCGCAAGGTGTGCCATGTCTGGTGAAACAAGTCGCATTGTTTCCACTTCATTGTAGGATAGATATGAGAATATCTCATCTTTCAATTCCTGTGGAAAAGCCCCGAAAAGGCGCGCGTCTGGCTCAGTTCCTTGCTTCTTTCCTTCATTGTCGGTGGTTAAGGGTGCGTCCAAAGCATTGAGCTGGCCAGTGGGGAAGGGATGCGCATACAAATGCCAGCCCAATTTCATAGTCCAAGGCCGTGCACGCATGTCCCGTAATATTTCTGCGCCATCATAGTCGTGCCCGAAATCGAAACTGGAAGAATTGACGCAAGGGGTCGACCAGAGGAGCGAGAACACAGCGGTCAACAAGTCCGACTGGAATCTTTCATACATGGGTCCGAGTCTGAGAAGCAGTAATTTCCAGCAGGCTTCATGAAAGCCAAAGCCGCCGCTTTCGTCGAATCGTTCGCAGAGCACCCATTTCTTCAGGTTATAGTTGCCGAGGTATGAGCGATTGCTATCGGCGGGAGCGAGCAGGACGTTATCATCGCGAATGATACCTATGCCGGTCAACACCGCATCTGGATCCTGGGGTGTTTTCCCAGGTTGGATGGTAATCCCCCGCACTTCGGCGAACCATGGCCGAGGGTGCGATAACTCTGGATCATCTGGGAGGAAGGGATCCGGTATTAAAAGAATACCGCACAGCGGGCAGTAAAGGATAGACATTTGGATTAGATATAAGAGGCATGGCCTCGATGAAACACGAGCATGAGGATGAAGAGACAGAGAGGAAGAGAGACACGAGAGACAGAAAAGCGCGGAGGAAAGTCACGTTGTGGTGCAGGGATCTGGCCATATACGACTGGTGCCTGAGGATTCAGGAACTGGGACCCCGCACTCCACGGAACAAAACTGTCAACCCCAGTTCCACCCTTGAGTCCACCCCGAGTTAAAACGGGGACCCGTGGTACTAAAGTTTTAGAATGGGGCAAATGAAGGGGCGTGCGAGACATTGCCTCCATGGCTCGCCCTTTCATAATTATGTCTCAAGTATAAGGCTTTCGACCTAGTACATATATCCAATCCATTCTGATGCAGATTTTGCCACTGCACCAAAAGGGTCAACCCTCCTTCGAGGGGGTAATACTGACTAATATCCCGGCCGTCACATTCCTGTCATAACGCTTGCGATAATAATGCTGTTTTATGAGCACACCATGGACCATGGACCCGAGAAATATAAATGGCATCAAACACCCTCCCTATTGCCCTTCGGACCAGTATTTATACCTAAATGTGATCATCGGCAACAACAACCTTGTCGGTGGTCTGATCCACATGAATCTGATCCTGATACACCATGATATCATCCTTATCGCCAAACAATGCCGCAACCTCCTCCAACGGAATCCCCTTCGTCTCGGGCGCAGCCCAATACAGCAACCCAAACCCAACAACAGAGATACTAACATACACCTAACCCATAGAGCCAGTCAGTCAATCAATCACAACCCAAAAACCACCCACATAGTAAAAAAAGGAAGAAGAGAAAAACAAACCATAAAATACCTCCACCCCAACTCTGCAAACCCCATAGGGGTAACCTGCAAATACACCAAATTAATCGCACTCTTGGTCGCAACAGCAACAGCATATCCCTTGGCACGAATGAAATTCGGGAATATCTCCGATAAGATCACCCAGCTCGCCGCGTCCATGCCCAGCGCATAGAATACAAGAAACACGTAGAGCGCTGCAACGCCGACGCCGAGGCCTGCGCGGTTCGTGCCTGCGTCTGCGTACTGCGCTACCATCGCTGCTTCGATGCATAGGCACACGATGCACCCGCCTAGTCCGTTTAAAAGGAGCTTGCGCCGCCCGAAGCGGTCGATTATGAATGCACCGATGAGGTTTCCTAAGAACGCAATGGAGTTTCGACCGGTTTGTAGGATTAGGGTTTGGAGGGTGTTGTAGCCGAGTTCGGCGTAGAATTTTGGTTCCTGTTCATTCTCGTATCATTATTTTTCTTGAACCTGTAGGGGGACATACGTATTGGTTAAGCACTAGTTCACCGGTACTCTGGCACAGAATCATCAAGAACATCCCGAATAGGACACGCTTCCTGTAAGATGGCCGTCTAAACAACTCTATCCACGACGAGTTGACCGTCCGGTCATACGCCGCCTGCTGCGCCATCTGGTAGAACTCGCGGCGGGCGAATTCGTTCCCTGCGTCCGTAGGGTCTTCATGGAGTTTCTCAATAACAGACCACGCCTGCTCCTTCTTGTCCGTCATGAGGAAATAGCGCGGGGACTCAGGGACAAATGGCAGGAGGCACAATATCATCAGAGGGAAGAATAGCTGCAGGCCGAGAGGAGCGCGCCAGCTAACCGTCGGGTCGGGGGCGTAGTAGAATGCCAGACCGAAGTAATTAGCTGTGGCATAGCCGAGACCGAGCATTGCGCCTATCATGCCGACAAAAAAGCCCCGGACAGACGGGGGTGCCAGCTCGGAGCAGTATACCGGGGCTGTTCCATTAGACATCTTGAGGACCTCATAGTTGAGGAAACATACCAACAGCTGTGTATCCCCAACTTCCCGCACCAGCAAAAAAGCGGAACGTGATAAAGGCTCCAATATTTGGACTCCCTGTCAGTCCTGCTGCACCAAGAATCGAAAGCATGGAGCAATAGACCATTCCTGCTTTCCGTCCGTACGTATCGGTGATATAGCAACTACAGAGACAGCCAATAATAGCGCCGGCCTGGCCGTCAGCATACACTGTGTAAAGGATAATGGGCAGAATACCTGAAAAACACTAGTGATAGCCCCTTGCAGATTCTCCTTGTCATGAAATACTTCACCACTCTCATCCCCCAGTCCCATATACATCAGGAAAGCAGGCTTTCCCATGGTCGTACTGATAATCGCAGCGAGATAGCCATAAGCAAGCGCCCCGAGGGAGATAGCAAAACAAATAAAAAAGTTCTTCCATCGGAAGTGTATTCTGACCATGGCGGATATCAAATTTTCGACGAGTATATGTGCGTCCGACGTGCGAACACGACCGAACGAGGTTATTTGTACCCTTTATACCAGGGTATCATTAGGTAAATGCCTAGATCGACATCGAACGGTGGAGTAGAAGTGGGAAATGGAGTACCGACGAGCTGATCTACCGGACATTGATTAATCGCCAGATCGTCGAAGCCCCGCGCTGGGGTTAAATAAGTGGACTTTGAACGCATCTTCTCATTCTGTCCTGTATATGATTTCATGTTTCGCAATGGACTTCCCCGGCCGCAAGCCCCTGCCAGCGTTAGACGACCTCCCCTTGCGCAAAGGAGATCCACCATTCTCCGCCTGGGGTTTGTGGGAGAATGCGCAGCTGGGCAGTCTGAACTATCTGAGCGATGACGTTGTCAAAGCAGCTGCAAGGGAGGAAATACAGACTGGAGGACGAGTTGGATTGAAGTATGCCCTAGGATACCATCAGGTTATCATAGCTAATTATGAAGCCTCCCTATCGACTTCATCAATCCCTCCCTGCTGGGAAGGGTCCCATTTTCGAAGCATATCCACAACAAGGCACCACGGGTGATTAACGACGATATAGTATATTTCCATCATTGCTACTTAGATTTCCACTAACGGAAGTAGATCACCTTCAACACGCAGTGCAGTTCGCAGTGGGACAGTTTCCGGCACTTTGCGTACCAAACCGAGGCAAAGTTCTATAATGGGCAAGTATCTCACATTATTACCGTCATATCGCACAATATTAACAACGTGGTAGAGTAACCCAAGACGACATTCACGCGGATCCAAATACTACCGTCAACGGCCTGGATGCATGGGCGGAGAAGGGAATCGCCGGGCGCGGCGTATTCATAGACTACTTCGACTGGGCTCAGGAACGAGGCATCCAGTACGATACTTTGACGAACCATCCCATTCCGATAGAGCATGTGCAGCAGATAATTGCCGAGAAGGGCATCACTATCCGCCAGGGCGATATCCTCTTTATGCGGACTGGTAAGCCACCAAACATGACTGATGCAGCAATTACTGACCATCCAGGCTACGTCCAGGCATACGCAAAACTGAGCCAGCCCGACCGTGAAGAGATCAGCAAGCGCCGTGGCTCTCCAGGACTGGGACAAGGAAGGCAAACCACTGAATGGCTATGGAAGTCACAATTTGCGGCAGTCGTGGCTGACTCGGTCGCATTTGAATGTTCTCGTATGTCCCCGTATACAACAATATTACAGGAGAGCTCGCTGATACTTTATAGCTCCTGTTAACCCGGAGTACCATCTACACCCTATCCTCCTCGCAGGCTGGGGCACACCGATAGGAGAGCTCTTCGACCTGGAAGCCCTATCAGCAACATGCAAGAAGCTGAACCGGTGGACATTCTTCGTGACTTCAGCACCGCTGAATTATACTGGGGCTGTAGCTTCGCCGCCAAATGCGATAGCTCTTTTCTAGTCGTTACCTACCGGTGATAGCGGAGATGCATATCCAGACCCACTACTATATATGACTAAATTGTAACCATTCGGACATTGACCTCCGTACATCCCCGCACTGTATCAAGGCCCTGTTTAGCACTTTAAGTAGATCCAATCACTTTTCATTCTTACCAAATACCAGAAAAGACGGCAATCCTCGACGACGACTTTCTGCACGAACTCGCCAGTCTAGCAGCATCGTACCCGCGGTACAAATGGTACATGTCCGCCATGGTCGCCCTAGGCGCCATGAACTACCCAGAAGAGATCCCAAATTTGTACACCCGGCTTCTCGAATCGTATATCCCAAACGAAGAGCATTTCTCCGAAACGCGCAAGATCCGCGAAGCTTTCACGAAGCTTTGCGGGATTCAGGGGGCTGCAAAGGTACCTTAAATAACTTCGTGACTGGGGATCTCAACCACAATGAGTGCGGTAATGTAACTAAAAATGAATAGACCGGCTCAGCCTTACGCCAACTGTACAACGCAACACCAAAAGACCTCGTCGATCCGACGCTCTACCGCATAGACGATACCGACGAAGTGGCATTCGCGCGAGGGGAGGAATTCCACGAGCGTATATACGGGCCTAATCCGAACTACGATGAGAATGCGAATCATATAGCGGCACCAGATTATCATTATATTGTACGGAGTATGTACGAACCGTTAAACCCCTAACCAGGCCTGATGTTGAGCTAAAGTGGCAGACTACTTCTACGGCCGCATCTTCTCGTTCGATGGGATACTAGACGATATGGAAACAGGGCAGGTGATAATCTCGTGTCTTATTGGGATTGACTGTATGCAGCAACTGGGGAATCATATGAAGGGGATGCAGTATAACGGGGCGCGCAAGGAGGAAGTCGAGATGATACGCGAGACTGTAATCCGAGTAGCCAGGAAGCTGGATGTGAAGTTTAAACCAGGGAATCCGATTGCTGTGCCGGATGTTTAATTTTAATAATTTAGATAAGTATGCTGAAATTGATCAACACCCTGGCGGACTTGATTGTCCGGCCTCGATCGTCATAAATCTCGCTGCTCGCCCAACTTCCATCTTCGATACAATTAACATCAGTAATAATGGCTGAGTACCAGACAACAGCTCTTCTATACATCCTCGTATCTCCCGGCTCCAAAACCGCAGAAGATGTCTCCACCTGGCTTAACAGCCCCTTGATACGCAACCTCCCCGGTCTCAAAGCCGCAACAGAATACAACGCAATAGACGAGCAAAAGCCCGAGTTTCTCGCCGTCTACGAACTCACCCACCCATCCGCAGTCCAACTCTCATCCCTCGAAAACACCGCAGCATCATCCGGTTTCGAAGTTGAGCTCCGAATCTACAAAATCTTCAGCGCCAAAACATCGCCTCATTACAACGCCCCACCCGAACGTATCTTCCGCACCCTCGGTCTCCAACCAGGTCCAGCTATATCAGAGGATGCTTACAACGCCTGGTATGAGCAAGAGCACGTCCCGCTCCTCTCGGTCGTGCCGGGGTGGCTGAAGTCAGCGCGGTGGACGCTGAAAGAGAGTATGCGGTTTGCCGCGGACGGGACGCGCAGTGATAAGCCGACGTCTCGGTATCTTGCGATCCATGAGTATAACAGCATGGAGTCGTTTTCGAAGCCAGAGTTCAAGACGGCCATAAGTACCCCATGGAGGGACAAGATCTTGCCTGGGATTGATCGGGAGGTAGATGAGAGGAGGAATTTCACGCCGCGAAGGACCATTATTTAACGGCACCTAGATTAAGACAGAATGATATGTAGTTGAAACTCTCGATATGTTATGACGTGAATAGCCCATACATGGAATCGTCTACCAGGCCTTCGTCCCCCACGGTACTAAACCATTGCTCGTTGATAAAGTCCATATCGAGGCTTTGCAGTATCTCTATATTCAAGCTCTCACCCGCGAGAACCTGCGCGTGGAAATTCGTATCTTCTCCAGAGCGTTCGATGCCGTCAGCACTGTCCAAGCCAGCTCTAGACTTGAACATCCCTGATCCATGAAGACAAGGGATATCCTCTCCCAATCTCCCCATCAAAGCCTTCAAAATAGACAACGGCTTCTTCAATCCCGCATTACAACCCTGCTGGAGCTCAATGAGAGCGGACCAGAAGAAGGGTATACATTCTGAGAACCGCGCGCGGTCTTGTCCAGATTGGCGTAGGATGACCAGAACGGCAGAGTAAATGGCGTAGCACAACAAATATGGCGCACGTCGGAGGGTGAATGTCTGGCGGTAGGCTTTGACGTACCCGTATATTTTGACTGCTGCTGTGGTGCATCTCTCCTCGCCTTTGCACTGAGTCGCAGGATCAGTGACAAAGTTGAGATGGCCGGTATCTAGGAACGGTCGTTCGAGGAGGATTTTCAGGGTCCAATATGTGGTACTATCTACATTAGAAAGAAGGTTGCTTGGTCAAGCCTCCACTTACTGAGGTGTAATCTGATGCGGCGGCGGAGTCGGGTCTGTGTTAGGGTTAAAGTGTAGATGAGAGGGTAAACTGCTTTCCCAATCATCCAGCTGTGAATTAATAGTAGCCTTTATCTGGTGCAGGTCCTCCGTCTGCGTATACATGCTGTCCTTAGAGTAGAACGCCTCTATAATCTGGTTCGCAATCTCTGCCAGTCGAAGGAGGGAAGCAAACGTGCTAACAGCGTACGACAGCCGGGGCTGATACGCCGACTGGCCTCTTGGATCTTCAATTCCTGTATACGGCTCCCATAACTCCATCTCTTCATAGGAATCCAATAGTTCCTTGGGCGGTTGGACATCCGTCGATCGCAGCGCAGGTGCTCGGCCGAGATACAGAGACTGGAACTTGTCTGTCATGAACGCGCCCCAGTATAGTCTCTTTCGCATTTCGAACTCAATAGCCGTGATGCGTGAGGCCGTTTCGCTACCCCCGTTGCATTGGCAATGTGCCTCGTCTATGCTGAGATGACATCCAAGGTCGATTATCATCCGGTACGCAGTGCCGGACAACACCCACCCAGCGCTCTGTTTGCCATGGGATACTAAGCTCGCACCGCATAGTAATAACGCCACTGCAGTTGGAATACTCGGCTGATCAATCTCCTGCACCAGCAGCTCCTTAAACCTCTGATAGAACTGCCCGCCGAGGCTATTCATATCACAATACAGCGATGTCGAGTAATAAATAGCATTTAGGAGCAGTTTATTCACATACGAGCCGCCGTTTATGATACTCTCCATAATCGCAGGCCGATATGTGAGTAGATACGAGTAGTGCTGTCTGTTCCACTGCAGGTTCAACAAATGGAATGCCATATCGGAGTCGACGCTGTCTAGATCAACCCTCTGCTTTACCTGCGGTGTCAGATGCAGGGAAGTCTCTTTTTGTCTTTGGATTGCGGCGTTGGCTATTAAATGGTCTCGGGCCATCTGGGTGCGAGCTCTCTTTTCGTCGTCTTCCATCGCAGCTCGATTCCATGCAGAGCCATCATGTGGCATCACAGTCGCCGGCTCATGCAGTGTGCTCGTCACGCCATATGCCTGCACTGCGCCGTCCTCGGTAACTGTGCCTGCGATATATACATCCCGCGGAGAGGAGCCGTATGTATCATAACTCGCCCTACGGTGACCTGCGTGTGCCCCTCCATCCAACATTCCCCGGTGAACTGAAACCCCTGACTCGGGCGACTCCCCAGAATCTGGCGTTTGAATCGCGCCCACCAACCCTAGACTTTGGCTTTGAGCTGGCAACTGCGTCTCCCTCACAAGCTGCCGCAGTATACCTATCTCATTCTGCAGCGCGCGCGTATCAGCCTTGGTCGGCCGGCCCGACCGTCGCGCGTCTTCTGGATATTTGCATTCTTTGTGCGATGATGCACAAGCTGTGCATTGGGGTCTGGTGCCGCTGCATTTTACCTAAGTTACTTAGTACGGAGTAAATGGCGATAGTGATAGTGGAATGGCCAAGTTGTGTGTATCAAGACTGCAGGGAATATACCTTTTTCGTCCGACATCTAAGACATGTCCGACACAGCAGTGGCGACCTAGAGACACCGTTTCGCGTGCTTGATCTAGCTGTTGCTGCTGATGTCGTGCTTGTTAACTGCGAACCCTTGGTGGTCAGCTTCTCGGCAGTTGGAGGCATGGCAATTCCCGATCGAAATACACATCAATTCAAGACCGGAAATCTACCAGATCGACAGGTTCAATATACTGTATGAAATATAAATGGACATCAATGTCCGACTTCTTCTCGGCAGTTATGTGCGGGGTTCGGCTGTAGTTCAACATCCCCGCCATGTCGGATTTATGGATTCTGGATGCGCATCCAATCCTCGGATATTGAATGTCCGTGTCTAAGGTGACTGTCATTCGCTGTCCAGTTGATGGACTTTAACCTGCGTGTGGGCTCGCGTCCATAATGCGTCACAGACACGATAAATATGTTACCAGCAGCATATCTGGTACAATATTAAGAACACCGGCATTAAAATGGCACCCGGAATTACATCCCTCGACGGAGCAACAATGCAAAGCAACGGCGCCTTGAATAAAAATGCATATGAAATCCGCGAAGAACCGATCCACACCCGCCGCCCGATGCGAGTAATCTGTCTCGGCGCAGGATACTCGGGCATTCTCATGGGCATAATCTGGAACCAGCGCATGCAGAACCGGAACGCAGAACTCGTCATCTACGAGCGCAACAGTGACATTGGAGGGACATGGTTGGAGAATCGGTATCTACCATTCGAACCCCTCCAACACCTGTACTGATCCAAATGTAGATATCCCGGCTGCCAGTGCGATATTCCAGCTCACAACTATGCATATTCATTCGAGCCGAATCCCGAGTGGCCTAATTACTATGCCACTTCGCAGCAGATATACGACTATCTGAAGAAAACGGTTGCAAAGTATGAAATTCACAAATATATCCAGTACCAGCATTCCGTCCAGGAAGCGCGGTGGGACGATAACGAAGGAAAATGGACTGTCACTGTTAAAATAGGAGACAAGATATTCGAGGACAAATGCGATGTCTTCATCAACGCAGGCGGGGTTCTAAAGTATGCCTTCCTCTAATATCAAGAAACAATACTAACAGGTCAGCAACTGGAAATGGCCCGACATAGAAGGATTCGACAAATTCCAAGGCAAACTCATCCACTCCGCAGCCTGGGACGAATCCTACGACTTCTCAGGAAAGAAAGTCGCAGTGATAGGAAACGGCTCTTCGGCTATCCAGATTATCCCAAAGCTCGCACAAAGTACGCCTTCCTTGTCCATTCAAGCTACAGTGTCATATCTAACTGAATAGCCGCCACCCAACTAACCTCCTTCATCCGCTCACACGCCTGGATCTCGCCAGCCCCAGGTATAAACGAGCCCACGGCCAACGACCCAGACATGGACTCGCAATACAACTACGCACCGCACGTACTCGACGAATTCAAATCCAACCTACGCAGTGTTCAAGGCCACTGTCGCAATCTCATGGACAGGCGCATCACCAATTTCCGGCGCACACACGCTGCCTCGGTCGAACAAAAAGCCGCGCGCGAGATGTTCGCCAAGAATATGAAGCAGCGGTTAGGCAATAGCCCCAAGGGGAGGGCATTGTATGATATGCTTATCCCTGAATTCCCAGTTGGATGTCGACGGCAGACGCCTGGGCCGCGATACTTGGAGGCGCTGTTGCAGGATAATGTTGAGACGCGGTTCGACGATATTGCGCGTTTTACTGAGGATGGAATATACACGAAGAGCGGGGAGGAGTTGCAATTCGACGTTATTGTTTGTGGGACGGGGTTTGATACAACATTTAAGCCCAGGTTTCCGGTTGTAGGCAGGAATGGAGTTAATCTGGCGGACAAGTGGACGAAGGATGAGCCGATGGCTTACTTTGGGATTACGGTACCGGATATGCCAAATTACTTTAGTATGCTACACCCCATTCCCTGAAAGCAGAACTGATGTTTGTAGTGTTCATCGGCCCCAGTTCCCCTATTTCAAACGGCTCGCTGGTCCAGGGGATCCAGATGATGGGAGTGTATATCTGGAAATGCATCGACAAGATCCAATCCGAATGTATAAAAAGTCTTACCATTCAGGAAGCAGCAACAAGGGATTACTACACGCATATCCAGAAATTTCTCGAACGAACAGTCTGGGTCGGAGGGTGCCGCAGCTGGTATAAACGCGGAACAGTGGATGGACCTGTTGTTGCGATATACGGCGGGACCAGCTTCCACTATATCGAAGCGCTGAGGAATCCGCGCTGGGAGGACTATCATATTGATCTTGTTTCTATGAAGCGGCCGAATCGGTTTGCGTATCTTGGGAATGGGTTTACCATCCGGGAGACGAAGAACCGGTCTGTGGCTGATACGCAGACGCTGAATTTCGACGAGTATTGGAAGTTGTTTGTTTTGCCGGAATTATACGATTAATCTCTATTTTAGTGATGATTATCCTCTAAAACTCATATCCAAGCCTTCTATAATCCTCCTCACTCAAGACCTCCCAAAGCCCAACCCCCCTCCGCCTCCGCCAATTCCTCTCTGTATTCGTCAAATGGCCTTTCCAATACTTCGGCCCATAAAACAATCGCGCCTCGTCTTCCGTTCTCCACCGGAGAATATCATAATCGCTTTTAGCTGTCATCTCCGCATCCCGATTCTGCGAGTTCGCCGTGATATCCTCCAGGACATGTACATTCACCCCGCGGTCTCGGAATTCATCACCCCATGCCTTATCCTCCCCGAATGTCATGAAGATTGTTATTCGTGAGGGTGAGATGGGATACTCCAGGAGATATGTCAGGGCGTCGGCGTCAATGCCGGACGTGATGGGTCCGATGACGAAGTTGTGTCCGCGGGTAATTGCGGTGTCGATGTGGGGTTTGTAGTGCGTTGTGAAGTAGCTCTTGTCTGGGCCGGTGTCTAGTGGGCCAGATATGAATGCTATTTGGGGCTTTTGGCTCGGTTCTGTTGACGCCATGGTTGTTGTTGGATTGAAGAGAATCGAATTGTTTGTCGGTGCGGGGTTAAGTACTGCCACGAGTCATGTTGGCGGCCTGACTGCTGCTGCCTGCTGAGTATAATCTACACGGGGTATACGGTGCATGATCTGTATAGCTTCCTTCTCCTTAGCTTCACTGCTATTATTTTCTCTATATTAGTATCCTCAGTCTTTCCCCTGGCTCTGCTACCCCTAAATCTAGTAAGATATTTTTGCTATTAGACTGCTTATCCTGTGAACTGTACTTTGCTATCTTTTCTTTTGGTAAGAAGATTCTATTCCTGGATATTGGATTAGACATCTGTAAGAGTTCTATTTAGTGATAACTGGGCACTGTTCTTGCTTCCTAGCGACTGCTTCGGACATTAATAATTAAATAGCTAAGTTCGATCCTCCGTACAGGCCTCTTATTACCTTTACTAATATGAATAAAATCAAAGAATAGCTGAACGCGCGCCTCGAAGAATGGGAAAATAACGAGCAGTTACCGGGTTTCCTGAAGGAATTGTTCTAGTATGACTTCAATGAGTATTACTCACAGGAAGAGACCCCCGAACACAGAGACCGAGTGAAGTCGTCAACATTACTTGATATCAGCCAATGCAAATACCAGAAGTCTATACTGCTCCAGAGCTGTGCCTATACCACTCAAGGGTGAACCCAAGATGCTCAGGTTCATCTGAAGAGAGCACGGAGAGGAGCCCGCGTTTTTCCAGCTCCTGACAAAATGCCCTTTTTGAAGAAAAATCCTCTTCCAGGTGGTCTTCACTGCCAGAGTAATCACCATCAGATTCCCTTCCATTGGGTGCGTCGTCGTTGATCTTTTGCTGCATAAAAAGCGTCTCTGTGTGCGCGGCCAACTCCGAAACTGTGGTATATTTATTGTGCCAGCACTTGTCGATGATGTTGTCAATCAGCGGATCACCATTCAGCTTCGGAAACTCCATGTTCTGGAGTAACTCTACAACCCTGGGTCCATGCTCCTGAGGATCCTCGGTAAGACAAACATCTCCATAAACCTCAAAGCCGTAATTTATGAGATAATACAAGGAACCGAGGGCGAACTGCTCTGTTCGAGGACCCAAGAGGCCAGAACCTCCAGGTCGACCGTGAGCGGTCTCGGTACTATTGAGCAGTCTTCCATATGGGGCCAGACAAGCCTCAAAATCTGTCCCAATTTCCGCTGTACAGTCAAAATCGGATATCTTCAGTCGGTTGCGGTCAAGTAGAACATTCTCTGGTCGTAGATCACCATGAGCTAGGTTAAGTGATTCAAGGAAAGCAGCAGCTTGGGCAAGATCATTCATCCACTGCTTCCGGAGTAAAAGAGGCTCCAATTTCTCCACTTTAGTAACTACCATAGTCTCCTGGTCCCAAATGTGATTATCCTGTATCCTGGAAGACAGACATCCATCTCATAATAGTCAGTAAGACGTACACGGCAACTGCAACTAGGAGTCGTACCTGTCATGTATTCGAGAAAGATACCACTGTCCGTATATAAGAAGCATTGCACTATCGAGGGGTGTAGAGGATGCCGTGCAAAAGCCTCATAGATCTTGAGTTCTTTGTGAAACTGCTCTCTTGAGAATTTCCCAGGCTTGGGGACCTTGACCACGATAGAAGGGCGGACCTCATATACAAACGAAATGCCCCCACTCCAGACCCAGTGCACGCCAGGAAATCGATGTTGGATATCCATAAATATGAGACGCGATAGTTTCGAGGTGTGCAAGAGGGGCAGAACAGGAGTTGGTCAAGTCATCTTGAATCCGAAATGGCGCTGCTTGGCAGTCGTACACGGATTTACTGGTCCACCGTTCCGATACTATAAAGATAGTGTAAAGGGAAAATCTAGTATAAAGTGGACTTATTGAGGTTATTCAGCTTAGGCACTGGCTGGCTATTTAATTTTTTTATTTTTTTTTTTTTCCTGTTTTTTTCTTTGCTTAAAAAGAGAAAATAAAGAAGTATATGCCGTCTGATTTCTTAGTTTAGATAGACCGTTGCCCACCGAGACTATAGCCAAATTACGTATACCGGAGTTCCCCCAGTCTGCTCTGCGCAAGGCCACGCATAACCGTGTCCTTTTCGCCGTCACCCAGTTGCTCTGTGCGAGTACGATACAATGTCAAGAAGGCTTTTGCAGAACAAGCACACCCAAGCTTAATCACAAGCTCCCGACACGGCTTGGCCGCTTTAGATCAGGAGCTTATTCCGGAGATGGCTGTTTCAACTATATATCTGCAATCGTCCTGGTAATTTATGTTAAGTCCCTGAATATCCTTGTATGGTGCAGAAAAGTGGTTTTGCCTAATGTCTTCACCCCGTGTTTCGAATATACCGTGTCCCCATTTGCCACGGAATCACTCTTTTCCTTGCTAAACACTCAATCCTTGCCTGTGTTGGATGGTATATATACGATGCCCGCCAGATATCACCATCCAACCACCACCAGCAAAATGTTCTCCAAACTTTCTCTCCCCCTGTTCCTGCTCACCCTGCGAGCAACCGCCCAATCCACAACCCCAACAACAACAGCCCCCCTCCCCACCCTCTCCCCAGACTGGTTCTTCATCCGCGCCGTCGAAGAGCCCAACTACCACAGCTACCTGCAATCCGCCCCAACCGAAACCCCCGGCATCGCAGTCCTAGACGCAAACACCGAAGCGGGCCAATTCAACATCATCTCCGGGCAGCTCGTCTACCAGCTCTCCGGAAATGGGTCGTTGTATATGAACGTCGAGAACCCCGCCGACAAGACACAGCGCAAGCTCACGACGTCGTTTAATACGACTGAGAATGCCTATGGCGAGTTCGCGTTCCAGGGGGATACGGTGACGTGGAGCGTGGAGGATATTGACCGTCCTAATACCGGGGCTTGGCTGGTCTGTGAGAAGCAGCAGCTGTTTATCAATACTGGGTCTTATGGGTATGAGACGCCGGAGGGGTGTTCGGATGCGACGGTAAGTACTCTCTTCTTAACGGGAATTTAAGTGCTGACTATATGACTATAGATCCATTCGTATGGAGGGTCCACCCCCGATGTGTAGTGTCTAGTATAGGATATCAATGATATATAGTTATACTGTTATAAAGATGACTTCCACCCTCCCTCTTCCTCAAACACCTTCCCTACCGCCTCAGCAACATCCAGTAGATGCTGGTCGTGATATCTCGCAGCAACAAGCGTCAGACCTATAGGCATACCATTCTCACCCCCAAAGCCAGGAACAGTCACAACAGGAACATGCAGTGCCTAAAAATTAGCCTAGCCCACCAATATAAGGAATCGTAACGTACCGTCCATATCCGGTTAAACACCGCACTTCCCGTACTCCCCAGCCCCAGGGGCGCTTCATCAGGTACACTAGGCGTAAGCAGCGCGTCATACCGATTCGCAATCTCATCAATACGCGGTCTCAGCATCGCAACACCATCGAAGGCCTCTAGTTCCTTTGCACGCGTAAGACCAGACACATTCTCTACAGCCGCAGATAGTTCCGGGTGGATCTGCGTCTTATCCTTGCGATATTCAGAGAGGAAATTGACGCGGCCCTCTGCGGCCATGATCTTGACATGCCAGTCGGGCAATTTATCGAACTCCGCAGGAAGCTCCACCTCCTCGACAACAGCGCCGTGTTTCTCAAGCAGCATCCTGCCCTTTTCCAATGCATCAATCGTCCCTTTCCCAGCAGAATCCCAAGCGGGACTCTTCACAACGCCAATCCTCGCCCCTTCCAGCCCTTTAAACCTACCCTTGTCATCAAAACCGTAATCATCCACCCCCAAAACCCGGCCCAACAGCCTCAAATCCCTAACCCCGCGTGCAAAGTAACCGACCGTATCAAGCGTAATCGCATAAACCTTACACCCCTCCCGACTCACGGCATTCCAGGTCGGTTTGAAGCCATAAATTCCATTAAAACTCCCAGGCCGCACTGTACTCCCACCCGTCTGCGTTCCTAAAGCAATCGGGATCTGGAAATCCGCTACAGCGGCTGCGGAGCCGGAACTGGACCCGCCTGGTGTGCGAATGCCACCATTATCAGTGGTACTGGTGTTAGATATAGAATGTGGGTTCCGCGTAGCAGGCCCGACAACCATAGCGGCGAATTCGGTGGTTGTTGTTTTTCCTGCTTCGTTAGCATACCAAACACATCACACTGGAAGGTAGGTAGGATAGTAAAGGCGGGGGTACCGAATATAAGAGCGCCCGCAGCACGCAGACTCGCGACTACAGCAGCGTCAACAGCGACATGGCTATCCTTGTATAACGGCGAGTTATGCTGGGTTGGCATGTCTATCTACATTAGTATTCCCAATACCAGAGGTAATAGGGCAAGGCAAAGTAGAGGAATTGGTTGGTACCCTTGGTGTAAATAACATCCTTAACAGCGACTGGAATCCCATGCAATGGACCGCGCTGGTTAACCGGGATTTCATCGAGTAGCCGAGCTTGGTGTAGGACGGCGTCTGGATTGAGATGAACCCATGCTTTGACTGCGGGGTCGCGCGACTCGATTCTGGAGAGTAGTGCGCGGGCGTACGATTCGACGGTGAGCTTGTTGGATTGGATGAGCTGGAGGACTTCGGTTGCGGTGAGTCTGTGTGCTTCCATCGTGGTGGCAGTGGTGGTTGTTGGAGAGAAAGAGAGAGAGAGAGAAGTGGGGGATTTATGGTCGGAAGATCCCCGAGATTGTCCTTCTCCAATTCCTTTATCTTATCAGGCAGTGGAATTATGCACTGGACTTTTATTCGTTCATGGCAACAATGTCTATATCGTACTAATTCTATGTTCATGGCGGGACAGGAGTAACAAGTTAACAACCCTAAACACCAACAGTCGTACCGAACGCCATACAACAGCTTAATCACCATCTAAACCCACCCACTCCGCCTCGAATCATGCCCATTCCCTCCTTTAGATGAAGAAACATCTCTCGTCCAAATCCCGACAATCACCAGCACAACCGTCGCAATAACTCCAGGCAAAAATCCCAGCACCACACGAACCGCCAGATTCCCCGTCGTCGGATTCAGATCCGGCCGCTGCGTACACTGCGCCACGAGCGAGTAGACCAGCTGAATCTCTTCAATCAACAGCGCGACAAGCACACCATATAGAAGCTGCCCCAATTAGCTTCTAGGTATTGATGTTGACAGGGTATACGTACAACACTACCCTCCCACGCCGTTGAAACATTATCACTTCGCTCCTTCAGTGTCCACAGTGTCCATACAACTAATATACCCCATCCAATCTCCAAAAGAGCCATGCCGACTTTGAGATGGGTCAGATCGCTCGACTCGGGGTGTTCTCCTGTCAACCCGCCCGCCCCGGTTCCAACGAGTGCGACACCGGTGACGATGAGGATATGGAAGACAGCCATGAATGCGTATTCGAGGCCTTTATTCAGGGTTTTGTAGCGGTACGTCCTCCTGAAACAATGTCAGCATTATCTTCTCAAACAAGTTGAGAAAGGAAACGCACGCTTCGTGCAAAATCCCATCTAGCGAGAGCAGCATCGGAGATAGTCCAATACTGGATATAATCTGTGCACTGGGACCGGAGCTGCTGATAGCCATGCCGGCACCAGTTAGTCGCAGGATGCAGAAGACAAGCAGGAAGCCCCAACCTAGGAATCCGCGACAGCCATGACTGTAGATGAGGTAGAGGACTGGGAGGCTGAGGAGGGCGAAGATCGCGAGCTGGGCGGCGTCGAGTGCGCTCATGTTGTAGAATGAAGCTGCTGTAGAAGACAATAATAGAGATACTTGTTGAATGAATGAAGAACGAAGAGCTGTTTGAGGCATTTAAGTATTTCTGTACAGATACTTGTGCTGCCGGCTACCACTGATCGGCCACTACTAAACGAAACCGAGAATGTCTGTCCGAATAAGCCAATAATGTTTCTCAGACTGTTGAACTGCCTCGTTCATATCTGTTGTGATTTGCTGCTTGAATCCACAGTGGATCATCACACAGCCCCGTGAAGGCTTAACCAGCGGTTTCGGTTTCGTTTAGTAGTGTCAGCCCCCAAATAATCATATCTAGTCTCTAAAGAGTATCCAGGTCGTAAATGTTCTGAAGATTTCGCCCCATAAGCCACACCGTTCAAAATGTGGATACTCCAACGGCTGTGTTATCCCTGAATTTCTGATTCTCTGCCGGTAAAAATCAGCTTTTCATGTCCACTAGGTGGATGGTGAGGCTAACTCATGGCTATGTCTGAATATCGCAAGCCTCGTAGCCTTTGTCCCACAGTACCAAACCTAGAACAGGCGAAAACATCACAACAGTTATCTAGATTGTTCATTACACATCCGACACCGCTGGCTAACAAGCTCAACCGGCCACTTCATCATACCCTTCCACTCCGGCCCAAGCATATCGCGAATGGCAAAGACATCTCTATGCCCCGTATGTCCAATCCACCACCAATCACTCAGTGGCGCAGCCATAGCAAGGAGATGCGCTAGAACAACCAGTGCGCGCGGGCGTTTTTCTTCAACAAGACCCATGAACTCGCCCGGCGCCATCAGAGGGAAGACCATTATATGTCGCGCAGTGATTTGTAATGACTCGTCGGATTCCATGACGAGACGGGTGGCTGTTATATATCGGATTGTCTGTCTATAAATTTCTACCTCCTTCTCGTCAACTTCCGAGTCTGGCAGGAGATAAGAAAACAACTGCAAGTCCTTCGCAGTTAAATTTGCAACCACATTCCTAACCGGCGGGAAACTCTCAATTATAGACCAGATTTTTGCCGCGCGGTTGTCTCTAATCGTATCGAGAGCGATACTGAACACCGTCTCGGATCCTCGGACCAGATGCATCCATTCCAGCGGCGGTTTATAAGGCTGCAGCGGGCGATCATGCAATGTCGCAAAGACATCAATGAGCAAAAGCACTGTTGTGAAACATGCCGCGTCGGCGATATCTCTGGTAATCCGCTGGACGGAGAGTCTGTGCTCGCGGAGCGCCTCTTCGAAGTATTCCCGGTGAATTGCTAGCAGGTGGGACTGGGCAGGCTCGGACTTGGCCATGTGGAGCGCGGAAATTGAGAAGATGACATGCAGTAGTGGTCTGTAGGTAAATGCCAGTCGGGGGACGTCGACCGTCCAGCATTCTTTGATGTGTGGTAGATGAGTCCATGGTATCGTCGAGGTAGTTGCTACAGTGAAGTGGTGGAGTAATCGTAGCTCCAGATACTGATCGCGGTTGGAATTTGACAAGCCAGGCTGCCCTACTATGTGTATGGGTTCGGGTTCGACAGGGATCAAGACCACTTGGGCAGGTGGTCCTGCTTGGCTGGACCCTTCAGACCTGTCATATACACACGGTACGCCATGTCGGTGACAGTCGCGACACACGGGACGGGCCTCATCGCACTTCTGTCAGTCAGTCGCAGCTTAGGGCTTAAACGGTGAACCAGGGTATATCTGTACCTTAACTCTGCGACTCCGACATCGCTGGCAGCCCGTGCGGGATTTCTTATGTGCAAGACGAGGAGGCCTGCGTCTGTGACTTGTCCTGTGACTTGCAGTCTGTGACGGCACTGCAGACATGATGCCAGCCACCGACCGGCATGTGCTTCACTGCCCTTTGCAATATCCAGGCAGCTGCCGAGAGCTCTGCGGTGGAGACCAGCCAGCTGACTAAGTGATATCTGCCCCTTGCCTTCAAAGAGTTAGAAAGAGTTATTGGTTCCGGTGGACCAATGGATCAGCCAGCCACGATGCGCAGGCCAGTCACCACCACAATGCGCTGGTGATCGTGTATCCTTCGCGTCCCGCCGGCATCACCCTAGCCCTAATAGGAAGCTATTTGCATGCCAACAGAATGTTCGTTACCTTTCCTCCACGATTCCCTGATGGGAATATGCTTGTAGTCTTTCGTTTGCCTGGACTGGTATATCGCCATTCAGTTTCTGGAATATACTTCCATTCTTGACTCTCCCACATCAGATCTCAGCTCCTTACTGTTTCCTGTGTACTGACGTGCTCTTGCTTTGTCCAACATCTGCGCCAAGATAATAATTGGACCCATCCAGGGTCTGACGCGACACAGCATATTCTCGCTCTCCTTGCATGCCAGCGCCCCTTTCTTTAGCACAATCACGCAAGCAAGCCTGGTCAGTCGGACACTCTCGTCGCCAGTCTGACAGTCATAGTCAGTTACAGACAGGCCTCGATCAGCAGAATTGGGAATCGACGATCTAGATCGACATGATCAGCAGATTGCCAGACCAGGGCCACGGCATCGGCGGCCCCCAGTCCAGCTGAATGGTTATACTCGACCGCGATCGTCGGCAAACCGAATCATGTCACATTCTCCAACCTCGTGGCCGCACACCAGCCAAGGAACACGTATCTTCCTCACTTCTTCACCTCGTCCTCTCTTCATTCTCTTCTCTTCATCTTGACAGTTGACACTCACCCAAGCCCAACACCATGGGCTCTATCACACCCTCAACCCCAGAGTGGGATCCCCGAACTGGTACCTCAACTCTATCACCTCACTTAATTCTCCATCGACATACCAACTAACAAATTCCAATTACAGTCCTGTCCACCCTCCCCAACCCACCCCTCGAAAACACATCCACCCCCATCCCCTTCTTCCACCTCCTCTCGCGCCTCAAAACCACCAAACGCGAGGGCTGGCAACAAGCACACCTCGCCCACCATGGCGAGTCCATCGCAGACCACATGTACCGCATGTCCATCATGACCATGTTCTGCCCGCCTTCGCTGTCATCCCGCATCTCCATCCCGCGCTGTATCGAGATGGCCCTCGTCCACGACATGGCAGAGTGTCTAGTCGGCGACGTAACCCCACTCAACACAGACATCACCAAGACAGAAAAGGCACGCCGCGAAGAGGCAACGATGCAATATATCACCGGGCCGTTGTTGGGGAGTATACCCGGCGGCGGGGGGCCGAGGGGTGCAGCGAGGATGATGGAGCTGTTTCGGGAATATGAGGATAATAACACGCTGGAGGCGCGGTTCGTGCATGATGTCGATAAGCTGGAGATGGTGCTGCAGACGATTGAGTATGAGCGGGAGTTGGGCAGGGATTTGGATGAGTTTTATCATGTCTTGGGCAGGATTAGGTTGCCGGAGATGAGGGAGTGGGCGGAGGTTTTGATACAGGAACGCAGGGATATTGCTGAGCAGAGGAATACGCATGTTAACGGGGTTAACGGGGTCAACGAGCTCAAAGGAGTCAACGGAGTCAATGGCCATGCAGCGCAGGTGAATGGTAAAGGAGTCAACGGAGCCAACGGAGTCAATGGGATGAACGGGGTGAACGGAGTCAACGGGCATGAGAACGGCGTCAATGGAGTATAACCTGCTATCAGTACATCTCGGATTAAATCTACAGCTACACCAATACAACCAGTACTATAATTCATCTCAACTAAGTCTAACCAAACGATCTACATTAACTAGACTGCTTACGTGTGAGACCCACCACCAACACTAACGCTATGACTTCATATTCATAAATTGAATTTCTGCCTCGTTCCTGACAAACCTCAGTCAACACTCCAGCATGTATACCGATGCTGGATACAGTCAACCCGCCAAGTGGAGGTCCTCAGAGGCGTTTATCACTTTTGTAGTGTCTTTTGCCATTTTTACCGTATGCCTCCATCACCACCGGCAAATCAATATTAGCTAACAAGGGGATAGGACCTTCTCCTCTATGGATTGGTAGGTATTCCAACGATAAATACAGCCCGTACTAACCCTGCTCTATAGCTCGTCCCGGTAATGCCAACGGCTCTGCACGAGCGCGTTGGTCTTCCTGCAGGCGAGGGTAAGCACATCCCTACCACAGCCAGGATATCAACTAATACCTTGCAGAACAACGATGGACATCAATCCTGCTCGCCCTCTGCGGCGCCGGCCAGCTCGCATGCGCCCGTAAGTACCACCCCAAGCTAACCCTACCCACGTTCATGCTCTAATCCTGAATTAAAAAGCAATCGCCGGGTATATCGCCGACCTAATCTCCTCCCGGAAATGGCCTCTAATCACGGGTCTGCTCTTCCTAGGCGCCTCCTGCGTCCTGCTCTGCATCGGGACGACCATCGGTCTTTGGATAGCCGGCCGGCTGCTCCAAGGCGCCTCAGCCGCTGTGGTGTGGGCGGTTGGATGTGCGCTGCTGGTAGACTCTGTTGATAAGAGCAGACTGGGGCAGGCGCTAGGATATCTTGGTATGGCGATGATGCTGGGCCCGCTGCTGGGGCCGTTGCTGGGAGGTGTGATTTATGCTTCTGGTGGGTATTATGCGGTGTTTGGGTTGGCGTTTGGTCTTGTTGTTGTTGATATTGGGTTAAGGTTGGTTATGATTGAGCGGCGGGATGAGCCTGATTCTGTCTCTAGAAGGGATGCTCAAGACGGAGTGGATGGTGTTCCTGCATCTGAAGACTCTCCTCTGCTATCAGAACACACAGCACCCCGATCTCTACCAACAGAAGCCGAAGAAGATAAACCCCAGCGACCACCAGCTCTATTCATCCTCCTCAGCTCCGAACGCATGTGGATAACAATCTGGGGCTACTTCGTCGGCGCCGTAATAATGTGCTCCTTCAACAGTATCCTCCCGCTCTTCGTGCGAGATACCTTCAACTGGAGCCAAACAGGGCAAGGACTGATCTTCCTCCCCCTCTCCATCCCAAATTTCCTCGGGCCGTTCTATGGGTGGGTTAATGATCGGTTTCCACATTCTAGACGGTATGTCGCGGCGGGGTCTATGCTGGGCGTTTCTGTAATGGCTATTTTGCTGCGATTTGTTACGGGGGATACGACCGGACAAAAGGTTCTTCTATGTGTCCTCCTTGCTCTTCTAGGTTTGAGCCTTGCGGCGTCTGACCCGCCGCTTTTATCTGAAGCTGCGTTTGCTGTGTCGGAGCAGGAGGAGCGGCGGCCTGGGATATTTGGGGGTTCTGAGCCAACGGCGCTTATGTATGGGATCCTAAGCGCTACGTTCTCGGCCGGTGCAATCGCGGGGTCGTTTCTTGCTGGGCTTATCAAGGAGGCTTATGGATGGGGTACGGTGACTTTGGTGATAGGAGTAGTTGCTGGGGTTTCGGTGCTCCCGATGTTTCTGTGTGTTGGGGGGTTGTGGATTCCGTGGGCTAAACAACCAACAGTTCGGGAGGAATAAGGAGTCTTTATTGATGGAATACTGTACGACATCCCTGGTTCTGGAGTAGCGTCGAATCACCCTTCACATGGGATAGTGGAAGTACAATAAGGATTATAGAAAATGATATGTATTGTCCAATTATCACCTATGGCACCCCTTGATCAGGTCCGCCGCGCGCTCAGCAACGCCGTAAACCGTCGCCATCGGATTCGCATGTGGAATAAGCGGGAAGATACTCGCATCGATGATCCGCAGGTTTGTTGTCCCGTATACCTTGAGGTCCTGGTCGACGACGCCTCCATGTTCTTTTGGGAGCATGGCCGCTGTGCCACAAGCGTGGTGTGCCGTGCTGGCCATGGATTCGCGGAGTGTCGTCTTAAGCTTAGCCACCTCGGCAGGTTCCCGAGGAGATTGTAAAAGCGGTTGAAAGGCAGGAGAAGAGAGCAGCCTTCGTAAAGCCTGGACATGTCGCGCTAGGAATTCAATGTCTAGATCGTTGCTGAGGAGGCGTGGGTCAATTATTGGTGGAGCTCTGGGGTCGGCAGATCTGACGTGAACGCTGCCTCGGGAGAAAGGGAAGGTGAGCATCACCACAACAATAGCCAGGTTTTGCATCATCCCGATAAGGCTATATGCAGATGCCTCATTCGGCGACTGGAGCAGTGATTTTATGACTGCCTCATCGCCATTCCATTCCTGCTTCTGGCTGAGCACCTCGGTTATATCATTCGGATCCAGCTGTCTAAATGCCAGTGCCTGGATTCCTGGTCTCGCATTCGCAAGGTCAGGATTGTCCTTTAAAGGCACTGGTATTACTCCCATTGTGTGATTCTGGAGGTTCTCGCCTACACCTGGACTATGCAAGACGGGCGGGATTCCCAGTGACTTCAATCTTTCCTTGTCACCCACGCCAGACAGCTCAAGCAGTTTCGGAGTATGAAAGGCGCCAGCAGCAAGAATAACTTCTTTCAGTGCCCCAACTGTCACAGACAATCCCTTGTAGTCGACCTCGACTCCGGACGCAGTGATACCTTCAGAAAACAATATTCTCTTTACAGTAGCTTCGGTAGTGATAGTCACGTTTGGACGAGCACCCGCGACAGCACCATACGTGTTATCTGCACTGCTGCGCGTTCCAGTTGTAGGGTCAATCGTAGCTGTAAAGGGCCTCACTCCAATCGTCCTTTCTTCGCCCTCGAAATCCTTGGCCTTCTCGTAGCCTTCTTCCACATGGGCATCAATCCAGGCCTGCACGAGGGCATTGTTCACACCGTCCACCAGCGTCGGCTCCATGGTCTTGATTATCCCTTCGGCTGCCTTTCCCGGAACTGTGTACGACTTCCGCAGATACGGCTTGAAGGTCTCCCACGTCCAATCGGGATTTCCAAGCTTCGCCCACGCATCCATTCCCGCCGGCGACGGCGATGTCAGTACCAATCCGTTGATCGTAGAAGATCCACCAAGCACTCTCCCTGCCGGATGGTCCAGTATCCGGTTGTTCAGACCTTCCTATGCATTCGTCACACTTAGGACAGCTCGGATAAAGGTAGTTTTCATTCACACCTGCGGGGTAGTCCGGGGTTTCCAGTCCAGATCCGATCCACTAAGTGCTCGCCAGACAAGCGGGTCGCGGACTTCCGGGTCAATGGTTCGATCAGGGCCACTTTCAAGGACCACAATGTTGACGTTTGGATCTTCTGACAGTCGGGATGCAAGCACGAGGCCGGAGGTTCCCCCACCTAGTATCACGTAGTCGGCGGATTGCGGGAGAGTGGCGGGTGCCATGATGTACCAAGCCTGTAATGCGAGTTGTAAATCGAATCAAGGGTAGGGTTTGCAGGAAAGGTGGGGGAAGGCGAGTCTTATATGGCAGTGACACTCCCTTGCTTTAGGTATAGTCAGTCCCACGCGATTTCCCTTTCGGGAAAGTAAATCGCAACTTCCCTGCAGTTGAGGACACGCTTACAGGTACAAGCGTGTCAACCTCAAGGCCTGTTCTTTTCGTTAAACTGGGGTCGAGCTCTTGACCCGCTATGAGCCGAACGCCAGATCTCGTCAGCCCAGCAGCATCCACAGTCCTAGGCAATAGCGCATCACTATCGGCGTAAGTTTACGTCAGCTGCGCAGGATGGAACTGCTTTGGGAAGCAATTAGCCCGCGTGAGAGAGCTTGGCACGCAAGTCCTATGGGTAATCTTCGATGTCGCAAAGATCAGTACTGCAATGAGTCTGTGCCCACGCCAACGATGTCAATGCCAGCAACTGTACGGCCCCACCGTAGCATGTGACAATATCCACATCGATGGTCATAGACGCCATTATAAGTCCAGGCCTTAGCTGCCATCGGGATGCAGATGCGTGGTTTGATTCGGGAAGCCATGAATATTGTTATCAACTTGGCTTCCAATGTTTCCTGGCAGAGCTAGCCCATTGTAATACTGCCTGAATTCGCAGAAGACCGACGAAAGGGGATCATCCTGCGCCTCCGGAGCCCCCGTTGATAGGACGTGTGTATAGTATTCCCTAAACTCCGCAAGAGCCTCTGGCTGCTGCCAAGACCACACTACGTTGGCGTCCTCCGCTACAGTAGCGTCTGTGAAGGTTGCATCCGGGTTTGGGATATTCCACGGGCTGCACAGTCCAGTCGAGAACAACCGAAACAAGTCAAGGCTTTCGCACCTACCCAGCTGGGCCGGAGACTGCGGATCCGCCGGGTCAGCTACCGTCTCAATGCCCATTCCCCTCTTAAACATCCCGAGCCACTCTGCATTGTCGGCTGGTGTTTGATTCCAAGGGTCGTCATCGCCAAACAGGATATGGCGGCCCGCGGTATGGATCATGCTGTCGGTAACCGTCTCATTGGAGTCCTGCGCGTTTCGGACAAAGTTGGCGAGCTGCAAGGTAAAGTATTCAAATGATGACGGGTTTGACGCAGCCGGGAGCCGCGGGTCTAGGAACATATTGTCCGCAGTGTTTAGAACCTCCGATTGGCGGGACGCGCTCCATGGATCCAGCGTCAACGATTCCTCGCCTATCAAGTACGGGGGCATGGAATTTTCCGTAGCCAAAGCTACCGACGGGTCGAGGCCCCTGGATCCCCTCCAGTCCTTCATTCGCGCACCGTCCCGGAAGTGCTGCGCAATGTGTTCATTCCGTTCTTTCCATGAGACAAATCTCTCGCCACACAGCCCGCACCGAGAGTTGATTTGATCAACCTGTGCCTTCCAGCTATTCATCGAAGGTAGGAATTGATTAATTCCATGGACAAGGCGCAAATGTTGAACAAGGTGGTCTTTGCGGTAGAATTTCCGCAGGACCTCCGGCTTCTCTCGACACCTACTATAACTGTGGCTCTCGATATGACTCTCTGACGGATTAGGTTGATCACAGAACACGCACCGGGAGGTGCCATCAGCACCTGTATAAAGTGGGCCATCCGGGGAGCAGGTATAGCTTTCCAGTGAAAGATGCAATGTCTTTTCATGGCGTGTCCAGTCGTACTTTGTGCGGAATGTGTCCGTACAAAATGTGCATTGGTAAGGCCTTCGTTCCGGTACTTCTTTTTCCGCTCCTTGTGGGAACACAGCCGCACGCTTTCTGCGTCGTCGGCGCCGGGCTACCGACTCGGCGGAGTAGAACCGGGTGAAAGACCCATTAGAGCTATGGGAGCCCCGACTGCATGCAGACGAGGCGGATTTGTTTGAGATACCAGATCCAGAAGCATTGGATGACGCACTTGATCGAGCATCGCTGGGTGTTGATTGCTGTGATGACCTGAAATTGGTGTCTTGGTACGACGCGTGGCCACTATCAAAAACGGCGCCCATGATTGCATCGAATGAAGCAGCCTCGGCCTCTGGAGGCGAGTTCCTCCACCGTTCCAACGGGCTCATGAATGATGAAGGTCCTGGGCGGCTGATATCGATGGGTCCCTGGGAAGGCACCGGCGTTGGAGCCCGCGGAGTGCCCCTGTTTTTTCGTCGGCGTCGAGAGTTTGCAAACCACGTATTTACCTGACTGACTGTTAGGCCGGTCTCAGCAGCTAGCGATGCTTTCTCATCCTTGGACGGATACGGATTGTGGTGGTGTTCGTCGAACCAGCATTTCAAGACATTCACAGCGACCACTTTGGTTCCAAAGCGGCGTGACTCGCGTGCTACATTGGGATTGGGGGAGAGCGCATCCGCTGAGGTTGAATTGCCATGGTCCAGGATAGCCCCTTCGGCGTCGCCGTCTAGATCGATATTTGTGTGATCGGCGACAGGGGGATGCCCCGTCTGATCTGGCCCCACTAGCAACATTCCGGTCAAGTCATCGTGGGCCAGTGAGTCGGTAAGAGGGAGCTCTTCTGGAACATCCGTGAAAGAGCCGAATTGCATTCCTTAGTAATGCGATGGGAGCAGGATGTAGTGGAGGCGACAGTTGGAGTCAGGAAGATGAAAGTCAAAGTGCAACGAGAAAGTTGGAGTTTAACATGGGGTCACGTGACCATGTCACGCCCTTGACATTTCCTCTTTGGGACACCCGGTATCGGCTACGTTTCCATGTGTCAGTGTAAGCTGTGCTCCCTGTGGGAATTCTATAATATGGTTGGTCTCAGTTTATTATTTGCCTTGAGTATGATGGCGATCTATATTTGCACGTCTGCTCTTGAACTACACTAACGTGATTATATATAATCCATGATGACTATATCTACCGAGGGCACAAGATATCCGTAAAATGAAACACCTGTACTCAGTCGGACAATATGCTACATGATAGATTCTAAAGTGTATAATATTTGTATAACAGTATAAGACGGCTGAGCCCATGGCCACTACAGGGTAGATATTCACACTTCCAGTCTAACAAACTTCCTGATTGATCGTCCCAACTTGGCTCCTCCACGGTCGTAGATAGACTTCCGAGTTCCGAGTTGAGAGATGTGAAGACTCAACTGGCCATCTTGCTCAAAGTACCAAGAGATCCAGGGCTCTCAAGGCCCCTGACCATGTAGATCGACCAGCAAGGTGGGGAAACTCCTCGGCAATCACAGTCCGTATAATGGTCGTCCGGTGGAGAGATACATAGACATACAAGGCTGGGATCCTGCAGTATAAACCTCTCTATCACAGCCCAAAGACCTACCTGGTAGATACTGCGATCAAAATGTTACAACACATCTATGCTACTACTATCCTGGCCGTGAAGACATGCCTTTTGGTGATTGCGTCCTTCTTGCTCCGATTCAATGCGACGATAGATCCCATTATGAAGGATTCTGACATGGCCATGTACGATACATTTAACATGGCCGGTAGGAAAGAAACTTGTGCTCCGCCTGGAAGAGAGAGCATAAGCCCACTAGTGCACCAGTTGCCCCATTTTGAAAGTTCTCACTGGCCCAATAACCTGGCTGGCGTAAATCATCAGCCTGTCCAGGATCCCCGCATGAAGACAATCTGCGCAATCGTCCTTTTCATCGCCCGTCTATGCCCATTCACAGATAATGGCTTCAGTGACCCTTCCTTGGACAGCTCGTGGCTTCGCTGCGTGATGGTCCTCGAGCATTTCAAGTCGCAGATCCAGTCTGTCAACAGGGCCATGGAAATGCTGCAATGCTTGGATAGTCTTGTTACTGCGCTTAGGGAGTGGGGTATATATATGCATCCCAAACTATTGCAATATAACCATAACGCTAACTCGCAATCGCAGCAAATCCCGGACCTAGCTGGCAGGAAAGCTCAAGCTCGCCTGGGCGCGACGACCACGCTTTTCATATCCCAGGACTGGCGTCGTTGTTTGAATGGAATAATCCACTGTTCTCGCCCACATCAGATACCGTTGGTGGATTCGTGGTGGCTGGATGCGCATATTGATGGTTTTGGATGTATCAGCTGAACGACGAAGGGGATTATGAGTAGACGGAATCGGGTTTCAGGGCATTTCTACGATTGGATTGAATATATCGAAGTAGCCAGATCTCTAGTGGGCACTGAAGCAACGGACTACTACATAGGGCTCGACGGTAGTATCAAGCTGTCTAGCGGGGGTTGCGGAATCACCACCCTGTTGGGTGTTTCCCCCCAGTTATCTGGAGATGGAGCCCCAGATTCTCCACGGCACTAGTATCAACACTTAAGGGTCAAAAGGTTAAATCGTATGCATACTAAAAGTAACTAGGTACTTAAGCGATCGAGGAAACGACCCTCCAGTCGGAAAAACCTCTCGCAGAAGTGCGCATTCCCGGTATTGAAATCTTCCATGGGTATCTCATTGTCTGTTTTCCATGGAGGTACCAGGAAAGAAAAAAAGAAAAAGAAGGAAAAAAAAAAAAAAAAAAAAACTCCAGCAAAAGAAGAGCAAAGCGAGGCGAAGCAAGCGCTTATTCCTTGCCCTCGCATGCGTCCTCCTGCTGCAAAATGACATTCCAGTTGTCAGTCTGGTAGAGGACACCACCAGCAGTATCGTGGGGGGGAACAACAGCACGGCAATCCCTGCGAAGGACCTTAACAGCATCGACTATGTTCTGCATCTGGAGCGTTTTACCGCCGCCGGCCTAAAGAAAGGAAAGGGTGGTTTAGATTGAATGTGGAACGAAGGACTGGGGGATAGAGGAGAAGGGAACGTACAGTGTTGCACCAGCGGACCTGAGCACCCTTGAAGCAGGCAAGCTCCTTGCACGATTTTCCGTCGAGGTACAGCGATTTCCTGTCTGAGTAGCCGGGGATGGTGTCACTCTCGCCGGTGGCGACCTTGTCCATCAGATTGGTGATGTAGTCCACGCTTTCGACGGGGGGGTTAAGGGCCTTTCCCCAGCAGTTGATGGTGTGCTGGGCAGGTGGAAGTGTTAGCATGATTGCATCTTGGTGGGCTAGAAGAGGGAGGACCGTACACCGGAGGCCACGGCGGCGAGCAGAGCCACAGGGAGGGAGAGGAGAGTGAAATGCATCTTCAGGTGCTGCAGACGTAACTGATTAGAATGATGAAGCCAAATGATGGTAGTAGCCTGCTGGCAGGAGCTAATAGTAAGAGTAGAAGAGTGAACGAGGGATAGTAGGAAGGATAATAGAGCAAGAGGGCTGTGGAGGAGAAGGAGGTATAAGTAATAAACAGAATCTCACTTATCACCAGCAAGGCTCAGATTTCACCACATAAAGCTCTCCAAAGAGCAGTGACAGTATTAAGGAATTCCACAGTCAAAGAAGTGATACTGGCTGTTCACTTGTTATTGTATGCAGAGCCAATGAGCGCTAGAGAGCTGAAACAGTAGATACTACACCGGCTTAAGATGCCTTGTTAAAGAAAGACAGCTGGAAATATAAGTTGGAAAGGCCTTTGAGTGAATATACACATAACAGCTCTTAGTTATTGTATCAGGAGTAGACATGGGGACACCTTCCTTGAAATATCAGTTTCACTATTCATGGTGGTTATAATGTTCCCAGGGGCTTGTTGATGTCCTAGCAATATTCCAATACAGTAATTATTCACCCAACCCAGACTCAAGCCCTGCAACATTAGGCTTCATCAACATCAGCCTGGTTAGTGGATACCGAGGCCTACATACAGGTAACACTATAGTCAACCTTCTACCGGTAACTCTGAATTCTTTGCTGGGAATAGAGAGAATTCACTGACAGAAACTTCATGATATCTAGTCTAGTCTATCAACCCGACCTCTCCACCAACCTCTTAACCCACTCCAGCCTGGCCTGCATCGCCTTCCTACTAACCTCAGCTTCCGGCGCAAAAGCATCAAAAGCATGCCACGCCCCAACCCAAACATGAAACTCCGTCGTCACCCCATCCCCCCACAACCGATTCGCAAAATCCACATCCTGATCCCGAAACACATCCGCCTCGCCCACATCCAAATACGTCGGCGGGAGGCCCCTCAAATCCGTCGCAGAGGCCGGAATCGTATAGATACTGGTACCTTCACGGTCCTTCCCCAATGCAAAGTCCAGCGCATGTGCCGTATCCTCTTTCGTCCAGGGCTGGACGTCGCCGAATTGCTGCAACGAGGGCGAGGACGTCTCATCCGAGATCCAGGGGTAGAAGAGGAGTTGGCCGAGGATGGAGGGGCCGTTGCGATCGCGCGCGAGCAGGGATACACCGGCCGTGAGATTCCCGCCTGCCGAGCCGCCGCAGGTGATTAGTTTGTTGGGGTTGAAGCCCAGTGCGGCGGAGTGCGATGCGATCCATTGTAGAGCGGCGTAGGAGTCTTCGACGGGTGCGGGCTGCGGGTGTTCTGGGGTGAGACGGTATTCTGCGCCGATGACGATGGCGCCGAGGGTCTCGATGAGTGGGAAGAGGGTGTTGAGGCCGTGGAAGCGATCGGAGGTGCAGAAGCCGCCGCCGTGGAAGTGGACGATGCCGATGGTCTCTGCGGGGGGTTTGTTGGTGTGTTCGGGGTTCTTGGAACGGAGGATTGAAGCGCGGAGAGGGCCGGCGGGGCCGGGGATGTCGACCTCGGTGTGGCTGATGGAGTCTTCTTTTCCTTTGCTGATGGCTTCCCAGCTCAGGCGGGCGGCGTTTCGGCGGGCATTGAGCTTGTCCTGGGGGACGAGGGCGCTGTTTTTGTCGAAGCGGTCCTGGGCGGGCTGGAGGTCGGGGTCGAGGGGGGGACGGGGGAGGGACATCTTCAATCAATTGATGATGGGGTAGAGTACCTGAGGGGCAAATGTTTAATGAATTAATGAAGGGAGGGGCAGCTTAAATAACTCTGGGTGACCCACTGCTGCAATGATGTGATATGATGAGCCCCCCGCATGTGGGGAGCCACCCAAGATTATATAAAGTATACTGGCATCTCTTGGTACCTATATTGTTTCTGATCGGTGCACTGATAAGATTCCCAGGGCAATCTACTCATGGACATCATCGGTAACATGAAGAGGCCCATTCCCATCATCAACCGGACACTCGCTCGCATCGTCAGACTCAAACTCCACCACACACGACGCATCAGTTCCAATGGAAATACCCGCAAACGAAGTATCGCTCTTCCCCTCACTAGACCCAAGCACATTCCCATCCGCATCTCTAACCTCACACTCCTTCGGCCCACCCAAATTGTCGCTGAGGCAGTGGAACTGGCGCCCGGTGTTCCAGCAGTCGCCCTCGATGGTGAAGGTGCGGCCGTTGCCGGTGTTATAGCACGGCGAGTGGTCGTTGGGGTATCCGTCGTTGTAGATTGCGTCGCCGTTGTCGCGGATGATGGCGAATCCGTCGTAGTTGGCACTGGAACCGCCAACGGCTGAGAAGGAACCTGCGGAGAAGACGACCTTAAGGTGTTCGGCGCTGACGGCGCTGGTTGCGGCCAGGAGGCCGAGGAGGGTGCGGAGGGCGAACATGTTGCAACGTTTAGGTTATTGTAGAAGATATTTGTTGATTTGATTTGTGTTTTTGTTGTTGCTGATATCGGACGGGCTGTGGTAGACTTTATACTTTTCTAGACTATATGAGAATATGCATTTACGCTGACCACGATGCTACTGCAGGACTATGGAATCTGCCACATTATCCACGATCTACATAACTCATTAGATACCTTTTCGTGGTGTATGTGTATACACCGTGGCAATGTTGACTGCCACATTAACCGTTATGACCGCAGTGGAGCACAGACCAGACCCGCTCGGCGAAGACCCGTTGAGGCATTGAGCAGGTGGATGTCAATGCCGGGAGTGGCTTACCATGAAGGAGCTTAATTCGTAAGGCGCGGCGTCTAACGTCCATCTCTTTGCTATATACTCTAGCTATACAGCTGACATGAGTGTAGAAACAATAGCGTAGATATCAGTCTAGTACTAGGAAGGTAGAGTCGTTTCGGATCCGATGTAGATAGCTGGAAATAATGCATTATATTTTCGAAGGGAGTGCCGTCCCCTAGATATAAGTCGGAGATTCCTCTGGGTAGATTCGACGTAGTCAATACTGTTTTGGTTAGTGGCGAATGTTACCAAGGGTAAGGAGTAAATGCGTACTCCGCAATTGTCGGGATACTCATCTATAGGTGGCGGATTTCCGCGTAATTCAGTCCGAGTACGAATATCGAGATGTCCTGCGCGAAATGCTTTATGTATACTTGGGGGAAGAGACAGGATATTCTGGAGCAGTGTCGGAGCATCATCTGGCTCGGTCCCAAGGAGCGTTCTGAGTCGAGCAACATATTCCACAGAGAGAAATGCCTCCAGTAGTGGCATTAAAACGTTCTGTAACGTCAAACCCGATCACCAGCATGGTTCCAATGCAGCTCACCTGATCACCAGAATCGAGACTCCGAATCATCGATGGGGGAATCACATATGCAGGTTCTATCTTCGACCCTGGCGCATGACTTGGTATTCGTCTCGTTGTATAGTCCCGGCCATCGCGCTGAATGGCCAAGTCTTGGACATGGCGGGGAATGGGGTCAAACGTCGTGACTAAGGTATTAGTGAGTCTAGGCAAAGATGCATCTGTAGGAGTGGTACCTAGGAATACAAGATGTCTCCATTCTTGTTTGAACTGGCGAAGTGAATGCTCCACTTGACCATTAGATGCTTGGACTCTGGACAAAAGATAGTCTGCTGCCTTGTCTGGATGCACTGCACCTTCGACAAAGTGCTTCAGCAATAAATGCTCGGTAGGTGAGAGACCGGCATTAGAAATGATGTCCAGTGCTAACTGCATGATTTACATGTACTACCTAGAGCTGAGATATTGATCCAGGTAGTCTTGTCAAGGAATGCCCGTGGACGGCTTGAAGTGTCGGTGCGAGGGGAACAAAGGGCACCAATCATAATCCAGTATTCATGCAGGTCTTGTTTGGCAGTCAATGAATAGGCTGCCAGCTCAGTGTGCCTGGTTAGCGCTATATGCGTCCCTGCGCCCCTCGTGCTGCCTACAGCAGCTTTTGATTCACAAATACAAGACTCTATGGACTAATTGTGACTTCCTAAATCAGAATCAGAGTGCAAATCTCAGATATATAAGAGGAATTCTACAAAATCCACCATTTGCACTACCCACGTTTCAAGGTGCAACATGCCAAACAACCCCATCACCTTCGACCCAAACAGCCTGTATATCCTCCTCTCAGATCTCGGCGCCGAGCGCCAGTTCCACTGGGAATTGTATCTCGCAATAACCGAGACCGACGGTCAACAATACCATCTAGTCAACAATGCCGACACCGGGAATACATGGAAATACCTCTCCCGATCTACAAGAGGGACCCCGAAGGCGCTGACACTATTAGTGGCAATGAAGATTGCTGTCATGAACCCGGCATTGCATGGGCCTCTGGGTGCCAGACTTGAGGATGTTTCAACGGCGCCTCCGGTTACTTGTCGTGTGTGGCTGATGAGAGCGTTGCGGGATTTGGATGAGGAGGGGTTTATCCAGCTTACTGGGAAGGTGGCGGATATTGAGCTAGAGTTGGAAACGGCGGCTGTTGAGAATCGGGAGAGGAATATACGGAGTGTTGGTGTCAGTGGTTTTAGCATTGTTTGATATATTCATGATGTTCCATAGACGTGCTGATTTAGAGCCATCCCGCAGTATATATATTGCCGAAGGGAAAAAGTGATAGTCGGGGAACAACCAAATGTAAAGTGGAGCGCTATTTTGACACATTTATAAGAAATAAACCAATTCCATACAGCACTGTAATTGCTGTAGTATAGTTACTCCTGCTCAGTGTTGACGCCTATTTAATAAGGCATACATCCCAAACAGGAATAGCGACGGAAGCCGCGGATGCCAACAGAACAGAACCAGAACAGAACCAGAACCAGACCAGCAACGAACCAACAACCAACAACCAACAACCACAACCAACGCGTCTGTTTGCTGCGCGTCATGACACCCGCGGCCAGATGCTGTCCAGGATGAAAGTCATACGTCACAGACTCGCTGCGCGGGGTTTATACCTCAATGCGCGCACCCCAACACTTAACTGCAGATAGACACTATTGTCGCCGGTACCAGATTTAATATACAATGTCGAACAAAGCAGAAGAGAGCATCTCTGCGTATGGAGCTGCGCGCTCCACCGTGCCAGGAAAGCCTCTCTCCGCTGAGGATGTGCGCAAGACGGACGCCTATTTCCGGGCGAGCTTGTACCTCTGCCTGGGCATGCTCTATCTGCGCGAGAATCCCCTTCTCAAGGAGCCTTTAAGACGCGAACATCTCAAGTCTCGACTCCTAGGTCACTGGGGTTCGGATGCTGGCCAGTCTTTTTCCTGGATTCATATGAACCGCCTGATCAAGAAGTACGGCCTTGATGTGCTTTTTATCTCAGGACCAGGACACGGTGCTCCTGGAATCATCTCCCAGTCGTATCTTGAAGGGGTCTATTCGGAAGTCTACCCTGACAAGGCGGAAGATGAGCGAGGGATGCAAAAGTTCTTCAAACAGTTCTCTTTCCCTGGTGGCATTGGCAGTCATGCTACGCCCGAGACGCCAGGCAGTCTACACGAAGGTGGTGAGCTGGGATATTCCATCTCTCACGCCTTTGGGACTGTCTTTGACCATCCCAACTTGATCACGCTTACGATAGTTGGCGATGGCGAGGCGGAGACCGGCCCTCTGGCTACGAGCTGGCACAGCAACAAGTTCCTGAATCCGATAACCGACGGAGCTGTTCTGCCTGTTCTTCATCTGAACGGGTATAAGATCAACAATCCTACCCTGCTTGCTCGGATTCCTCACCAGGAGTTAGAAGCGCTCTTCCGCGGCTATGGATGGACCCCCTATTTCGTCGAGGGGAGTGACCTTCCAAGCATGCACCAGGCAATGGCCGCCACTCTCGAGCACTGCGTTTTGGAAATCAAAAAGATTCAGAAAGAAGCCCGCGATTCGAAAAAAGCATCCCGGGCGCTCTGGCCGATGATTATCTTGCGGTCGCCAAAAGGCTGGACTGCGCCGCGCGAAGTCGACGGAAAACACCTTGAAGGCTTCTGGCGCGCCCACCAGATCCCAATCACCGATGTCTTGACCAACCAGTCGCACCTGAAATTCTTGGAATCCTGGATGAAGAGCTACGGGCCGGAGAGGCTATTCAAAGACGGCAAACTGATTCCTGAGCTGAGAGAGCTGGCCCCGAAAGGCAACTTCCGAATGAGCGCCAACCCTGTCGCCAACGGTGGTATCCTACGCCGACCACTCGATGTCCCTGACTTCCGCAATTACGCCCTCAAAGACCTGGAACCTGGAGTATCCGTCCGTCCTAGCATGGCCAACATGGCCAAGTTCCTGCGCGACGTGGTCGGCAACAACATGACCTCGTTCCGCGTCTTTGGCCCAGACGAGACCGAATCAAACAAACTCTCCGAAATCTACAAAGCAGGCAAGAAAGTCTGGCTGGGAGAGTACTTCGACGAGGATAGCGACGGGGGGAACCTCACCACAACCGGCCGCGTCATGGAAATGCTCAGTGAGCACACCTGCGAGGGCTGGCTTGAAGGCTACGTCTTGTCCGGCCGCCACGGACTCCTCAACAGCTACGAGCCATTCATCCACATCATCGACTCGATGGTCAACCAGCACTGCAAATGGATCGAGAAATGCCTTGAAGTCGAATGGCGCGCCAAAGTCGCCTCGCTCAACATCCTCCTCACCTCGACCGTCTGGCGCCAGGACCACAACGGCTTCACCCACCAAGACCCGGGCTTCCTCGACGTCGTCGCCAACAAGTCCCCCGAAGTCGTGCGCATCTACCTGCCCCCCGACGGAAACACCCTCCTCTCCGTAACAGATCACTGCCTCCGCAGCACCAACTACGTCAACGTCATCGTCGCCGACAAGCAAGAACACATCCAGTTCCTGAACATGGACGACGCAATCTCCCACTGCACCAAGGGCCTAGGAATCTGGGACTGGGCCAGCAACGACCAAGGCAGCGAGCCGGACGTGGTCATGGCAGCGTGCGGCGACGTTCCCACCCACGAAGCCCTCGCCGCAACAGACCTGCTGCGCCGCCACGTCCCAGGCCTGAAAATCCGCTTCGTCAACGTCGTCGACCTCTTCAAGCTCATCTCCACAGTAAACCACCCCCACGGCATGCCGGATCGCCAGTGGAAGGCCGTCTTCACAACCGACAAGCCTATCATATTTAGTTTCCACTCCTACCCATGGCTCGTGCATAGACTTACCTATAAACGCCCTGGACAGCGTAATCTGCATGTGCGTGGGTACAAGGAGAAAGGAAACATCGACACGCCGTTTGAGCTGGCCGTGCGCAATCAGACGGATCGGTATAGTCTGGCGATTGATGCGATTGACCGGATTGAGTCTTTGGGGAATACGGCGGCCGGGGCGAGAGAGAAGTTTTTGAATCTGCAGATGCTGGCCAGGAATGAGGCGTGGGATAATGGGATTGATCCGGATTATATCAGGAATTGGACGTGGAATTATCCGCGGGTGTCGTAGGGTAGTGGGTATTTTCGTTGAACTACGTTTTGAGTATGTGTATTTATCTATAATACTTTCAATATTGTGAAATAACATCTAACTACTGGGGAGTACTACGGAGACTATATAAGACCTACTGAAATCTGAATCTTCGCCACTGTTCTATAACATGAGGCCTACGTGACCCTCGCCAAAGTATGGACCGCAAGGCTTTAAGGGCCGATGGAAAGACACAGAAGGATTCTGGTTCATAGCTAAGAAAAGGATTATAGTCTAACATTTTACTAATAAAGTTCCAATTCGCTAGGTCATTACTCTGTAAGTTGCCAGTCTGGCCCATAGATCGATACACCGAAAGCCCAAGTTTTGGGTCGTGAACTTGGTGATACATTTGTTATAGTTTCTAGTTATACAATATATCACACATCTTTCCAGCTCGTTTACCTATATCTGCTACTCCTGGACCGTACCCATACCATCCCGGCTTGCAGCATCATCCCTTGGAATAATACGCAGCGGACAGCTGGTAATCCCCATCTCCGGCATGCCAGCATACTCAAGCGGCCCATCTACTTCAAACTCCGCTGAATTGCGCAAAATAACACCAAGACCAACTTGCAGTGCCCTATTGCCGTTAGCCCATTGCACCATCCTTCAAGAGAAAATACAACTTACATGCGTGCCAATGGCATGCCCGCACATCGATGTCTCCCGCGCCCAAATCCCAAATGGGAGGTAATATTCGGCCGGTTCAAGATAAACTCATCAGGGTCAGGAAAGACCTCAGGATCTCGATTCGCCGCGGCGTATGTCATTGTAATCGGTGTTTTCGCTGGGATTGTTCGCCCGTGGAGCTGTATATCCCGGGACGGCGTCCGACAGAAGCCGCGGTATGGTACGTAGAGCCGGACAAACTCTTCAACTGCAGCGGGGATCAGGGATGGGTCTGCTCGTAGCTTTGCTTGGAGGGCCCTATTCTGTGAGAGATGGTTACACATAACCCCGAAGAGAAGAGGTGGCGCAACCATCCCGACGACGAGTGATTGTCGTAAAGCACCACTACCTCGGTATTAGCATCTACCACATAACAACCGCTATGAGGATGGTGACATACATTAGCAACTCATCATCCAAGGGCAATCCATTAGCATCCCTCTCCAACAACAACGAACTAGCCGGATCCTGCTCAGGATCCCTCGGACTAACCCGTCTATCCGCAAACAATTTCCGCGCAATCGCATACAACTTCTCCGACTGCGCAGAGGTCTCCTTCGGATCCTGTCGTCGCCATGCATTCACCCAAGCCGCAGCCGTGGAAGCCAGCATCGGCGCTGTCTCATCCTCCAGATTCAGCCACGCCGTCTCAACCCACGCGGCGAACATGGCGCTGAATTCGCCGCAGATATCGCCCCCTCTATTCGAGAGCAGTTTGGCGAACTCGCGCTCTGCATGTTGCGTTAATACCGGTTCCAACCGTTTCAATCGTTTTGGGCGCAGTGTGCGGTCTAATGCTGTTCGGTAGGGTGTATGTGCTGGCGGGTCGGTGTTCAGTGGTGGACGTCGAATACCACGCGGATCACTGGGGATGACGGCCTTGACGGAGGAGATGAATGTCTCTGTATCTGATGCTGCGGCTTTGACGTCCTCGTAGCGTGTGAGCAGGTAGAAGCCGCCGTTGTCGGTGGTGTGTGCGACAGGGCATTTTGAGCGTAGGGCTGCGAATTGCGCGTAGATATCGGCTGGGTTGTTGTCTTTGATTAAGTTGAAGTCGTGCGATTCGACTTCTGCTGTTGACATCTTGGCTGTAGATGGTATCGTCGGCAGTTGAGGACGGTAGGATTATTGCCTAGGTATTTTATACAGCTCGACCTAATGTACATAGTGGGGACACAAAGAACGGGGACAATATGGACACGAGTCAGGTGGGGACAATCACCTTGACAGCTATTCCACTAGTAATATTCAATAATAATATCAATTACAACTCGCACCGCTCGATATAAGCACTAACAACCTCCTCCATCTCCACCGCAACCCCCCACTGCAGCGACAGCCCCCTCAGCAGCGTCCGTATAGCCGTTAAATCATACGACAAGTCGCGCACAACATACTTCTCCCTGGGCAACCCCTCAACACCAAACTCCCCAGATATAAACTGCATCGTCTGCTCCCCATCCCCCACCACCTCCCCACTCTCCAAATCCTGCAACCCCATCAACGCCACATCCCAATCCACCACCGCCGGAACAACAACCTTACTCACCCCGGCAAGAATAAAACTCGTAAACGTCGCCGCCGCCGCAAACACCGCACCAGGAATATTCACATCAAACGCAAGGCCCAGCGGCAGTTGCGCCGCAATAGCCTGCATATTCACCGCATGAAGCAGCGTCGCCCGGCCGGCAAAACTATGCGCCCACCGCGCTGGGTTAATCAGACTTTCCTCCCGCTGGCTCCCGCCGAATATCCCCTGTTTGATACCGAAGAGGTGGCACATGCGCCGGGTTCCGCGGGCTGTACTTGCTGCTGTGTCTAGGCAGATGGAGTGCCATTGGAGGAGGGCTGTGAGACGGTCTGTGGGTGTGAGGGTTTGACTGTTAAGTATATTCTTGCGGAGCTGTCTCAACACGAGGAGGAGATCGTGCCGCGATGGCATACCCACTGGCGGGGGGTTTGTCCTATTCGCTTCTGAGACGAGACACCGGATTCCTTCGAGGATGACTTTATGGTGGAAGAGCGATATATCGTACCCGGGTTTCTCACCGTTACATGAAAAAAGCGTATGGTATACATCGCAGAACCGTACCCTGCTTGACGGCCGTATATGAATCAACCACTCATCCGGACATGTAGCAGCAAATGCCGCATCGCTACTAGGCAATAGGAGTGGATTCGCCGTATGTCTTGCAAAGGTCGGATTCCCGCTAAACTGCGAGACCACGCCGTCGACGATATACAGACCGAGCAGGGTGCGGAGCATAGTCTCGTGCGCGATCCAGCGGCGCCAGGTGTGTTGTTTACCCGCAGTACTATCTGTGGTGCTAGGCAGCGGGACTGAAGCTGTATCAGCGGCGTCGTACATCCCGCAGTGACTCGCCCAGTGGATGCCGATGCCGTGGAAGACTTGGCTTGTTGTGCGGAATGTACGATTCTAGAGCATTTAGTATTATTACGATCGTTAGGGTAGATGGGGTACCTTGGATAGGGCGGCGTAGATCTGGCTCAGCAGGACGGTCTGGACGAGTTCCACGCCTGTACAGCAGTCGGATGGCCGGCGGCGGGTTATCATTGTGTGCCATGATGTTGCTACGGCAGTGTGTGCGAGGCGCCATAGCACGTCAGCCTACATCGTTAGTGGCGTTGTAGTAGTAGGGGATGACTGACCTTTTCAATTGCATCTTGACTTCCAAGAAACAACGCGCCTAGTGCGATGGCATTAAGCAGCAGTGGCGGAGCACAGTCTTTGAACACGAATGTCGGACGGTGGAAGATGGGAAACATGGGGATGATGTTTTCAAAGAACATATGCAGGCTGCCGTCGAGGAACCGCGAGGTCAGACCGGTGAGACTTGCTGGGGCTGTGACTGTCGAAAGCTGCTACTGTTAGAGAAGAAGTGTAGCAGGGGGTATGTCTCACTGTATCACTAAGTAAACTGTTGAGAGACTGGATTGCCTGCCGCCCATCGTCTGCAATGGTGCTGTTTGGGGAGTCTTCGTAGCCTCCTATTTCACCCGTATCGACCAGGCCAACTGTCGACGGGGCTAATGCAAGAGGCTGTTGCCAGAGCGTCGGATCGATAGACATGATATTATGCAGCAGTTCCTCTGAATCAGGCCACAGCAGTCCAGAGGCTAGATCTTCAGACATTGGCCGTGGGTCTTCCATTGGCGTCTGATATAGCGGCATGCAGTCCGGGATCTGTGTAGATGCATGCTCCATAGGCCATTCGGATGGTGCAGACAGACTCTGCGGCGTAATCTGAGCAGCGCTGTCCGCAAAGTCAGAGGCTGAGTGAACCCGAAGATGGCGGTTCAAGACATCCTGGCGGGAGAAACATCGTGCACAGACCGAGCAGGAGAATGGTTTCGAACCAGTGTCTACCAGGTTAGCTGTACTCTAATAATATAACCCTCCTAACGTACGAATTCGCTCGTGTCTCTGCCGTCGTTAACATGTTTCTCTAAGATAATAGGGATAGGTACCTGAAGGTGCTCGCGCTTGGTATAGCGCTTAGGGCAGAAGCCACACTGCAGGTTGAGCTTCTTGCGCGGGCGCGTCATGGCGGAATGGCGAAATGGAGACAGAATAGATTAACAAACTCGAATGCGACTGGGGGCCGTCTCCATTTATGGTCCCCACTGCCGACCCCGCAGACTGACCCCGGACTGTGGAGAGTGACGCTATCCCCGTTGCATATAGATGGGGACACGCTAATCAGCTTTTAAGGAGCCCCTTCGGTGTTTCAATGTTGGTCAACTCACTCTGAATCATTTTGCCATGGAGGTCACTCGCGTGGATAAGCCTTCCCTGGCAGAGGTCGAGGATGCGAAAAGGGTCGTGGCAACAGAGGTCTCGCATTATGAGCCTGTGTCGGAGGAGGAAAAGGCGCTGGATCGCAGAGTCAATCTCAAGATGGACTTTATTCTGCTGTTGATTCTGGCAATTGGGTTTATCGTGCGTTCTCACCCTCGTATGTTGGATGTTCATATCTAACAACGACAGCTCCTTGGAATCGACAAGACCAATGTCGGGTTCGTCGCGACAAGCACCTTCATCAAGGACGCCAACCTCCATCCAAACGACATTCCCAACTCTTTATCGCTGGTAGGTACCTTGTCCTAAGGTTATGGCTATGCTGACCATTAGTTCTCCGCTACGTACGTCCCCCTGCAACCCGTCTCGTCCATGATCGGGCGCTACATCGGCCCTAAATGGTGGGTATGCACCCTCATGATCGTCTGGGGGAGTATCTGCATAGCCCATATCGGAGTGAATAGCACGCCCACCTTCCTCGCATTGCGCCTTCTCCTTGGTGTAGGCGAATCAGGCTTCACCCCAACCGCATACTACTACATGTCCCTGTTCTATCCCAAATTCTCCCTCGGCTTCCGCATGGGCCTGTTCTCGGGGATGTACTCCGTCGCTGGGGCGTTTGCTGGACTTTTAGCCTACGGTCTGCTGCATCTTGATTCGAAGATACTACACGGCTGGCAGACTGTGTTTCTCTTCGAGGGTGCGTTGACGGTTTTTGTGGCCATTATCGGCCTTCTGGTCCTGCCCATTTCACCAGGAACAGCGTGGTTTCTAACCCCTGAAGAACGGGAGCACGCCGCAAAGCGCATGGCGGCTGACGATGCACATGCTGGAGATACATCAGAGCATGAATCGAACATTACCCTCCGCGACGTGAAAGACGTGTTGAAAGACTGGAAGAAGCTTCTCATCGTCGTATGCAACATCCTCAGCGTCCTCCCCGTCACAGCATTCACCACATTCCTCCCACTCATCGTCGAAGGGATGGGCTATGAAGGCGTCAAGGCAACACTCATGGCAGTCCCCCCATTCATCGTCGGAACAGTCGGACTGATTATCATCGTGTACTCCTCCGACCACCTCAAAGAGCGCAGTCTGCACACCGTCTTCGGGATGGCACTCGGGCTGATCGGGTGTGTGGTGATGGCGACATCAGGGAACGAGAAACTCCGCTATGGCTTCGCGCATGTTTGTCTGGCTGGTGTATTCGCCGGTGGTCCGCTGGTCGCTGTATGGCTGGGCTCGAATACACCGGGGAAGGCGGCCAGGTCGATTATCCTGGGTATCAATGGGTGGAGTAACCTCGCTGGAGTGATTGCGGGGCAGCTGTTCAAGTCGAGCTATGCGCCGGGTTATAGGTATCCGCTGATTGTGACGATGATACTGATTGCGGTGGGGATGGTGGGATTCTGTGCGATGCGAGGGTTGTATATGTGGGAGAATCGCCGGAGGAGGAGAGTTATTGTGTCTTGGGATGAGAGGGAGTATGCAGAGGAGCAGGCAAGAGTGGATAGACGGGGGGATCAGAAGGTTACCTGGGTTTATGCTTATTAATTAGGATTTAACCTATTCAATTTATTCTCAATAACTGTGTTCGTTTCTGTGTTGTGTTGTTATGGACGATCCGCAGCAACAGCCGGAAAACTCAAACAATCATCCTCTTAACTCTTCACCACCACAATGCCACCAACCCTGCCATACGAGCTCATCCACCAGACAATCCTCCCATTAATTCCAGATAACTCATACTGGAGCGGGAACGACCGATCAGATCGGTCGCCTAACGCGGCATTCCGGCAATTGCTGCGTCTGCGGCTCGTCAGCAGTAAACACCACCCCACCCTTGCAATACTTTCCCTCGGTATCAACTAACACGCGCCAGGACTTTTCGACGCCGTTATTATAGATGTCTTTCTCAATGCGATCCGGGCAAACCGTCTCGGGTGCGATCTGGAATTACGGCGTGGTCCGCCGTCCCTCTCGACCATGGCCATGACCACACGTCTCCTCAAAGGTTTTCTAGAGAGATACCAGTCAGATCCGGATGTTAGGAGATTCCCATTAATTAGCACGATCGATAGAACCGTGGAAAGGGCGGTTTTCCTGTTCTCACGCAACGGTAGTACTCATGCAGAGCTGCGCGTGTGGTACAGCGATGCAATGATTGCTGTCCTTGTCGGGATACTCGGGTCGGATCTGCTCTTGTCGATTCTCGGCGGTGGAGCAGATTTGGATGATTTGGACGAAGAACAGGAAGTCGATGCGGCCGTGTTGATGGCGGCGGCGTATTTGGGTCGACTCGATCATATTGATGATCTACTCGACCGTGGTGTCAAGATCAACTGCGACCCTCGAGATAAATGGGTCTATCCACCGCTGATGGCTGCAGCTCTTGCGGGGAATACAGACGTGGTCAAGTTGCTGCAGCAGAAAGGTGTTGACCTGGATACACTCACTGTTGGAAACGGGTACAGTGCACTCCATTTCGCCGCGTTAGCTGGCCACGCAGACTTGATCGACTTCCTCCTGGGCCATGGTTTAGAGGCTGATGTCCGGGATAACAACGGGGATACACCGCTCCATTTCGCCGCTGTGTGTGGTCATGCGCAGGCTGTGCGTCGGCTGCTGTCAGGCGAGGTCAATGTCAACAGACGTGATCGTCTGAATTGCTCTCCCCTGGCTTGGGCCGCAGCCAGAGGGTATGAAGAGGTCGTTGTGGCACTGCTGGACTGCGAGAATGTGGATATTGACAGTACACACGACCTGGTCCGCCCACAGCAGACTGTAACAGAGATAGCCGCACGCGCAGGGCACGAGAGAGTCTTCCAGCTGCTATTCTCTTACTCTCCCAAGCCGACGGCAAGTCTCTTCGCTGCGGCGCTTTGCGGCAACAACGCCAGCATCGTGAAAAGCCTGGTAGAGGCCGACCCCGATATAGTGGGAGCGTACGAGAGTGATAGAGAATGCAGTGCACTGCTCGAGCCAGCCAGGAATGCGAACGATGAGCTTCTTGCGTACATGCTATCGCAGGGCTACGGGTCCATCAACCAGGCTAATGGCAATGGCTACACCGCTTTGCATCTGGCCGTTATGACCGGGAGCACCAGCACCGTGAGGCTTCTGCTTGATCATCCAGCGACCGATATCAATATCAACATCGAGCCATACTCTATCTCCACCCCACTCCACTGTGCTATTGCATCCGGTGGCCCGACGCTTGAGATATTACATCTTATGCTTGATAACCCGAGATTTGAACGAAGCGCGGTGAACGCCCAGGGTCAAACGATATTCTTACATGCCGTAAGCTCGGGGACTATACATGTAGTTAAAGCTTTGCTGCTTTCTCGTGCCGACACTGATATCCACGCCGTCGACAACGAAGGAAACAACGCTCTTATGACTGCAGCCCGGTGGGGACACTTAGAAATCATCGACATTCTGTTGAACGTACCAGGAACAAAGCTCGAGCAAAGGAATAACAGTGGCCGAACGGCTCTTTTCCTAGCAATGACGCATGGACAGGTACACATTGTCGAGCGCTTCTTGCAACGTGACCTGAACATAACAGCGGAGTTCCTTCGAGATACTCTGGATGAACTTATTCCTGACACGGTTGAAATGAGATACGCCCTGGCTGATGACGCTTGGTTGCAAGTTTCTGACCTTGACGTTGACTTGGATATACTGAGGAGAATAAAGCAGGGATTGGAGATGGTGGTGGCGCATGTAGAGATGCTCTCGATCAGCTAATGAGACCAGCTGAGTGAGACATCTGAAGTATTTAAGGTGTCTTCATTTCATCCCAATATGGACCTACGAGGATAATGAAGGAGTATCCGAACCATTTACTCGGCTTGTCCTCACACTTGACTATAGTCCTTTTACTTCATGTACATATCCCGACAAACAGGACTCTCACCAGATACAGCACTGCGTTGTTACAATCCCCTTTTAATTCCTTCTATTTACATCTAATTAGGCACATGCGCCACAACCTCAATCTCAACCCTCATATCATCCTCCCCCAACCTGGTAACACCAACACAAGTCCAAATCGGCTCATGACCGGGGCAGTACTTATGAAAATTCCTCACCATGGCCGCAAGGGCCTCGTCATTAATAGGCACATGGTACGAATTGACTCGGAAAACCTGGTTCCAGCCCTCCCCGCCGGCGTCGCGCAGGTTGTGCTCGACATTGTCAAAGGCCTGGTCGATCTGCGCGTTGATTTCTTTGTAGAATTCGCCGGTTTCTCTGTTCCAGCCGCCTTTCCAGTACCGTTAATATTAATATTGATATTTCGTAAATATTGGGTTAACGTACCCTGTCCGGCGCACTCGATGCGGTCGCCGATGCGCACGGCTTGGCTGTATTTGAAGTTCTTGCGGTTGCGTTCGCCGACGCCTTTGTAGTTGAAGTATTGGAGGTGAGACATGATGAATAGTGAACTTTGAATTGACTTGGTTGGTAATTGTGGGAAGCAGGTATTCAAGAATTGAAGTATTTAAGTACACGTCAAGAGGAAACTGCTTACAAATGGCTGGCGGGATACATATTCCGCTGTCCACGTCATGCCATGAAAGATATATAAACATGATATTTATTAGATATTAATTCTAATAATCAATTGAGTCTGCAACTACTAAAATGAGTTCCATACTTTTGACGGGCGCCACGGGCTACGTGTTAGTATTCAGTGTCATTCCCACGTTGTCCACTGCGCTAACAGCAACAGAGGAGGAACCGTCTTGAGCACACTACTAAACAGCCAAGATGATGCAGTAAACAATGCATCCATATCTGTTCTTGTTCGGAACAACCAGCAATCTCATGTCCTGGACCAAAAAGGGGTCTCTACAGTCCAAGTTGGCGACTATAACAATACAACTGCCATCGCGGAGCTAGCCAGCAATTATGATGGTCATCCTGCCCCCATCACCGAACACCTTACACATACTAACTTGTCTAGTCATTGTCAACGGTGCCTCTGGCTTCGAGCACGGTCTCGCAAGCGCATTGATTGAGGGCCTAGCACAGCGAAAGAAAAGGCTCGGCGGCGAAGTCCATTATATCCACGTTAGTTAGTATCTTGCCCCTTGAAGCTTGCCTCACTGATTCATGAATGCAGACATCGGGAACAACGAATATCGCTGATAGTCCCGTACTGGATCTATATCCCGGGCACAAGGCAGACCCGATATCCGACTCGTCCCCGGTCCAGCTCACCTCAACACTTCGAAGACTAGACGCCGCATCGCCGTATACCCAGCGTAGTGTTGACCTCGCTGTGATGGACAAGGGGAAAGCCACCGGCGTTAAAACACATAGTATCTGTCTTCCCATGTTGTTTGGGGTCGGGGCGGGTCTATTCCGGACAGTGTCGGGCCAGATCCCGATCCTAGTCCGCGGTGCTATTCAGTCTCGTCAGGTGTGGCTTGTTGGTGACGGGTCTGCATTAAAGGCGTACGTTCATATAAAGGATGCTGCGAGGGTTTATGAAATTGTTGTGAGTAAAGTGCTTCGTGGTCTGCCCGTGCCGTTTGGTGAAGAGGGTGTTATATTTGTTGGAGACCGTGAGTATAGCTGGGAAGAAGTTGGGCAGAGGATTGCGAATGTTGGAAGGGCGCTGGGTGTTCTTGATACAGACAGGGTTAAGTACCTGGGTATGAAGCAAGGGGCGCGTCTGTTGGAGATTGACGATATGCAGTACGTTGAGGCTGCTTATATATCAAGGTATGACACCCATACTTTACTGAGCTCATGGACTTACAGCTAACTTCATAGTGCGAGGGTTACTGCAGATACTGCTAGGAGCCTGGGCTGGCAGCCGATGTACTCTGATGAGTTTAACAAGTACTTCCACGATGTCTGGGAGGTTGTAGCTAAATAATTATGTCCTGATGACATCCGCAAGGTTCACTAGACATACAGTTAGACTTTATTCCTACCCCTCAACTCCCCCGCCATAACAGCAGCATGGTCAGCCCTAACAACAGGCCACCGATGAAAGAAATACGCAAACAGCGCCGCACAGATACAAAGCACACCCAACCAGCTCGTCGTCGTCGCAAAGCCCGCAATATACCTCGGCGCATCCTTATCCGGCCACAGCCACGACGAATAAATCGAGCTCGCATTGCCAATCGCATTGATCAGGGCAATGGCAACCGCCCGTTTCGCCGCCGGCTGCGGGATCACATCAGACACCCACGTCTTCACCAGCGGCGAGCAGCCGTAGATGGTGCCGAAGGCGAAAATGGTGAGCACGTATTGCGCCGTTCTGTCGGCTGTTGTGGCGACGGCGATGAAGAGGATGCAGCCTACGCCGGAGAGGCCGCAGATAAACTTCCATTTGGCTTTGTATCTGTCGGCGAGGTAGCAGCAGGCGACCACGTAGACGAGGGCGGCCATGTATGCGGGGATTGTATGATCTACTGAAGGTGAGCACTGGCGTTTGGATACTAGGATAATGGCTTACACTGTCCATCAGGTCCTGTCCATCCAAAACTCTCGACAAGCGTGGGAATAAAGTACTGCATCGTCTGGGAACCGGTCACAAGCACGAAGAGGAAACACTGCGCCCAGACCCTCCAGTCGCGGCAGGTCATCTTGAATGCTTCCCAGTGCGGGATGTGCTCTGTGCCGGTGCCTTGGGTGAGGGCGATACCGTCGACAGCGAGTCTGTTGCAGGCCAAGAGTCTCTCCTCTTCGTTTAGGAACCGCTTGCTGGTTGAAGGGTAGTCCGGCATGAGGAAGTAGATAATAATTGCGGCCACTATGGAGCCAAGACCTTCGAGGATCTGCTATACTCAGTATTAAATCCAGTTATTTGATCAGGGAACTGACAAAGAGCCATCTCCAGCCTGGTAATCCCGAGACACCGTTCATATGGTCTGTGATGACACCTGCAAGGAGACCGGATATCGCCCCGGCTAGAGGGACAGACGTATAGAGAAGTGCATATCTGGTCGCCAGCTCATACCGTCTATACCATGACGATAGGAAGAACGCACATCCGGGTGCAAAGCCAGCCTGTATACATTAGAGACGGCATGGAATATCCCGTTTTGAACATACCTCAGCAAACCCGAGCAAGAAGCGCATTCCAGCTAATTGGCTCCAGTTATGCGTTGCGCCCATCAGGGCAGCAAAGGTTCCCCAGACAAGAGCCAGTCCAGGAAGAAACACACTCGGCCGTACACGCGTCAGGATCATGTTCGCCGGGACTTCGAAGACAAGATACGAGACAAAGAAGACAAGCACAATGATAGAATATTGCGACGAGGAAAGGCCAAACTCGTCCTCCAGGCCGCCTGTTTTGGCGTTTCTAAATAGTCAGTGCAAATCATCCGGTAATACTCCAGTGGGTTTACATACCCAATATTAGCCCTGTCAAGATATCCCAGCAGGTACAACACCCAACAACAGGGCAGGATGCGCCAGTCAAGCTTGCGAACAAGTCTCTTTTCCTCTGGGGTATTCTCGACCCATTGTGAGACGATCCGCTGTGCTTCAACTACGTCGGCGGCGACATGCTTCTCGTCTAGGTCATGTCCGTCGGTAGAGACGCGCTCCATATGTTGGTGCTGGCTCAGGGAACCCTCCTTCTCTTGCGACATGGTGTAAGACCTAAGAGTATATGTCAGAGCTTGTTTGAATGATGGCCCACATGAGGATGATCCCTTTATATAGACAAGCTCCCAGCATTGTTCTGCCAGAGCATCGTTGATGCAGGGTCTTCCCCACGGGGACTGTGGAGAGCTCATCGGCGAAAGCACCGTGCTCCACCAGAGCAACTCCATATGACACGCTCCAGTAGGATTGGCCCAGTGCCCGAGCACGACGAGGCTGTTGGAGTATCGGCAAAACCGCCGTCGCGGCACTTTCGCCGTTTCGGGATACCAACACCTTCACATTATCTCTGTTATAACAGCAGCCATTTCTTACATACACAGCAGTCGAGGGGTCATCTATTACATCTTTAAACATCTTTTCACAAAGTAATAACTGCTAAACGTCCACCATGGTCGGCGCAATAACCAGCCAACCCGCCCCTCGCCGCGCACGCATCGCAATAACACTCGGCGACCCCTCAGGAATCGGCCCAGAACTAATCGCAAAACTCCTCAGCAACCCCTCAAACCGACAGCGAGCAGACATAGTGCTCCTTGCAGACAGATCTGAGCTCGACTCCGCCATATCCGACGCTGGGGGCGTGGATATCGCCATATCCCCCGATGACATCCCCGGACCAGATGGAATCCAGATCCTCGACGATAACAGCGCGACTCACTTCCCCTCGACAAGAGGCCAAGTATCCAAAGCCAGCGGGGGTCGAAGTATGCACCAGCTCCGCCGGGCGCTGAAGCTCGTACAAGCGGGTGAGATTGATGGGATTGTATTCGCGCCTTTGAATAAGAGTTCCTTGAAGCTTGCGGGGATGTGCGAGGAGGATGAACTGCGGTGGTTTGCGAATCAGTTGCGGTTTGATGGCGTTACGAGCGAGATTAATATTGCCGGTGAGCTTTGGACGGCGAGGGTTACCAGTCATATTGGGGTTGAGGATGTGGCGGGGAGGATTACGAGGGAATCTACGCTCAAGGCTATTGAGCTGCTTCATAGATTACGGTATGTTTGATATATATCTGCACGATTTGTGGAGATACTGATGCAAGCAGGTGGGAGTCTGGTATCGAGTCCCCCCGTCTAGGCGTGTGTGCCCTGAATCCACATAACGGAGAGAACGGAGCATTTGGACGACAGGAGATAGAGCACATCCGCCCAGCCGTGCAAGAGGCCGTGGAACTCGGGATAAACGTGCAGGGCCCGTTTCCATGCGACACGATATTTCTCAAGAGAGAGCACTTCGACGGTATTGTGACGATGTACCATGACCAGGGCCAGATCGCGATGAAGCTCCTTTCTTTTGACGGCGGTGTCACGGTTCAAGGCGGATTGCCGATTCCTGTTGCCACGCCGGCGCATGGGACGGCGTTTGATATTGTAGGGAAGAATCTGGCGGCGGTTACGAGTACGCAGAATGCGTTTGATGTTGCGGTTACGATGGCCGAGAGGAGGTTTCTTAAGGAAGAGGGTCTTGTTCCTGAGAAGCCTGTTACAAATGGCGGGCCTGTAAAGCCAGTTACTGTGCTTAATTCTTCGTGTTGTTAGTGGAAATAGATTATTTGATACAATATTAGACTTGTATATGAAGATGGTGTATAGCGGTCATAAGAACGACAGTTCAGAATCAACCCCGTCAATGCCAAATAAGAACCCTTCGTCAAATCGCCAGTCCAAATCACCAGTAAGGTCAAACAGATCCTGCTGTCGAATATCAACTTGCACCGCAGTCCCCTCGTTTACCGCAGTATCAGAGTCCATGGGAGGCAGGTCAACCAAGCCGTCCTGCTCAGCCCCTCCGAATATTTGACGCTTCAGCATACTCGTAGCCGATTGCGAAGAAAGCGAATAGAGAAATACGCTCATTTCCCGTCCTGGAGAAAATCGCTGTAACAACTCACCCAGTCCAGTGACAACCTGTCTGACAACATGCCGCTGGCTGGCGTTGTCCGCTACCTGAGACAACACTCGCACCAGACGTTCTACATTCGTCAAGGCCGTCTTGGTATGAAAATTCAGCCCATGCTCAGCGAGGTCTCTAGGCAGATGCAAAGTATTGCCATCATTGGCGTCCGGCTTCCCAAAAACGACAGCCATCTTCAAGAGGAAAGACGCACAGACTGCAACCATTGCATGGACAAAAATCGGAAGACCTATCAATGCCTTCTGTAGATATAGATCATCCACAATAATCCGCGCCGTGCTCATGGCAGTCATAATGGCAATATTAGAAGCCTCCTGTCTATCCCAGTTCATATCAAGACTCGGCGTATCATGAGACGCCTCCCTGGCGGAAATGCCACGCAGCGCAACCGAATTAAGCTGGAAGCGCGCCAGGTGATAATACAGCGCATTGGCCGCAGTCGAAGCCAAACTATCCCGTCGAACCCCAGAATCCCTAGCTGGGTGTTCAAGGCGCCATTGGTCGACGGAGATATCAAACTCCTTTAGCCGTTCAAAGTCCTGCCCGCTGAGCTCGAGATCAGGGTCGCACCCATGCATGAAGTACCCACTAGCCAGAATGCGGAACAGCTTCACCTGGGCCACTAGGCCATGGTCGCCCTTTGACGACAGGCCGCTGGTTAGGAGTTTCTCGGCGTTCCGTATAGCGGCATCTTCATGCATCATGGGCGGACGGCCGTACGCGAGCGCAAACTGATGGTCACACACATAAAGAACATACCAGAGTCTAACACGCTCGTATGACTCCAGCGAGCCGCGCGCAAACTGCAGCGAGGATTTGTGCAGGTTCATCTCGGTGCCGACTCGCACGGCGCGGCTGCAGAGCGCCCAGCTCAGGCTTGTGAGGTAGAATGCCCCAATACATAGCGCGCGAATGACGTCCAGGTTCTGGCAGCGCAGTAGACATGACCCTCGCATGAGCGATACGAATGCCCCGTACGTGGAGTGGAGGGACTGTTCGCGGTTTGGAATATGCAGGGCCGCTACGGTGAGGACCACGGCTACCAGGAACGACGAGGACTGTCTTGCCTCGCGCAGGGACTTGTGTGAGCAGAGCATCCCGTCCCAGAGGAGTGGGTTTATGTGCGTTCGGTAATGGTCGAAGAGAAATTCTGCTTCGGACACTGGGAGGACGCCCTGGGTGATGAAGTCGGGTCCGTTGACGTCGGCGGGATCGACGCGGATCAGTTGCGAGTTGTTTGGGTCTGTGAGATTGTATAGATTGTTCATGGGTAGAGGAACAAGATCTGAATCATCTTGGTGTCTGCGGAGACCAGCTGAAGGGCCTTCAGGGGTGAAATTGTCCGCCGATTCGGAGTGGACGGTGCTCGGAGAGACTTGCCTGGCTGCATTACCTGGTGGCTGTCGCATGGATACTGTATTATCAGGGACTGTAATACTTTTCAAATTGTTGTGATGCAGTAGTCTCTCAACAGTGTCACTGAGCCGGCTTATCGTCGCTGCAGTTTGTGTCTTCCAGCTACGGCAGTTAGCCAGGATATATATCAGGCTTGATCACCTACGCAGCGTCTTCGTCTATAAATTTCTGGGCAAAATTGTGAGGAACACATTGCACTCCGCTTCTCAAACATTTGTTACATTCTGCTCGACCAGGCTGCACAAAGCATTTGATCTTGTGCTTCTTACATTCGGCACCTGCTTGATTAGCAACGCCATACCAAGTCTGCTGTGAACTTACAAGCCCGAGTAAGCCGCGGCTTTTCATTAGGCGATGCACCTAGTCTTGGTCGTTTATTACCGTTCATTCTGCAGAATAAGCAGCCTGGACGAATACACCCATCTTCGCATGGACGGCGGATCTGCCGACTTTATGCGGGGGCCTCGGCAAAACCACCGATCTGGTGGCATCAGTCAAGTCGGGGGTGCTCCGGTACTGGCCAATGGTCTGATGGAGTTGGAGTTCCTTACTATCCGAGTGACAACCTTGACTTTGACTGCTTTTCTGCTTATGACTGTTGGATAGCCGGAGTAAAGCTTCCCGTTTGGGAAACTTCGTTCCGACGTCGGAGTTGGTCACATGCAGCGAAAGCCATCCGCAAACAGATCCTATCTCAGGGTTCCTTCTTTCAACTTTTTATTGATGTATCGGCGGAACGGGAAGCGCATCTCTTGCGAGCCATGTCGGATCTCCAAAGTCCGGTGCGACCATGCTTCTCCGGTCTGTGCGCGGTGCCGGACTCGGGCACCGGAAAAGGTTCCCACTCAAGACATAATGCATAACTATACACGATACTAACTGGATGAAGTGCTTCTATCACCCAGCTCCAATGACCGGGAAGGATTCCGATTTCCGTCCATACCGAGTTGAGAAGCAGGCAAGCAAGCCAGTAATAAGAAAATCGGACGCCCAGAACCAGAAGTCAGACGGAGACGTCTCTGACCCTGCACCATCGAGCTACCTGGGATTCTTTAGCACGCTTTCACTATGCCAGAGGCTATGGCCTGTTGCAACTCCCAGATGGTCAAGACCCCCAGAGGACAAGCTCTCCAAGTTCAAGGCCGTCGAGCCACCATTGCGAAAAGTGATTGCCTATTCACAGTGTCTAGAAGCCATCGTTCGTCAATATCGTGATGAGATGCATTTCATCGTCATTCCTCATCCTCTCTTATTTGACCCAGTCCTGCTCTTTCTCCAGGAGCTCGGAACCAGGTCTGACCAAGAAGCTTTTGCAAAGGACCTCTTGAAGACGCCAAAAGGCAATTTACGTCGCAGACCTGCGCCAATGACCCCTGAATTGGGGTTCTCCGACTTCCTAGGGATTTTCAGTACCGACCATATCAGACTGGAATTTCTAAGTCTCGTATTCTCTCTCTGCGGGGTTTCCTCCCTCTATGCAGATGTTGACGGCTTTGACGCAACCGCATTCGCGACGGATATGTACAATGCCAGTAAATATTGTTTGAAGATTTGCCGTTCACATAACCAGCTGAACGATATAACCGTATGGTCAAGTTATATCAACACGGTATTCTTATCCAGTTTGTTTGGAAATGCCAGTACGTCCCCTCTCCTACCCTCATAGGAACCCTAGACTGATCTAACAGGCGATATGGCATACCACTGGTTCAATGAATTTGTCTCCGAGCTGTTTATCCTGGGATTCCATCGACTGGTTTCTTCACCTCCAGATGGCCCCTTTCTCATTCTCGAGACGCGAAAGCGCATCTTTGCCATGGCGGTTGTACAGGATAAGAGTATCTCTACATTACTTGGAAGGCCACCGCGGATCGACAGCAGGTTCTGTGATCTGATAATCCCGTTTGACCTGGACGATGAAGAGGTAGTACTTAACGGTAATTAACTAAAGGCCGCGTTGGATGCGCTTAATACCGATGGGTGGAAATGCAATAGAGAGACAGGCTATCTTTGACCAGCAGTCCTGGTTTAACTTCGCTATTACTATTCTCTTCTTCAAGAACGTGTGCTTGGATTATGGATGACGGAAAGGCAGGAGTCATTTCTAAGACATTGCAGTACGTTGCTTTCACTACAATATTTGTACTACACTAACAAACTCAGCGAGGTGTACGAGGAATACGAAAAAGGCAAGACATGTATTCCACCCCAGTATCAATATAGTGGGGCCATATGGAACAAGTCCAGTCCATGGTTATGCGTCGCACGCCTAGTCGCAGACCTGATCTATCTCTACAGCGGCTTCCTGCTAGACCGAATGCTACTATAATCATCGCAAATACCGCCCACCCGCCTTCTGGACAAATCGGCCGAGCTACTTTCCGGTACTCTGGAGTTCATCCAGCGCCAGTCTTGTCATCCAGAGCTCGGTGGACGATACCCATGGCTGGTATGTACTTAATCCATAACTGATATCAAGTTGACTTCTTTCAGTTTCTATATTACAGCCTCCCAGGAACTGGCACACTCGCAGCAGAACCCCACCAGAGCACCTTGAGCAGAGTCCCTATTCAGACCTCCGTCCCTGTGTCTAAGGTTGTTCGTGATTTGAGTGTGCTGCTATCGTACTTCGAACGCGAACGACTACCCGATAGACGAGACTTCCAAGTGTGTATCCATATAGGGAAGATGATCGGTTCGTTGCTGGACGATACCCTGAACAGAGGTCTTCCCCCTGATTCAACTAAACTACAACGCCAACATCAAGACCTAGGACCGCCGGAATTGTCTGGTACAATTCCACACGAGGGACCTGATGGTTTGAACCTGGCAGACTCAATGGCCAGTCAGGCGTTTCTCAGCTCGTTCGATGAGTTGATCTGGGACCATCCAACCATTGATCTAGATCCGGATGCTTTATAGAGCCGCAGTAGACATTTTAATCCACATATTTGAATAATTCCTGAAATCGTTGGACAACACTCTACCCTGTACATGACGACAAAGGATTCTACTAGCCGCATACTCCTACCCCCTTTCAGGATGATCTCTAACAATCCTCCACCCAATCTCAATCCGGGCTATTAATGCTAGTCAACTTGCCTAAACAGCAAAAGAAATTATGACACATAACGCCACCAAAATCGTCTTCCCCACAGATCATCACATAGCCAAGAATCCGTTGCATGTTTTCTTTTACATCCAGTGTGGAGTTCGGAGCGATCCCCGGCCGAGACTTCTCTCGCAGCGAAGCATCCCCGCATTTGCTCCCTACCTCCAGACTACACCGTATAGCAGACGTGACTATCCTTTTGCGATATTCATGGACTACGCCAGATAGGGTATCCTGCGCCGGAGTATCTTCGGGCTTGGCTAGATTCTATATATAAACCAGGCGGTGTGATGAAACAGGCCGTGCAGTGTAACAAGACAAGGATCAATTGGTGGCTTGCGTGTCACTGTGATTAAAGGAGCTATTGCACGCCATCTCTACAGGGATCACAATCTTGGGAACTTTAAACCATCGCCAAGGTTGTTATCTATCAACAAAAATCACCAGGACTGGCGCAACAATTAAAATACAAAACGGATCATCAATATTAATCTGGACGGAAGCCTCCAGTAACGTTGCGACATCTACTCATCCGAGTCAAGGGCGAAGCGGTCCAAGAAGCGGAACACCGTCAATCCCTCCTCGAGATCGCTCACGAAGTTGGAGTTGACGCTCTCGGCAGCGTATACACCATCGTCCTTCTGGTCAATGCTAGCGCTCTTCAGGGCAGCAGAACTGCTACCGAGAGCAGCAACGGGCTTGCCCCATCGGAAGGCATCGGTCAGGATCTGAAGTGGGCGGCCGGCCGGGTAGAGTGTCGACCTGGCGCTGGAGGTCGAGTTGAAAAGCTTCTCAGTGCCGGGGGCAGCGACGACAGCATCGAATTGGATGGCATCCGAGGCCGAGTAGGTCTGGTTCACACCCTCAACGAGGCGTTCGGCGACAACAACAACGTCCACACCCTCGGAAACCTCGTTGGATAAGGCCGTGGCAGCGTTGAGCGACTGGTCCGCATCGACAGAGGCAAGCACAGCAACCTTCAACCCAGCCAGGGTCTGGAGTCTGTGGCCGAAGGCTCCGACACCGACGGTTGTGTTATCATGGTAGTAAGTCTGGTCCGGCTCGGGCGCATCAACACCAATTGCGCGCGCGACACGAGTGGCCAAGTCGTTCGAGATACGGTTCAGCTGGATGATCACGTTCTTCTTGACAACCTCGCTCTTCACGTTGGCGTTCTCAAACCGGATCGCATTGACAACGAACTGCTTCTCCGCAGGAACGAGGGAGTTGTAGAAGAGACGGGGCTGCGACCAGACATCCTCAAATGTAGAGCTCTTCACGCGCACAAGGTTTCCGTTGGCCTTGCGGTCAGGCGCGGTAAAGAAGCCGCGTCCCACTGTTTGGTTCGCTTGCTTGGGCGAGTTATTGTTCAAAGTGTTGGGGCTGTAGGCGTTGGGGTTGAGCGGAATGAACATCTGGCCGGCGCCGTCGCGGTTGTTGTTGTGAACAGGAACGCGAGGCTGGTTGATCGGAAGCTGCTCAAAGTTAGGGCCGCCGTTGCGGTTGAGCTGCGTGTCGAGGTACGAGAAGAGACGGCCTTGGAGGAGAGGGTCCTCAGTGAAGTCGACGCCGCGGACGATGTGGCCGGGTTGGAACTACAACAATTAGAAAGCGAAATCACCTAGGAACTGTTGGACATACCATGACCTGCTCAGTCTCGGCAAAGTAGTTGCGAGGGTTGCGGTTGAGAGTCATCTTGCCAATCTTGGTCAAGGGGACGTACTCCTCAGGGACGAGCTTGGTCGGGTCAAACAGATCGAAACCGAAGCGCAATTGATCTTCCTCGTCCATTACTTGCACGGCAAGCTATCTGGTCAGCCATTCATCCAATAATATTCAAGATCAGTACATACCTCCCACTCAGGGAAGCGCCCTGCCTCGATTGACTCATACAGATCCTGGCGCATGTAGTCGGGGTTCTTGCCGGAGATCTGCTGCGCCTCCTCCCAGACTAGACCGGCCTTGCCCTGAAGGGTCTTCCAATGGAACTTGACAAGCTTGGAAGAGCCGTCATCGGTGACAAACCGGAAGGTATGCACCCCGAAGCCATCAACGTGACGGAATGAGCGGGGGATGCCATTGCCAGACATGGCCCACAGGAGAGTGTGCATCGTGCTCGGCTGCTGGCTGAAGAAGTCCCAAGCGGCATCATGGGCAGTCGCGGCCTGTGGAATCTCGTTGTTCCCGCTGGGCTTAACAGAGTGGATCAGATCGGGGAATTGAATCGCATCCTGAATGAAGAAAATAGGGATGTTGTTGCCGACGATATCCAAGTTGCCCTCGTCAGTGTAGAACCGCGTCGCGAAACCATGGACATCACGAGCAAGATCGGAGCTGCCCCGACTGCCTGCAACAGTGGAGAAGCGAACGAAAACAGGAGTCTCCTTGCCCTTGCTCGACAGGAAAGAAGCCGCAGTGATGTTGGAGTAGTCGCCGTACGAAGTAAACACACCATGGGCACCTGTACCACGAGCGTGCACTGCGCGTTCGGGAACCTGTACACATCAGCAACTGGAACTGTTTATTCCTCAATTGAACGCAAACGCACCCGCTCATGGTCGAATCGCTGAATCTTCTGGCGGAAGATGAAATCTTCCAACAAAGTTGACCCTCGCTCACCAGCCTTTAGACTTTGCTGGTCTTCAATCGGTCCTCCCACATCAGATGTCAGGTAAGAATCGGAGTCATCAAAGTAGTACCCGGACAGGAACTCCTCAGTCGCCTCAGTCGCATCAGGGTTCGTGTCACGTCGTTGCAAGCCGCCGTCCATGTACGGACAGACTGCATGGGCAACGCCAAAAAGGCCCACGAGACCGAGGGCGCGCATCCTGGGTGTAATGATAAATAAGAATAACAGAAGGTTAGGAATGCCTTTTGGGTCCGCAGAGAGGGGTCTCGCATTCCAAGCGGCCTGCAGCGCGAGCAATGCTATTTATACCTGGTACTCGGCCGACCGATCGCCTCGCGAGTGGGATGTGAGAACATGCAGGAACATGACGGGTCCACAGAAACAGAAGGCACGGACTCCATCGGCTTATTTCATCTGCGAGGTCTGGAAGGGGCAAACAGATTGAGACAATTTCTCCACGAGCAGGCATCGCAAGACGTCTCAGTAATTGGTAGAGTGAGGGCTCGGCGGCATGACTCCGTACGGTTAAGCAGGCGCATGCCGAGCAGTCGATCTGCTTGGCCATCAGTAATAATGGGCTGATTAGTGGCAGAGCAAACAGTATACTCTGCAGGCCGAGGCCGCAGGTGCTTGGTAATCGGAGCGTCTCTTGCCCCGTCTGGCCTGCATCTCCACCGCGCTGTTGGGCCTCGCCTTGGCATCTCAGCTAACAACAACGGTCTGAGGCAAGCGCTGGCGGAGGCAGGAATCTGACGTCGACGATTGGTGTGACAACCGGTGACTGTGTGACGCTCGACATCCCCCTGCGCTCGGAAGAACCAATTAATGGCTGCGGATTTGTCGCGTTTCTGGCTCCACCGCGCTGTCGGAGGGCGAGCATTGCTGGGCGGCCACCGGCGTGGGCAGCGTGGGAGCCTTCGACCGGAGTCCGTCCAAGCGAAATAACAACAGGACAACAAAAGCAGCGATCGACAAGTTGTTGCTGCTTGACTGGCAATTCGAGACAGATCATCCATGGGGCATGTGTTTGCGCATGATGGAGACTCGTGGACGTTAATTTGTGCGATACAGGAGAAAAACTGGGGAAATCCGTCTTGGGGGTCCTTTTCATAAAATTCGTCAGTCAGCAGCAAATCCACTGGATCGGCTCTATCTACGTGAAGCGATTAGAAAAACCGCCTGTTCCAGGCTGTTATGGCCCGCAGTGGAGCGCAGGATGAATAACATCCTCGATCTCGGCCTTTGGGCGCCACGAAACCCAAATGTGCCCATCAAGGTTTGAACTTTGAAGAATAATATATTATGAGAATTCAATTATTGATGCTATATTGGAGGTGCACTTCTGATCTTCTCACAGTATTGGCACTCGTTTGATGTGTCTTTGGGCTTTCCCGGAGTTGGTCCGAGGATCGCCCATTCCCCCACGGTCGCGCCCGTATGCTCGTCGCCATCTGCAAGGGCCTGGTTTCCTGATATCACAAGAGTGGCGTACCGACTGACTGGGACATGTTCGTCGAGCTGGAGGGTGGTCGCGTTCCCCACAGGAAGCTTGATCTCATTCACATCCGCGGCATCCGCGTTGTACGGCTGCGACTGCTCGATGTTTGTCAGTTCCGCTACAACCCGCACATTGGGGCCAGGAGATCTCAAAGCCGAAGCCGGGTTCTGCAACGGAGTATCGTGGAAAACGACAGTGGCATTCACCGGTGGTGCCTCCGCCCATTCAAAGTGGAACCCCCATGCCTCGGTCTGCGACAGATCCATCATCAATCCCATGTTGACAGTAACTGAGCTGGCATTGGATGACGTCGGCTGCCAGCGGGTCGATGTGGCACCATCGACAACCGATATTGGGAACTGCCCTTGCTCAAAACTATCGGTGGAGAAGACAGGACTGCACTGGATGAGGTTGTCCTCGATGGTGTTCACTGTGCCAATCTGTCGGTTGGGAACAGTAAGAGGCCCACGGGCAGGAAGCTGGTGTAGTGTCGCATTTTCAACGAGACCAACATAAACAGGGATTGTGGCATTCGCGAATCTGCGGTCAGCGGTGTCAAGCGGGGGCTCTTGTGCGCGTTGGACGACAGTGTGCGTGTAGTTGGAGTGGGCCGATATTGGCCATCCACGCCAGTAGAAGGTCCGATATTTCACGTACGGAACCTGGGGTGGGAGGTTCGGCTCAATGTGGATCGCATCATCAGGTAATAGTCGAAGCCCAAGATAGCCGAATAAGACAACCTGGTTGGCGCCCCCATGGCCAGTCAAGAACGGATAGGCCGGGTGTGTGCCCCCATTAATGTCGGCATTGTCCAGCATCTGCTCAGAGAGTTGGAAGAACGGGGCCCGTGCATATGGAGCGTAGGAGTACTGGTGATAGGTGTACGCTGAACAACCGGAAGGAGAGACAGCGCCAGCGACGATGGAGAAAATGGCCCATGTCATGGCAGGGCCGTCTGAGGATTGTCGGTTCGCATAGTAGTCCAAGTCCGTTAGAGCGGTTTCCGCGGTGTAGTTGTCGTAGACAAGCGGATAAGTCACCAGTACGATATCCGCCTGCTTGACTGCAGCAGTTCCATTCATTGTCGTGTACTCCATCGTCACCCCATTCTCCCTCAGCAGCAGCACATCGTCCGATATCTCGGCCCATGTCTCGTTCGTCTCAATGTCGAATTGCTTTCGGAATTGATTGGCATACTGGAGAGTTTCAGATATCATCGCCATAGTAAACCCTCCGGCGTCAATCTCATTGGCGTATTCATCCTGTAGGAGTTAGTAACAGAAGCCACAATCGAGGAGAATATCTTACAGGGTCCGTCATGTTAGTCAACGTCCAGGCGCTTCCGTTGCGCTCCACTATGCTAGCATATAGTGAAGCAACAGAGTCGTAGATGGGCAGATGCTGCTCGCGGAAAGTATCCGTATCACCGCTCGTCACCCACTGGTATATCAATGAGAGCCCAATGTCGCCGTTCAAATGATACTGGTAATCCCAGCAGGCCCCTGTTCCAGTGCAATTACCGAAGCGACCACTTGTCCAGGGGTATATGGCAGCCGACGGATCAATATGTGTCGCATTCTTTGACCCGCTGTAAGTCGTCTCGATATTTCTCTTCGCCTGGGGGTACAGTTTCGTCCGGAAGTTCGTCACAGCTTGGGCTGCTTCGGGATGAGATGCTACGAGACCAGGTTGCATCCAAACGTCGGCGTCCCAGAAAATCATACCAGCATATGAATCCGAGACCAATCCACCCACCGCAAGACTGTTCACGTTAAGTGGCGCGTTTGCTGCCTTACGGATGGCATTCTTCCCAACAGTGTTTTGCAGGAGGTAATACGTATTCGTCACGGCAATGATCGCGGAGTTGATGATGTTATCATCGTCTGGGAGCCTTCCTGTAGCGGGGTTGACGAAACGGTCGACGGAATTCTCGTGCAGGATAGTTGCCCATTCCCTAACGTGCGATTGTAGGGAACGACGGTATCCAGAACCCAGTGCTTGAGATACTGCTTGCTTTGCGGTCGTCTGAGGGTCCGTGAAGGCATCCGTTGATGCAGCACCAACGAACTTGGTAATGCGAACTGTCTGGTTCGCGACAAATTTTACATCAACCGCCTGCGCAATCGACGACTCGTTGGTGCTCACGTATGACTTTCCGGTTACGCGTCTGCGAGACGATAAGTCAACGCCTTCGGAGCCCGTGATGTTCGCATAAAAGTAAGCAGAGACATCGGGGATACCCCACGGGCGGACAGCTGAAAATATGGCGCTATCGTCTTCCCCGGACTCGACAAAATCAGTACGCACAGCGGAGTATCCATCCAAGACATTGGCAACACTGGCCTGGACGTTCTTGGAAGGAGTAATCTCCATGTCCACCACTGCATGGTTAACATCCAATTTGTTTGCGAAAAGTCGATACTTGATCGCGTATGAGCCTTTGTCGCCTGCTGGAGTCCAGGTATACGCCCATGACAGAACACCGGCTTTGAAATCAAAGCTAGACTGGAAGTCGCTAAGGGTCTCGCTGTCCACGGTCGAATCGAGATAGTCGTCACCTCCCAGGTCAAGAATAAGTCCACTCCAGTGGGGTACACCACTAATCACACTTTCACCACCGTATTGGTTCATCCACGGGAAGTTGGACCCGTTGGTTTCCGCCTGCAGGTCATAAAATCCAGAAATAGTTGCGAATGATTGCCGTCGTGAATACAGTGGCCAGCCGTTGATCACATCATCAGCGACAGGGACATCAAGCTCGAAAAACGGACCAACGCTGGAAACACTGATGCCGAAGTAGCCATTCGCAACTGAGCCGCGCGATTGGTAGTGGCCTTGGTCGAGAGTGTTCGTGGTCAAAATCCATTGGTCTTCGTCCCACGTTACCCCGGGGAACATGGTCTGATAGGTGTTGTTAGACTGTTTAATCTGCTGGCTTCCATCATGATGCCTCATGCAATTCTCAATACGCGCATTGGGGTGGTTCGAAAGGCCTGCGCCCTCTGTAGCAAGTTGGAGCAGCAGAGGCAGCCACGTCGGCAGAGACTGCCGAAATATATATTAGCAATCGTCTCAGAGTTACCTGGTGCAAGACCTACTTTGAAGCGCATCTTGAAAACGCCTTCCAGGATCCCCGCGCAAAACACTTCCGATATGAACTTTTTCAGGGTGCCGCCGGGAAACTGGGGATTGGGGGTAGAAATACTTTGGCAGGGTGACATTGTGGCAACCAGACCCGTTGACGTTCCTCGTATCCAAGATCAGCAACAGGGAAGAAGATCTCTGGGACGCTGACGGACGCCCAGACCCCAGAACCCCACAGAGCTTGGGGAAGCCGAAGGAACAATGCGACTTCAGAGGGGTTCAACTTCCACTGACGTTTTGGCTTTCACTGAACCATCGTTTGGCAGCGGGGTATCTCCAGCCACAGAAGCAGGAAGCCGCATCGTGATTGGAGGCGGTGTCCTTAGAAGCAGCCACGCGCGGAGCGCCGTTTGTTCATCATAATATGGACAGTGGATGACGTTACAATTTTCGATGCCAATGGATTCATCCGGAACAGGCGGAAATTGACGAGGGACGAGCAAGTCACCAAGTGACTGCAGTGGTTGTGGAGGTTAAGGTTCGTGAAGAAGACCGGAAGAAGACTATGTTCCACAATAAGCCCGACAATTCAGCGAGGATTTCGGACAGACCCAAAGCTGCAGTATTGAACCCCGGACTTGCTGTCAACACGGGCACCGATCGGCTTCCAACGCACCTCGGTCGAGTGTTGCTGGAGACACAGAATCGGATCCGAAATCGGGATAGGAGGGGCCCGAGAGCCGGGGGTGGAAATCGGTGACACCATTAAGAACTTGGCTGTTGACATGCTTAAGGTATTGGGAGATAACCTTGCTCTGAAATAAGATGCTAAATCTGGTCTGACGCGCGGCTGGTGAAGATGGCGATGGAGATGAAGCCGAAGGTGAAAGAGTTGAGAGGAAAGCGGCCTCAGGCACCAGACCGCGATCTCGCGTCACAAACAACACAACTCTCTGCAACTTCTGGCAACCCCAGTGACCGCGGAGGAACTCTTTATCTTCTATTAAGGAAGTTCCATTAACTACAACCAATGGATAGACCGTTTCTTTCTGTCGCGATATATCGGCCTCGCTATGGCAACTTCCAGCACTGGACTCTCCATCTCCACACTGGCTCTGAGGATCTAGTTTTCGAGGTCGACGGAGAACATCCCGCGTTTACAAAAGCCACTTCAGCCGGCAAACCGAGCGACAATGAGTCCTTTATCGAGTCGCTGTATGTAGGGGAAATTGGGATCCCCGACATCCCCACGGTCAAAACGATCGTCGACCAGGCGAGAGTGGACAATGAGACGCTAGAATGGGACTGCCAAGACTATGTGCTGGAGATACTTGAGGCTTGTGAGCTTGAGGCAGTGCTCGAGGAGGAAGATCCTGATTATGCAGAAGTCAAGGAGATTCTACGGCGAAGACGGGGGCCAACGCTGTGACAAAATTACATCGCCTGGGCGATTTCGATGACTGCGAGAACTGACACAGAGATGACAGGCTATTGCCTTATCTTCTGTTTCATCCTACTGTATCACGAGGGTTCTTCATTGCTGTCAGCTACGCGAGTTATTGCACGACGCCTTCCGTCGGGTAAGACCAAGCTTGGCCTCTACGATTCATGCATCAAACCCGTGCGTCATTGAGTGTCGGTTGATTCCCCTGGTCGAGAGGCCCAGGTATGCCGGGTGTTTCGAAGTCCACGGCCTTACCCTGTTGTATCGCCTCTCCGGATTTGCACTGTAGTCACCAGCTGGTTTGCAGACCTGGTCACGCGACACTCATACAATTACTTTTGTCTAATAGTTATAACTTGTTCGCAGCCATTTCACTAGTAGTTACAGGGTAGACTCAATCCCTGAGCCTTGCGGTGTACACGTATTATCAGCTACGACAGTTTATGGAATATTCATCCCGCAAACGAATTCGGATTATAGTAACAAACACTATTAGCAAGTACACACCTGACCACCGCTTTATGAGCCCAATCCCACCGGTGTCCTTCTTATAGACGGGAAATCAATAGTCATATCCCTTCTCCCCCTAATCCGTCATCGCCTCCGCAAACGCCACCCTGATCCCCTTCTTCTCCAGGTCCCACAACTTCCTGGTCATATAGTTCCACTGGTTAGACATACTTTCACTCAATTCAGCAGGAGAAGTGCCATCTTCCAACAGCTCAGCCATCCCCTTCAACACCTGTGCACTGAACGCAAGCACATCGCGCTTTGTGAGTCCCAGGGCCACTGCTCCGTCCAGCACCCCCTTTAGAGGCAATGCCATCATCTTCATGGACCCACCAGCCAACATAACGCTGGCATCGAACTGCTCAAGCGGCACCAGCTTAACCTTGCCGACCTTCTCGAACAACCAGGTGGCGAAGCTGAATTGGCGGGTGGGAATGCCCTCGGTGTCGACTTCGGTGTCGATAACAGTCATAGACTGGCACACCCTAACCGCGCTATTTGGCACCGCACGAATAAAACATGCGGGTTTGTAGTCATCGCGCCTGTACTTTTGCACCGGTACGTCATTGCATTGAATCTCCCCAGCGGATCTCTTCGGCAACATGCTAATCACGACCTTATTCTCTATAGCGTTATACACGCATTTGTCGTCATTGTCAGAGCGCGAGGCTTGCAGGATGCTGTTCATCTCGCGCGGTGGAAAAGCGAAGACAATGATGTCCGCTTCATACATGGCGTCGAGGTTCTTTTCGACATATGGTATTAGCATGGATTGGCTCGTCTACTAGGGGGTCACTAACCACATCCGATGATAGCAACGGTGGTCTGTTTTGATTCCATGGTTGAAATTTCTGTTAAGTCTTGTTGGATGTTGAATTTAGCGTACTTTTGAGGTCGAGCGTAGTGCAAGATGCAATGTAGTGTGATGTTAAGATATTCCAGACGAGGCAAGTCTGCTCTTAACTACCTGAACACCGCTTTATGCAAGAAGACAGTCAAAGCCAGGCCATTTCAAAGAGGCCTATCCATTGTATTGAAAGCATCTTCATTGTATACTCTCCCTCTACCACATGCCAGATCATTCAGTCCTTGTCTGATCAAGCCGTAAAGACTTTGCCAACATAAAGGGATGTATTCACTATCCATTTAATAACGATATATTCAAATAACATGAAAGGGTACAAAAGTTCTTTGACATATCCATGCTGATACATTGTTAACAACGCCGTTGTTTATGTCCACATCTACCATCCCTTTCACCTCCATTAATGCCAAAGGGGTCATGTCGACATTCTGATGGCACAGATGCGGCATGGGTACTTTTGCCTTCTTAATCAGAACTCTCCATCAACAACCATCTGTTGTGAAGCAACCATCATTACCAAGCATCTTATTCTATCAATATCGAATAAAAAACATCCCGAAAAGGGTTAAATTCCTTTCTCCTCAGTACCATTCGGTTACTGTCTCGCGTGCTGATAACCTCCGCAAGCCGCAGCCAACATACCCGACATTTGAAAACTAGATGTTGTCTTGTTCAGTCCATCTCATCGCCCAGACTAACATCCGTAATGATTACTTTTCATTTCAGTGACCAGCAGCTAGATAATGACCTTGTGACATCCATTTCTTCTCTTCTTGATGCTGTTAGTATCCGTATGACTGATTTCAAACGTTACTAACATGGACAGGATGTGTCCTTCGTCGTGCCTGACGCACTTATCGAAATCTCCTTCTCTACCCTTGCTGAAGCCGGCTTTCAGTCCTGCTCCCGATGTCTCAACTGCCCGCATTCAAATTCACGCCAGTCGTCTTATAAACACCTACATATCGATGATGAGCTTGCAGTATCGCTGTACCGAAAGTCCGGTGTGCTTTGGAAATCTCCAGAATTCGAGGCTACTTTCAACCACTCTGACTCGAATATTATGTATGCATCCGATGAGAGGCTTCCTCCCGCTACCTTGGGTCGTGGCCGAGGGCGCTTTCCACACCCAAGTTCTGTCCGGATCCCAACCGCCTTGAGGTATTGTGAGCCTGTTATCCTGCTGCTTTGTCGAGATCACGGAGGTGTCTGCGAGACTTACTGGATGGCCATCTTAACGTATGTGGTAGAGTACATTGACGGAACAGATATTTCCGACGGGGGAAGTCTGAGAGGCGGGTATAAACAGTTTTATCATGCCTTGAAACTAGGCGATCCAACAATGTATTCCATTTTGGAGGGCCTCTGCGGTGACTTTAGAAGGCGACGGCTTCTCTTAATCAAGCAGAATGGCCGACACGGCTCAGCTATTCTAGTTCAGTCCGCTTTCCCTCCAGACTCTCGTCGGGCTGATCTTGCCTCAGCCTGTTCAAGCAAGTCCCAGATTCTGAATCGCAACCGTTGGAATTCTTCAAACAGACCCTGGTACATGAATCGGCGGTGGAGAACATAGGTTCTATAGAAGCGCCCTGTACGAATATCCGTAAGCCACTGACGATCCCTTTCTCAATCATCTTGTCGGGACAAGCACCTCGCGGACCTCTTGAAGAGAAAGATGCACTATATCACTGTGAGATTTCCGTGAAAGCTCACTCAATTCAGATATAGCATTCTCTAGCTACATCGACCACGAGTACCGCGTAACTTTGGAAGTGAACCCTGGCATCGCATAACTATTTCATAACCAAGCGGTTGGTTTGGCTTACGGTCGATCCATATTACGCGGGAAGCTCAGGGTCACGATCGTCAAACCGTTGACAGGGAAGGTAGGTCTTCTCGTAGATCACTTACAAGCTCCACCATGCGGAGAATTGCAGGTATTTATTGGCAGGACGGTGCATGAAGTGTCCTATAAGAAGCGGCGTTTTCTGGACTCTTGCTCCTGTGGAGCTGCGGCTCGACACTGCCCACCGGGTGAAATAAACACCGTATAGGTGGGCAAAAAGGTGGGTTAGAAGAGGCTGTACAAAGGATAGTCATGAGAAGGAAAGGAATTACAGAACGTGTGCAGAAGCCAAACAGTGCAGGGATGCAGCTCAAATATACCTCATTCGGGCAAGAGAGGGCCTGCCTGTACTCCGTATTTAAAGTGATATTCGGTTATATCCGTGCTGATAATTACAAATGGTTTAGGCTCAACTGCCCAGCTGGCAGGCTAACATGTGTCCATCTTGAATATGGCTTTTCCTGTTGCTGCGGTTCGGGACATAGTCACACACTGGGGGCACGTAAGACATACACTCTCGGTGTACACCCTCAAGATGGTCGCCATGTTCTGATCCCACGTTGGTGGGAGCTCTGGACCCAGTCCCACTGGAGGCGCAGTGGTCGGACGAAGTACTTTACATCTCGGAGACGTGGGTGTCGGCTCCGAATGCACTCGAGGCGCAGAGTGGAGCTGGGGAGGAAACCAGGATGACAGGGAAGAGCCCCCACGAAATAAGATAATAGGGGAATGCGCCCCTGCAGAATTTTGTGACTCTCTTTCTGTTCCATCCCATCCTGGCCAAAATGTTGTTGTCCGCGTTCAAGGCGTTGTATCTCGTGCTCCCTCTTGCATCAGGGCTTTCCATCCCACTACCGGAGCCCACGCTGAGCTCCGCTGGCTCTAGTAATCCATCACCACCACCGCCAGCCCCCCAAACGACGCCACCGCCGAATTTGAAGCACCGTCGAGATGCGGCTCCTACCGTTACATACAGGCTGACGGATCAGCCTAGTATTTGCGGATGGCAGGATGCTGAATACGAGAGTGAGTATTACAGCCCCCGACTCTCCAGCAGGATAAACGAGCCCGCCAATGCTAATGGCGCGTCATAGAATATTCTGTTACGTGTGATCCGGGATCTACCTGCGCCTACCAGCGGCCAAATGCGAAGTACCCCGGCATGTTGGCCTGCTGCGACGAAGGTCTGGGGTACTGCGGGTTCTACAGCACATGCATCAACCTCAGCCAAGTATCCGCAACGCCTTCTCTCGCCGACACGTCGCAGGCCTTGGCCATCTACTGCACTGATGCTACCGCCCCCGCCTGCGTGACCTGGTTTTACTCCTCCATCAGCGTCACCGACTTCGGGTGCTCGATTGAGAGCACCGGTATCGACATGTACACATGGGCGGACGCCTCGGAGACCACTTCTGGCACGGTGGACCAATACGAGTTATACCTCACGCAGGTCGGCCCGGAGGTAGTCGACTCCTACTTGGCCACTTACAGTACCGACCCGAATAAAGCCACCAACGCGCCCACCAGTACTAACTCTCCGTCCGCCGCCGCAAACTCAGGCAAGAGCAATAACAAGGGCGCCATTGCCGGCGGTGTTGTCGGCGGTGTTGCTGGTCTTGCCCTCATCGGCGCTGCGGGCTTCTTTGTGGGGAGAAAGTTCAACAACAGCAAGAAGAGTCAGGGGGCAGAGGGTGTGGGGGCCAACGATGGCAAGGGACCCTACAGCAGCGTCCCTGAATCACACTCCCCTTACTCGGTCAATGAGACGCAGTTCGCGTCTGAGATGGGAACCGACGAGACTAGGCAACAAGTGTCCGAGGTTGACGGGAGTGCGCCTGCTGATAGAGTGTATGAGATGCAAGAGACGACGGTGAAGGACACGGAGGGGAAGAATTTCACAGCAGAACTGCCCGCAGATTCTGTATTCCCTGCTAAAAAGTGACATACTGCGAAGCATTCAAGCTCTACTTTCTGCGCTGTTATACTTCTATTTGATGATCTGGTTCCTTTCTTCTATTTCAACTGCTCATACCCCTTATGTATTGAATTTCTAATTCTGAAAGGTGTTTATAGCTAGTGGATGCATTGCAGGAGTTAGCAAAGGTATCTAAATAGCCTATATATACTACTTTAATGATTGAGTTATTGGTTCACGATATTACGGACATACTGATCAACGCGGTCATTAGCTGTTCCATAATATCGTGATGGCAAATTGCCCTTCTCATGATCGAACCTCCATCGAGGACGCGGTAGTACCCAACGTATCCGGCGAAGACTATCCCCGGTGGTCGCTAGAATAATAGAGGGAGACGGGGCTATTTTGGTAGGATTTCAGCAGGCTCATCAAGCTTTTGCAGATCCTTGGTTTCGCCTCTATACCTTTCAAGAGACCTTGTGTCATTTTATGGATAGATGTGCCCTGCATCTCTGATGCCAATTGCATGGCAAGAGACAATTTGTAGCACATACCACGGCAGATTGCCATTCAAACTCTACTACAACAATGCCTCTATTTCATCCAGGACAAGATAAAGAAAGTTATTGTCTGGCTTGACCTGCGAGTTCTTGCTGCAAACTCAGCCAGCTATAAAGAATGTGACATTCCGTTGACAAACGCTGCAGAGGTTCGTTAGGCAAACGGTCTATATCTATATGTACATACAATCATAAATCATAATCACGCCTGGATGGCAGCAACCAGTGCATCCATCGCAGAGCTATGCGTCGAGGCATCGACCTTGTCACCATCAACAGGACCAGACCAGTCAACGCCAAACTTATCACCATCCGTACGATCATTCTTCCAAAGACTGTCCGCCGAAGCCTTAATCACCTCGGCATAGGCATCATCCGGCGCAACCGCATGCAGCGCCCTCAGATTACGGATAAAACTGCCCTTGAACTGCGTCTGGTCCGCGCCACAGCCATCCGGCTCGCACGATTCCCGCACGACGTGGTCGTCGTCTGTTAACGCGGCGATGGCGCCCTTGGAGATCTTCGCGGCCTCGTCGAGGTACGTCGAGTTGTCCGAGTCGGCTCCTGAGGCGCGGTGCAGCTCAACCAGACCGCCGAGGATGACGCCCTGGTTATACGTCCACACTGTGTCGCCGTTGTTGGTGCAGTCGTCCATCAGGCCGTCGTTGATGGTGTGCTGCTCGTTGATGAACCCGATGTCCGAGAACCAGGTCCATTGGCGCTTCGCCCAGTCGAGGTAGTACGCGCTGTCGTCGGCGCGGTTCGCCAGACCAGCAGCCAGGGCGAGGAAGAGCTCGTTGGCAATTGCGCCGACGTAGACGTGTGTGGAGTCGGAGTCGATGCCGCCGCCGCACTTGGAGGGCCACGAGTTGCTCTACGCCCCATTAGACCTCTCCTTCAAGACAGGGGATCGTGAAGGGATACTCACCAGGTGATAGAACAACCCCTCGGCCAGGTCTAGATAATCCTTCTGCCCTGTAACATCATACGCAGCGACCCACGCAAGCCCCCACCAGGCATCGTCGTCATACGATCCATCCAACCACAGCGACGCATTGGCCGCGCCGGTGGGAACCTCCCCTTCATCCTGGTGCTGATCCTCAAAGGCCTTCCCGTTCTTCGACGTGTACTTGACCGCGGCCCCTCGCTCAGGGTACGGGTTGACGTTGGGCGCGACGACAAATGTGTTCTGGAAGACGCCCTCGGCGATGCCCCTGGTTCCGTCGTCGAGGTCCAGCGCGGCGAGGTTCGCCAGCGTCGTCATGCAGTTTGCGCCGTTCCACCACCCGCATGTATCCCAGGTTCCGGTGGCGCTGTTGTACCATGATTGTAGGGTGTTTGCGGCGCTGATGGCGCGGGTTAGGGCTTGGTCTGGGGCTGGGGCTGCTGCTGTGCCTGTTGAGAAGGCGAGGGTGGTTAAGGAGAGGAGTGGGAAGAACATTTTGTAATGAATGGAGCTATAACTAGGAACTAAAGAAAAGGAACGACGAGTATAAAAAGGTCAAAAAGGAGGGTTGAAACAGAAGGAGTGGACGATGGAATGCATGACGAGTGTGGCATGCGAGGTATAAGTAGGGCATACCCAGGGAGACAATCCATTCTCCATTCTTCAGGTGGGTACGAAAAAGATCGTGAAAAAAAAGATCGTGAAAAAAGAGCCGAATTATTGATGTGATCCATGATCGGGCATAGAGAGGGTGTGCCTGGATGACAGCGCAATCCGTGGTCTGGCCAGCGCTGCTTCAGTGTTTCAGGCCAACTCAATCGCCACCCAAAATTCGGTCGTGGGTCGTTCCCGCCGCTTGTCCCAATCGGAACTGGCCTGGACATCCACGGCTGTTTCGCCGATTTGCCTCAGCCGAGTCTGGACCCTGGACTGGACTGTGGTCGCACTTATCGCGTGCTCGTTCTTCCCGTTCTTCCTGTTTCTTCCTCTGTTTCTTCCTCTGTTTCATGTCCTGAACGACAGTCAGTTCAAGTCCTTCAGTTTAACTTCCTGTCCACAAAACTAGATAACCAAGAAAGCTAAATCCACTAATACTAAACGATAGCTCACAACTCAACTGTAATTTAACATACATCACAATTCGGCTGATCGCCGAGCTAGTCGAGACAAGACGGCACAGTGTATATTTGACCTCTAAGAGCTCAAGTATACCCTTGTCCCCACCGTCAATGGCCGAGACCTCCTGCTCATCTAACTGCGGGAGAGCGGCTCTCCCCATGGAGGTTGGGTGTCGGGTCATGGGTACGGAGTACTTGGATAAATATAGACGTGAGTTCGTTTGACTATGGAACCAAAGGCTACTCTACTTACACAGATCTCTTGCGTAGGCGAGGATGTTGCCCGGTGGGAGGAGTGGCATTCGTATCGTTATCCTGCTGTCATGGTTTTGAATGCAGATTGGTTCGGTGAGCTTCTACGGCGTGGGGAGAACACCGGGTAGTGGTTTGGTTGAGTGTAGGGAAGGAGAGAAGCTGTTCATTTGGGATGGGGATCGATATATAAGCTGTATTCATCGTGAAGACGACGATGCAGCTGGAGGACGGTGGCTGACAGGTGTTGGGCGTTGGCAAGGAAAAATAGAACAAACTTATCAAACGTATCTATGTAGAAAGCATAGTTATAGACTATGTTGGAATGATCACTCTGTATCAGGCTACAAGCTGATGTGAATTGTTGCTGGATTGCACATCAAGCTAATGCGAACTGTCCAATCATTGTAAGTTTAGAATGTCAGTTTAATACTATTCCACATTGCTTCGTAATTAGAAACATACGCCGAGCATCGAGTACTCTACATCCTGGTTGCTTGGTCCGGGCATCAAAGTCGTTCCTGGTCAGCAAAACGGCCGATGACCGATAGTCTTGGATATATATGTACACGGCATTACCCCGATTATACTAATTGTCTGCTATGTAATCGCTGATGACGCGAGATGCAGACCCCGCTGTCCCCACTCCAACTGACTCGCTGGCATGGAGACACCCAACTTCCCACTTCAACTTCAGATGAACATCCCAAGATATTAACTTGAACATCATGTCTACTTACACCGAGTCTATTGTTAGCACGCACACAGCAGATCGACCGGCTCTTCAGCTTACCGGTGGCTCGGGTATAAACGAGGTAAGACAGTGTATATATCAGTTAATAAATTCTAACGCCTTAGACTCCGAAATGGCTGGTCGAGCTCTCGACCAAAGGATGGACAGTCGTCCACGAGACTATTCCCAAGAATAAAGCCCTCGAATACGCCGACAAGGCTTATGACTGGCTTGAGAGTTGGAATCTCGGGTTTGACCGTAACGATCCATCGACCCGGAAGGCAACTAATCTTCCATATCATATACGGGGTGGACTGTATAATGCGTGCGAACACTTATCTTCTACTTTTAAGCCCAGCTAACCTGCCTAGGTACGGCATCGGCCACGAGCAGTTCGTCTGGGACATAAAGTCCGAGCCTGGACTTGTTGAGAAATGGGAACAGATCTGGGGGACGAGCGAGTTGCTTGTTTCTTTTGGTATGCCAGTCAATGCATGACTAGTATCCTTTCTATTCAACAGCTGACGGCTGGGTAGACGGGATAAACCTCTCCATGCCAGAAAAAGAGCGCCCCAAGACAGACCCGGTCTTCGCCCCGTGGTCTCATGTCGACCAGTCGCCATTCAACACCCAGTTCGACACTGTTCAGGGCATTCTAAACCTACTACCCAACGGCCCCGAAGACGGCGGACTCATGATCCTCGAAGGATCCAGCTCCTTCTACAGCGAGCTCTGGCAGCACTTCGACCATAAACAGGGCGACGGCTGGAACAAGTCCGCGTTCCAGTTTGTGGATGAGGAAATGTGCCAGTGGCTTGAGTCAAAGGGGTGTAAGTGGACAAAGGTGTGCGCGCAGCCTGGTGATTTGTTACTCTGGGATTCGGTGTGTTCGATTCAATCTCAAGAATTATCCAGGTGCTGACTATTGAAGCGAACTATACATTACGGTGCGGCGCCATCGTCGACTAATGACCGCTTTGCTGCTTGTAAGTCGCCAGAACTCTATCAAAATTCGTCGGACTAATGATAACCTTCCAGACGTCTGCTATAAGCCAGCGTCCAGTATCTCCGACGAAGCAAAGAAAGTGCGAATCGAGGCCTTTAACGCGAAGAAAAACACTACTCACGATCCAGCGAATTTCCGCGTACGGGACCGCCAGCCTCCATCCGATCACCCATCGTATGAAGAAGCTGTCAAGAGACCGCTCCAGGATCTGGTGCTGTCTAAAAGGGCGAGGGAGTTGATTGGATTGGATGCCTGATGGGAGTTTACAGAATTTCCACGAATACTTAGAATGGATTTATAGTTTTCTAGCTTGAATAATACTTGAAAATTGAAAACTGTAATTCATCACATGCCTGTAATCTAAAAGACGCAAGGGCTTACTTTCTCTTTCAACCTTTGGAGAAACCTTACAACTTGCATCAACTTCAATTTCCTCACTCAAAATGCTCAAAGCCGGCTACTTCCAGACATTCGAATATCCATCCGAGTCCAATGTGCTTATTCGCGATGAGTTATACGGCGACCATTTAATCACAGAGCCAGTCCTAGTGGCGCTGCTGCACTCCCCCGCCCTCCTCCGCCTACAAGGCGTTTGCCAACACGGCATCACCGGCCTTCTCGGCCACACCCACCGAGTAACACGCCTAGAACACTCCGTCGGTGCATTCATACTCGTACGCACCGCCGGTAGCAGCATAAACGAACAAGCCGCTGCACTCCTCCACGACATCAGCCACACAGCCCTCAGCCACGTCGTGGACTGGGCACTCTCACAACCCGGCGAGGAGAGCTACCACGAAGTACACAAGGACCGAGCCGTGAACACTCACATGGTCGAGATCCCGCGCATTCTGCAAAACCACGGGCTCGACAGCGCGCAGATTCTGGACGAGAGCATCTTCCCGCTCGTTGAGAAACCGGCCCCGCATCTCTGCGCCGACCGGCTTGATTATGCCTTGCGTGATGCGGTGGGGTTTGGGAAATTGCCACTTCCTGATGCGAAGCGTGTTGTCTCTTCGCTGAGGGCGTTTCCGGATTGCTTGCATCCGCGGCGTTTGCTGGTTCTTGATGATGCGGATCTTTCTCTGCGTCTTGCTCGTGCGTATCTGGAAATCGATAGGGATGTCTGGTCGAATAGAGCGCATCTGGACATGTATCGACGGACTGGCCAGGTGATTGGGGATATTATCAAGCAGGGGCGTATCAAAGAGGAGGAGCTGTGGAAACTGCCGGACCAGGAATTTTGGGAGCTGTTACGCAGAGTTGCTGATGAGGAGGGCAGGGGGGTTATGGAGCGTCTAGAGAAAGATGGTCTTCCGAATGAGGATGAGTTAACGCTGCCTCAGCGTGCCAAAGTCCGCACCATTGACCCGGATGTTCATGCCAGAGACAGTGCAAGAGAGCCGGTTCCTCTGTCTGTACTCCTGCCATCTTGGGCTGATGAGCTTCAGAGGTATATCCTCCAACGTGAGGCAACGAGAGCCTGCTAGTCACCACGTGTAGACAAATAGCACCTTGGATGCAACATCCCGATGTATGACAATATAATAACAAAGTTGACTGGGAGTACTTGAATCGAATGAAGCCTGAGGGACCGTTAATATTCTGGCCTCTGATTGCATTAACGTGCCATCGACAGCAATGATTATTGAATTGCTACAGGTAAGTCCTAAAATTGTGTACTAAGTAAAGCCATATCCTGACATCTTTAGCACTCTGTTAGTATCAGTGCTGGCCTTGCTGTCTGCCCGGTTAGTGTACTACTACGTACCGGGATTTATGCTAGATACAAAATCTGTAGAAGTGATGGACAGCTTGGCCTATAGCAGTTCAACATTTCCAAAAGGAGGTAATCAAAATAGGCGTATACGTATATCAGTCTCCGCAAAGAGGCATCCGATCCACATCTGCTTAGAGCTTCAGCCACCGAATTTGGGGCTATATAGGCCGTGGATCTTGGCGCCACGTACCGACTCCGCTGTATGATGGTCCACCCCGGGCTTAATTCCGGCTTCCGATAGCGGTATACAGTCTGCTCAAGGCAAGCTTATCTGCATGACCTATTCTTGTCCCCGGAGTGTCGGGAACTGCTCTGTATTTGGCTAGATGGGACAACGTCAGCTCTTCTCTCTGTCTATAGGGCCCACGGGCAGCTATATATATCAAAAGTCCCAAGAGACAACCAGAATGAACAAGCCATTTCTTAAGAGTATCCTCTCTTTTCATACATTTTCAGTCCATTATTTAAACCAAAGACATGGCCACTCGCTTTATCCTTCTTTCTCTTCTTGCCAGTGTGACGGCTGGTTTGGTTTCCGGGACAGGGAATTGCACCACGAACACGCGCAAAGCATGGTACCCCTGCCTCGTGCAAAGCCGCATAAACGATGCTAAGACTATGCTAGGCATAAAATGACCGACACCGAGAAACGCGCCTGGATTGACGCCGAGCTCTGTCTGATGGACTCCCCGCCTCAGCTAAACATTGAGGGCGCTCTTAATCGCTGGGACGAGCTTGTCTATGTGCATGTTGTTCAGTCGAACGTTATTCATAGTGTTGTACGATGCCATCGCGAACCCATCAATTAGTAGAGGTTTGACATGTTCCGGCACAGGGCGCGTTTCTGCCATGGCATCGTATGTTCATGCGTGCTCATGAGTATCTCCTGCAGACAGAATGCAACTATACCGGTGGTCACCCGTATGTTTTACCCTCCAGTCCAAGGAGACCATAAGTATAACATACTAACACCACAGGACAGATACTGGCATGAATCACTGGACGTCGGCGCCCTAAACGAATCCTCTGTCTTTAATCCCGATACTGGTTTTGGAGGCGAGGGAGGGACCTGTGTTGGCAACGGACCATTCCAGCATCTCCGGCTTCACATTAACCAGACAAGCTCCCACGATAACTCCTGTCTGCATCGCTCGTTTAACACGCAGATATTTGCCAAGGCAGACCAGGAGTATGTGGACGAGTGCATGGAGACAGACAACTATGAGGATGCGTGGAACTGCTTCATTGAGAATCCACATGTTGCTGGGCATGGGGGTGTTGGGGGAACTGTTAGTCTTTCTTTCCCTCCAGGCTTACTAGGTAGCTGACTTTCTGTGCTATAGATGCTCGACGTCGTCGCCAGTCCCGGTGGTAAGTCCCACCTCCGCTCCAGCCTACCGGTATCCCCTAACTATATCTCCAAATAGATCCCCTGTTCTTCCTCCACCACACAAACCTCGACCGCCTCTGGTGGGAATGGCAAAGTGCAAACCTCTCCTCCCGACTCTACGCCATCAGCGGCACAAACATCCCCAGCCAGACATACCTGAACCAGAACGGCTTTGAGTACCCCTCTGCCGCGCTAAGGGACTATAATGGCGACCATGGGAATACTACAACGCTGAACCATGTTCTTTGGATGGCAGGGATTGTGCCGAATGCTACTGTGGGTGAGGTTATGGACTTGCAAGGCGAGAGGATTTGTGCCGAGTATGTTTATTGACGTGGATGAGGGAAAGGAGAGGATGAAGAAGAAGAGATGATGGGAAGAGGATTACTGAGAGAAACCACAATAAAGGACTGTTTTGCTATCGTACAGTTCGTAGACATATATTCAAGGACTCCCAATATTCACCAACGATGTCCAACGACTGCTTACATTGCTTGAAACCGTCGAAAGCACCGCCTATGATACCATCCGGAGCATTGCGACGGCCCCAGAATTGGTGTCTCCTACTTGTCGGACGGTTGGCTACCGCGCAATTTGTCCTCAATGTCGAACACATTCGAGGTGATAGCCACCATTCCCTCATAGCCGACTGGGCGAGAGTTTGTTCACTACTATAGTGTCATAAAGCCTTTGTTTATCAAGATCCTGATTCAATGCGACATTGTTGTGCCAAAGGAGTTCTATTCACCTCTCAAAGGCCTTTATAAGGGTTATGGCATTCAACTTTTAGTTTGTAATTCGACACTTAACTATGGTCCTTCATGCCCTGCCCTTTACGCCCGTAGAAACAAATAATCCAACAAATGTTTTATAATTGGGCTAATCAAGACGGCTCGTCTATAGATAGACTCCCAGGTGATGCCAGTTGACTGAGCCATCAGCAGTCCACTTTCGCTCACTACATAGTCATGTCTCTTGAACAAGTGAAAGAGCCCATTTGCGGTGCATTTGTTGCCGCCGAAGCGGCCGAAATATTAGATAATGCCGGTATCTATAATATCCTAGTAGGAAATATGGCGGCTAATTTGGTGGGTCACTCAGAAGCAAATCTCGAGGCTGATTTCGCAGTTGAGGACAAGCAACTCCAAAAGGCAGTGGATGCGCTGACTGCTTCCAATTCCAAATTCCAAATATGCACCAAATCCGACTGCATAGAGCTCAAGGGAGACCGTCGATACATCCGCCGAGAGATTTCTCGTCGTGAAGGGCGCTATGCTGATGTGGTCAGATTCTCCGAATGGCACCATGTTCCTGCGGCCCATTTCCATCACAATGGCATAGCCTTGTCTCTTCATTTGAGATCTGCTGTCATGCCATGGCTTACCGAATGGAGCTTTACTTTTGGTCATGGCCTTACTACCTCTGATGACCCCCGATTACCCCCACCCGCTTTCAGCCAGCCCGAACCCGATTGGAATGGGCCTACCGGACCATGGCCCAATTTATATCCTATCCGGATTCAGAGCCCGGATGCCTTCGTAGAGGGCGATATTTAAATGCTAGCACTACACATGGACAAGGAGCTCAGTGACAGCAATTACATGAGGCTCATGTATGAGGCTATACTTTATCGCATCATGTATTAAGTCCTCAACCCGTTCAAGAGCGAGTATGTTAGGACTCTCCAGCCCAAGTTCAAATGGGCCTGGCACTATATGAATGACTACAGCCGCCCTAGAGGCCACGCCCGATATGCACCACTTTATCGGCTCCGTGGGCATATGATCACCCATGGCGAGCTTCCATCCGATTTGCCTAGGTGGGACCACTCCTTCATGCCAGGGTATCCGCTGATTGATGGAGGCTGGGATCGCAGCTTAACTAGGGGGAGACGAGAACTAGATTAAGCCTAATATCCGGCCTATTAGATCCTGTCTTGGTGTTGCGTGCCTGTTTTTGTTGATATTAGTTAGTTGTCCGGTTCGGGGAGTGAAAAGTTCTGTTTCTATATTATATTTCCAGCTCACTACATAGTTATTCTATCTATCATTAATATTGATTTATCAAAACTCCGCTATTCCTTACCTGGGTTTGAGGCCAGTAGAGAGTCCCCCTCGCTGGTGGTCCCTATTCCCCCAACATCAGCGACGATCTCCAGCATCAAAATCATATCTTATGAGCTCTCGTATGACTCGCAGCTTCGCGACTCAATCCCTTTACCCGGATATTAACCATATACCTAAGATAAAGGAGGGTATACCGTCATCCGAATGTTGTACCAGGTACCGTTGAGCATGTAAAATGGTCTATCTCGTTGATTTATACCAACTACTGTACTACAAATAAGAGAAAATAACATCACCCATGATTCCAAGACCTCCCCGAAGACGAGCCGTATCAGAGTCGCAGACTGGGTAGACGTGGCACGCGGGGAAGTGGCAGGCCTAAGCAGCCAAGCCTGCTCCACGTCGAATCCGAATGCCCTGTATACGAGCAGATCATCGCAGCTGCAGGAAGTACCGGTATTTAAATAGCTGCTGCCCCTCAAATTCGCAAACCACAACTCGAATTCCCAATTCCTAACCCCAACTCCAACCATCCTGCAAGCGATATCATCCACCCGACTCCAACAAAATGCCCACGCCCATTGTCCCCTACGAAATCGCCGAAGTCATCCGTCTCAAGAAATCCCAGTACTGCCGCTTCGCTGATACACACGAGTGGGCTGCATTCGATAATATATTCCTTCCCTCGCTGAAAGCCTCGTTCAATGCGCCTGATGGAGCAGTGCTGGTCGAGAACGGCGTGACCTTCTCCTTCGACAGTCGCGAGGCGTTCGTTGGGTTCTTCGCCAAGGCATTCGAGACGCAGCAGACGATTCATGTTGTTGGGCCTGGGGAGTTGGAGCTTGTTTCTGAGGACGAGGTGCGTGCTGTATGGCCGGCTACATATCATTGCGCGAGTCTTGGAGCTGGTGGGGGGTGGAGGGGCACTGGGGGAGGGTATTATCGGGAGGTTTGGAAGAAAGTAGACGGGGATTGGTTTATGGGCAGTTTGAAATTTGAGAGGTGGTTCTGGAGGGTGCAGCAGGAGTCTTAATCTGATATCGAACCTGTTTGGCTTCATTCTCTGGTTAATTGCTATTGCTATTGCTAGCCGCGTCGATAGCGTCTACCCCTCTATACTCGAAATATCTATTCCACTCGGGATCCTCAATCAGCGTCTGCGCCAGGTCTCTCTCGTAGAAGATAGCAAACTCGGGCCCCTCGTCCGAACCCTCGTCGTTCACACGCGGCGGATACACAACAATCACCCCGTTGGTAATACAGTCCAGTAAATGGCGGTACGCAACCGGAGTCGCGAAGCCAAAGTTTGCCGCCGTGGGATTCACATCGCGGTGATCCGTCATGAGAACCGACATGGGCGGCATCGAGTCGCATCGGATGTTCAGCGATGTCTTGTCGCGGACTGTCGCGACCTTGGCGAGCATCTCGTCCAGTCCTTCCTGTGTGACGCTGTTGGTCAGCGCGCGGATATAGGCTGCCAATTTCCAGAATGGCCAGTCGGAGATGATCTCTGATACGGTTGGTTGCGGCACTGGGGATAGTGTGTTCAAGGCTGCGGACATGACGTTCCCCTGCAGTCTTGGGGGGACTGATGGGTGGAAGCGTCTGCGCATGTCCACGCCTTCGCCCCAGACGATGTGCGAGGACATCTCTGGTTTGAAGACCGGGGCTCGGACGCGGGTTAGTGTGCGTAGGATGAAGGCGCAGAAGGCGTCGTAGGTTGAAATCCAGGTTCCGTCTTTCGGAGCCCCCAGCGCCTTGAGCTCTGCTGCCTTGCTTTTGGGGAGGTGGAACAGAAGCGATATCCCTGGGAGAAGGTCTGGGTGGCGCTGGGGAGCAGGAGGGCCGTCGACCTTCAACTCCTCCGGGGGGTCTGGCTTGGTTGTGCGGGAGTAGTCCAGGTTCTTGGGATCCCAATAAGTGAACGGCGTGTTGTTCACGATAGAGTAACAGTTCTCTGCTAGCTGATGGACAAGACCGGCGTAGCCCATGATATCATTGGAATAGTGGTGGTGGTGCATGACGAACACCAGGCCACCGCGGACAAAATTGGCCTTGTAAGCTGCTGTAATCGGACTGATATCTGGATTCGCTTCGGGCTTCTCGCCATAGGTCATGGGAGGCACACTCCAGAGTTTGAGATCACCCAGTCTCGCCGTGGAAAAGTGCGCTTGCTCGATATCATCCAGCGAGGGGTAGATTTCCGCGTCGAGGTTCTGGACGACGAGTCTCACCGTGCTATCCTTCTTTTTGACGAAGGAGTGTCCGCCGGTGGGATCTTTCTCGATCGTCCCGCATAGATGTCGGGCCTGGCTTAGGGTTCGCTCGAGACCGGCCTTCAGCACCTCGACAGCATTCGGCCTGCTGGCTTCGTCTAGTCGAAAGAATAGACAGTACATGTTGTAGGTCTGCGCCGTCAGATAGTCCAGCGTGGACATCTTGAACCGCTCTTCCTCGGGATCGTTTTCCCATCCTAGGGGATGAAGGTGGAATACTTGTTCTTCAGGCATTGCGCGGGGGTGAGATTAAGTGGAAGCTGACAGCGTAGTTCCAAACACATGGGGCTACCAGGTAATATATTATATAGGGCAGGCTTAGTTTAATTGCATGTGATGGCTGATGCCAACTAGCGACGAGCACCGAGCGCACGGCTGAGTCTCCGCTTCATGTCAAAAGTGTCGGCCGTTTCATGAGGAGCTGCTTCCCTGTTGGTGAAGAATTGGAATTGGCATTGATGGCTAGCCATATTAGTGGAATGCCGGTTTGAACTAGACCAACGCCGTTGCAACCCCACCAGTCGTTGGACGCCTTACGAGGAGCCGGCCCATGAGTCCTGGTGTACTAAAGTCAAAGTAAATTAAACTAGCCATGTCTAGTTGGATCGTGCGACGCACTATCTTCTGGTCCCACTAGCTCTGAAAGGAGGCGGTGGAAAGAACTGATTATGGATTGATAGATAAAGGCTGTTTCTTCCATATATCTCATTCACATAGCATTTAACAATTTCCAGCAGCCCAGTCTTATTTCTTGGATTCTAGGACAACTCCTATTCCCCCAGGTTGCCACCGTACCGTGGCACAAGGTCCTCGGTTTCAATATCAAAGCATCAGTAGAAGTGAAGAAATGATTGAATGAAAAGTCCCAGAGTTATCGCCGGATCAACACGACATTAAATTACAATAAATCTATTCTTCAGCCATTGCCCAGATTCAGTAATCTCAACCCGGTACTTCAACCATGAACCATCATCCACATTTCTATGCTGAGCAAAGACAGGGTCCTCCAAGACAAGGTCTCGTGTGCCAAGGAGAGTCGGCTGAAAGACTCTATCATATGCCACACTGTATCTTGGGTGCATAGTCAAACCACTTCTTCACCCAGCTATTTCGCGTCTGACAGACGGTATAAAGAGCGACCTTAGCAACATTTATTCCACCAATCGAGATGATCTCGTCTAAGAGGACACTCTTGTTGAGCTGATAGTGATTGTTTTATTTGCTACCTAAAACATTACCCCCAGCTGTAGAATTATATCCTTAATATACATATCATCACCTCTCCCTAGCCAGTTCATACGGCTCCTTGGACAAATCCTCAAGAAGACTACAACCCACAACATCAGCACAAAAAACAGCGCCCAAACTCTTCAATGCCATGCACCGCTCCTCCATCGTCAACGCATTCTCCACAGCCACCATCCCAGCCGGAAACCGCCCAGTCCCCTCAGCCCCAAGAACCCACACTCCGCCACCCTGCTCAAACCCGATCGCACGCACAATCGAGTAAACAGGCCTAAATTCATCGATCTCGTGACAGTACCCTCCAACCAACAACTCCTTGCCGGATTTGGGGTTATACCACCCGCCGCCGAACTTGCGCAGCTCGCGGCAGAACATGTCCTCTTCGACCTGGTACAGAGAGCGCAAGGTAGTGTTGAACCGGTTGATTCCTAGATACTGCAACTCTACTGGACCGAGATCAGACACCCAGATGCCGCCGGAGCTGGGATAGCATGCTGTCTGTCCAGTGTAGATGCTGTATCGCGTTGTTGGCAGTTCGCAGTCATCTTGTGGCCCTGTATTGGGCTTGATAGATATCTGCGTAGCTTCGGCGATCTTTTTAGGCCCTGATATGACTGCTGCTGGTCTGTAGATGAGAAGCAGGACGAGGATTATGGAGGACACGATGAAGATTCCTTTGAAGAGGCCAGGTGGCACCTGGATAGGCTGGTCCGGGGACTCGACCGGAAGATTTTCCTTGTCGCTTGGCAGCTTTCTTTTGGCGGGTTTGCTCATTTTGGATCTCAGCTGTATAATTTTATTGAGAGAGAGAATGGGGAGGTCAAGGTGGCAGGATCAGTATGCGGAGTGTGACGTAGGCCATTTCCAGAGACGGACTCGCCCGGCTCAGCCGGAGTTACTCGGCAGGGACCACCACAACTATTCAAACGAGTCAAGACTGATCTCTGGTACATTATGGATCTGGGGAGGAACAAGGTCCATTTATCCGCGACCGTATGTTGTTGCCTCGTGCAGTCAAATATAGTATGAATAATATGTACACTGTTCTATACCGGACCCCGCGGAGAGTTGAGCAGGAGGAACAGGTCTGCGATCAAACATTATTGCCAACATTATTGCCAACATTATTGGCACAGACTTAGATTCTCATGCACAAGTCAGCATTTAGTGCGAGCCGCTGTGGATCTGTTGGTCTGATGGTCCCGCGGGGGTCCTCGTGGTATATAGATCCCGTGGAATCCGCAAGTACAGCCTCCCTTTCACATCGCTAGTTATTCATCTGCTCGATACAATGGTCAACGTTGCAGTAGCTGGAGGCACCGGAGACGTCGGTCGCACCATAGTCGAGGTCCTATCGTCGTCTTATCACCAGGGCTTCGTTCTCTCGCGACGAGTATGACTCCATAATATACCACAAGTCCTTACTAACATGCCGCAGCCATCCAGCGATAATAACCAGATCACCGTTGATTACGACAATATCGATGACTTAGCGGCCGTCCTAGAGTCGTGGAAAATCCACACTGTGATATCCGCATTCGGCATCGAAGGCGACTCGCTAGCAAAAGCCCAGGCGAACCTGATCGAGGCGGCAAAACAGTCCAAGGAGACAAAGCGGTTCATCCCAAGTTCTTTTGCAATTCCGTATCCGCATGAGTAAGTCCCTCATTCTGCTGCGTGTTGATTCAGCTCTGACTCGCGCAGGGCCGTGCAAGTTTTGCCACCATTGAAAGATTACTTTGGTGCTATAGAGACACTGAAGAACTCTGACCTAGAGTGGACAGTATTCCATAATGGCATCTTTCTAGACTATTTCGGTGGTCCTGCCATGAAGACTTACCTGAAGCCTAATGTATTCGTCATTGACATGGCCAGCAAAGTCGCCGCCATTCCTGGAGATGGGAATGTGCCTGTTACCTTCACGTACTCGTTCGACCTAGCAAAATTCATCGTGGCCTCTCTTGATCTCAATGAATGGCCACAAGAAAGCAAAGTCATCGGAGACGAGATGACATGGAACGAGTTCGTCTCACTGGCTGAGAATACCCTTGGTTGGTGATACCTACGATAAAACCCATCTATCCCAGCTAACCGTAGCAGACTGTAAATTCAAAGTCCACTACGATTTAGTCGAGAAGCTCAAGGCGTTTCAAATTACAGAGTTACCGGGCCATCAACCACTATACGAGCGGTTTACAAAGGAAGGCTTTACCTGGTTTACGTCTATATTCGAGCTGTTTATGACGGATAGACAGTCTTGTATTTCGAGGGAGGGTTCGTTGAATGAACAGTTTCCGCAGATAAAGCCTCTCGCTGTGAAGGATATGTTGGAGCAGTATTGGAAAGCACATTGATACCTTCAATCGAGGCTGGCTGTTACATCTATGACTGAGTTGAATGTGATATCAAACATACCCGCCGTACCTTCCATGTAATTAAGTCACCGCGCAGATCTAGGAGACTGGAAGCAGCTCTGGTGAGCAAGCACCGAGATGATGGCGCTGAATACTAGTCTCAAGCTCCATCATGCTAGAGTAGAATAACCAATTGTAAAAGGAATATGACATTGAGCTTTCCCCTGTCAGCTCGTTACTAGTTGAAAGCTAACACCCCTATGCCTCACGGTTTTATTTCCAGCAGCGAATCGAGTTAAGTTATAGTAAAGCGTCAATGTGAGCTCCGTGTCCTCTTGCTACCGTACGGCCTCAGGATTTGTCGGGCGACAGCATCGAGACCAGGAAATGGCACAAGTTCAATTTGGGGCGATGACAGTAGCCAGATATGGGATTCCTACTCATTAGTTGAATGATGAATAAATGTAGGATTAAACTAAAACTACCACAGAACCTCTCCAATACGAATAACTTTTCAACAAATACAAAACAAGCACCAGCAGTCCAGTCAATCCAGGAAAGCAGATCACACGCTCAGGCAAAACTCCGCGAAGGAATAATAAGAAGGCATTGCATTGCCTGCCTTGCGTCCTAGCAATTTCAGAGCCTTCTTGCCAAACTCGACCTCCCGTTTGAGAATCTTCATATCTAACCGAGCCTCCCACTCAGATATCGCTCCAATCTCAAACCACTCTTGGTATTCCTCGTCTATCTCTTGGTCCAGCTCTACCGCCGCCTCTTGAACGCTCATGCTCCGTCCGGTTTGCTGGGGCTTCTGAAGGCCAAGCTTCTCACACAGCTTCTCGATCACACCATGCTCATCATGGTTAAGGTCGTTTTTGTGAATAATAAGCGGGTTGGGAGCGAGACCCGCCTGTGACCTTTCCAATAAGAATCGAAGGAGAGTTCGCGTCGGGTCGAGACTCGTGTACAAGTCCAGGAGTGGCTCAACCTCCTTGGGTTTAACACGAGTCTGACGAATCAGACGGTAGCAATCGGTGGCCGAATCCAGTGGGTGGTCGAACACAAAGACTATCTCCCAGGAGCACAAGTATTTATCTGTGAGGATGGTTCTGTTCCAAATATTTGCGTAGGGCGTGTCGGCTGCGTTTAGTTGAATGCCTCCGACGGGGCTGTTCCTGTCGGCCTCGCTCAGAGGCATTTCGTAGCCGGCCCATCCAGAAATAAATGGGCTAGCAATAACACCAGGATCGACCATAACCACCAAGGGTTTGCGCTCCTGTTTGGCCTCGGCGGAATAGTGTTCAAGCAAGTCTGCATCCGAATTCGCAGCGTCGCGAAAAGCTGCAAGTTCCCACTCCTTCCAGGTAGAGGGAGACTTCGCAAGGAGGCCGCAGTTCAAAACGGTGTTGTAAAGGCCGCTGAATGGCAAAAAATCGTCCTTGAAGACAATGTCCCGCGCCTGGGAGAGCGACAGCGCGACCTTGGCAGCGTCTTGACATGAACCGTTTCCTATGATCATGATTCGTCTTCCATGCCTTGTATGAGACATTCTATTTGATTTCGAGTTGTCGGAACGCTCTTAAAAAGATAGGAAGTATGGTAAGACAAACAAGCAAGCAGGATGGATGTGAGATGGAGGATTGGCGCAGGGGATTTGTGGGCTTTTTATGTCCAAATTTTCCACTCGTTTGGCCGATGGCCGGAGGGAACGCCCTGTCTGGTCTCCATCTCTGGCCGGTCAACGAAGCTGTATTGGCTGCCACTGTAACCTGGCAGTGAGTGGACCAGAGTGGAGTGTGCGGCTGATCTACACCCCGGAGCCTCATTCGACGGGCCGGCCCGTCTCCCTGTGCTGCCCAGTAACAGGTCACGGGACCAAAAGTACCCTATGCCAAATCTGATATTTGGCGCCTTTTCGCCTTCAAATCGGGTCGCTGATTGCGTGGGATGTGTTGTACGATGGATACTGAATTGGCCTAAGTGTGGTAGCGAGCGAAAACTCTGTCGGTCCAGGCCTGGCTGTCTAGGCCGACATCGCTCGCGTCAGGCGTTGAGCAAACAGGCGGGAAAAGGGAGAGGCGGTGCGAGAAGCTGCTGGAACAGTTGGGATTTAATATTGGTCTTTCTGTTTGTTTTTTGCTGCCAGAATGTTGCTGATTCAGGAGTCTCCTCGAGTTACAGACTAGACTGGACAACGACAAGGGAACATCTGAATGGGACATTAGCTTCTCCAGACATATCAGAACAAGTCTCAAAATACCAGGTGCAATCGTACACTACTTTATTATAGCTCTCTTATCTAACCTTCGGTCGCATCTGCCTCTTTCTTCGTTGAGGATGGCTCTTTCCTATTTGGAGCTTCGCACCTTCGTACCTTCCTATAAAAGCCATCCTGCGTCGCCCCCGCATTTTACCAATTTAATACACACTCATTGGATTACTCATGGTAAAGAACCGCAGATTTTTATCCATCCCTCAGGACTGCCAGTATGTCTATCCGTCGATCATCCCGCCTTGAAGCGACAACCAGTCAACGTGAGACAGCTCTATCGCTCGCCTAGTCATCCCTGACGGCACTTGAGATCCTTGATGAACGTGATCAATAAATCCGCTCGGGGCTATCTCGAACCGGCGATACTCTGACGATCTGGCCTATTGGAGCCATCTTCGCAGTTTCCCAAGCCTGTCGTCGAGCCTGATCAGAACCCCGACGAAGTGTGCAATTATTCGGTGGATTTGGTGGCAATCCCACCCCCGGACTGCGTCTCTAACTTGAGGACTGAAAGAGCAGCTTTGTGATAGTTATTTTTGGTGTCTTTGAAATGCATTTACTGAGAGTAGCGGATATTGGAGTATCGTTGAAGTAAAATTGTAGTCGAATGGGAGGACCACCTAGCTATTGTTTATGAGTTCTTCTAGTCTAATCTAATTAGCTTTTGAATGTGTCAATATCCCTTGAATACGTTTGATATCTTCGCCTTCAATGCCACAACATTTATTCAGGTACTCAATCACGCCACCAAATTTCTCCTCAATCATCGGCAGTGTCAGCAGCATTGCCCCTTTTCTATGGCACTATTAGCTACATCAGGATAGGGAAATAGATACGCACCTCGTTTGAATTACAATTCGCGCCCTCCTCAGAGCATCATCAGAATCAATCTGCCCGGGTAACGCTTTCGCAATTGCAGCTGCAATCTCAGGTAATGCAGACTCTAGCGCCACCTCGCTGCGACTATACTCCTCTGCTACAATATCGCCTGGTACACTGGCTAAAGAGAGGAGGATGGCAAAAGTGACGCCTGTCCGGTCCTTGCCCATGGCGCAGTGAATAAGAAATACGTGGTTTGGGTTGTCGCGGATTAAGAAGAGGATGTCCCGGATCACCTCATGGCCTTCGAGTATGAGCTTGAAGTAGCCTTCTGCAATTGCCTACATAATTAGAAACACATCATACGAAGAAAGCGAGGTAGTCACCTTCTCGCCCTCCGCCATATACCGTCGATATTTCTCCGACAGCTGCTGAACTGAAAAGCCATGTTTCGCCAGAGGGAAACTGAGAACCCGGACTCCTTGGCCCAGGCTGTCCGATGTATTGTTGAAAAGAGCCTGCGTCTCACCCGAGTTTGTCATATCAATAATAGTTTGTACACCCAGATCTCGAATCTGCTGCAACCCCCGCGGGGTGATGTCCTTTAAATGTCCAGCGCGGTAGAGAAGTCCATCGCGAGTGAAGCAATCAGGGCCAAGGGTACTCGTATATCCCCCGAAACCGCGAACATTGAAAACGCCTCCTATCTGGACAGTTGACCCAGCAGTTGCGGTGGTATTCTGAGGTGGTGGTTCAGCGGCCATGGTGAGGTGAGGTTGAAACTGGGTTGCTGCGATCTCCCGAAATGGGGCTTATGTACTGATGATCTTCGTGCGACGCGGAGATATTGATTTCCCGACGGTTCAATGCAGCTGTCGATTTCCGTCAAGACGGATTCTGGAATGCGTCTCATGCAGGAGACCGTGGTGGAGTGGAAACGGGTAGGTGAGTGTGCAGTACAAAAGTATCCCAGTGGCGTCGGAAAGTTGCTTGTTCGGGATGCATTAGAAATATGTCTGTCTTTCTTTACTGATCTTTTGTTGGGTACTACCGGTAAGATGGGAGAATGTCTTCGTTTTCTCTAGTTCTTGCTGTTTCTCTGCGATTCTGCTGGGTCTGTTAGTTCCTGCATGGGTTGTATTTAGGTCCATGTCCATATCGCACTTTTACCAAGGAGACTCATTATCAAAGTCTTCTATCCCCGCCGCGTACTTGCTCCATAAAAGATAAAACAGTTCTGTCAGCCCTTTCAACATGCACAGCCTCGTCAGCCTCGTTCAGCCTTAGCGCGGGGTAATTGCAGATCAGGTCAGATCGATCTTCCTCCAGCTCGTCTGGCCTCGACCATGTCCGCTTCAGCTCATCACATTAAATAGTCCGCTATGGAGGCGGCTGGGCTGGCAGTCGGCGTTGTCGGGTTGCTGGCTCTGTACGAAGAGGCCGCCAGCAGAGTGCGCTCGGTCAGGCACTTCTCATCGCAGAGCCTCCGAGTTACGTCCCGGTATAATGCTACAAAGGTTCTATTCGAACGATGGGGGAAGGAGTTTCGAGTTGCAGAAAAGAACGGCGTGTATCCAGACCTCAATGATCTGGGCACGGCCACTGCTGTTGCAGACTTGCTGAAATCCGTCCACGACGTGTTCGAAACGACAGACTCGGACATGGTCAGATACCACGACAAAGGTTCTGACTCCGTCAAACCGCACTTCAGATCCCGTGTCAAGTGGGCTGTTGCGGACAATAAAAGACTCTCCAGCCAGGTCCAAGATTTTGATGATTTGGTACAGAAGCTGTATTCTCTTGTTCCTCCAGGGGATGTTCAGAATAACGAGTTTCAGAAACTGCAAGATGCGCTCGTCCAGTCACAACGTACTGAAGCTCTCAGTCAAGCTACACACTGGTTAGTTGCAATGACGACGGAAAACAGCTATGACGCCTATTGCTCTGCGCGTCTTGATACTACCTGCAGCTGGATTGATACACACCCTGTCTATCGAGCCTGGAGTTCAGAAAGAACAGGAAAATCATCCAAGATATTATGGATCAACGGCCCACCTGGTTTTGGGAAGTCTGTTCTGTGTGCATATATTATCAGCTCACTTCTAAGCAGGAATGACTATCCAGTCTACTACTTCTTCTGCTCTGGCGACAGCGAGTCTCAGCGAAATCCTGGTTCTATCCTGCGGGCATGGATACACCAAGCCATGCATCAAGACGAGGCCATGCTTGATATCGTACTGCAGCATCTCAGCTCATGCCGAAACACTAAAGCAACGCTCTCAGATCTTTGGCAGTTATTGAAGAAGCTCATGTCGCACAGTCCAAACGCTGTGTTTGCAGTGGACGGCCTAGACGAGTGTCCGCGAAGCACAAACCGGGTTGACTTGCATCGGAGCAGGGGGGACATTCTAAACGAGCTTTTGAAAGTGTCAGCAAAGGCTGAGGTCCGAGTTCTCGTGGTCAGTCGAAACGAGGGCGATATCAGGTCCCAACTGAGTCCTCATGGTCCACAGGCATCTGGCATCAAGATATACGAGCTACCAATCACCAGAGACCTTGTTTCAAGCGATGTTACACGCTTCGCAACGCATATCGTTAACTATAAACTCCCCACAAAGCCGAGTCAGTTTAATCAAACCCTTGCAGCTCGGATGGCTGAAAGGGGAGATGGGATGTTCTTATTCATACGACTACAGAGCCAGAACCTCCGGCCACGCAAGGGAAACAGTCAGCTCGAGCGCGCGGTAGACGAGATGCCAACTGAGCTGCCTCAGATATACAGGCGCAACTGGAGTAATATCCAGAATTATAGCGAGTCCGACAAACAGCTCGCAGAGGCAATCCTACGCTGGGTTACTTTCGCTCAACGTCCACTCACTATCGCAGAGCTTGCTGAGATTGTTGCAGTCTTAGGTGGTGATGACAACAACCGTCCCCAATTCGATGATCTTCCAGATCCGTTCGACAGGGACTATGTGGACTCCGAGATTCTAGGTCTATGCGGCTCCTTTCTAGAGCTGCGGGCTTCAGGGACAGACACAAAATGGGAGACCCAGACGGTCCACTTGATCCATTACTCGGCCCAAGAATTTCTTGTAGGCAATAGTGACGATGCGCCTTTCATGGACCGCCCATTACAGCATTATAATCTGCTTAAATGCTGTCTGACCTACCTGAACGACCAAGCTACCTGGCAGTATAACCCCTGCGAGGATCGCAATCCCATCTACAGACGACCATTTCTTGAATACGCTGTCTTTAAGTGGTATAATCATTTGCGTCCATCAGAGGAACATCTTTCCAAACTGAACCTACAACTGCAGTTGTTCTTTGGCTTGCACAATTCTAATTGGGAGAACTGGAGACGGCTGTACGAGGCATCGCCCAACGCAAATTCTGGTATATTGGACAAGGGGGATTCCCCGAGGCAGTCCAGTACAGCTGATCCAGACACCCTAACACAGTTCATGTTGGGACATAGATTTTATTATGCAGCTCTATTTGGGCTTGAGGAGGTCCTCAGGTACCTGCACAGTGTAGGAAAAGTGGACATCAACGACAGTGATGGACTCTTTGGCAACCCACTTCTGGGCGCAGTTGGCAACGGCCATCTGTCTGTCGTTAGGTTTTTACTTGGAGCTGGTGCTGATGTCAATCCGCCCAATACTTCTGCCACTGCTCTGCATGTAGCAATCGCTTGGAATCAAGTCAAGATCGTTGTCGAACTACTGCGGCATGGCGCATCCATATCGGACACTTCTGACAATGGCCACAGCAGCCTTTATATTGCAGCAGGATATGGACATGCAGAGATAGTCAGGATACTCATCGAGAATGGTGCTGACATCTCATCTACCGATCAAGGTGGATATAGCCCTCTCCACCTGGAAGCATCGAGCAATTGTGCCGATATCGCCAAATACTTGCTTGACCGTGGTGCAGATCCCGCTGCCTGTTCAACTGATGGGAGGACACCTTTACATAATGCAGCGTATTGGGGCAGTCATGAAGTCGCCAAGCTACTGTGTATCTCCGCCGCCAATATTGCTGCCTCTGACAAGTATAAAGGGACCGCTCTACACTTAGCCGCCCGGAATGGCCATTACAAGGTCGTTCGGCTTCTGCTTGAATCTGGGGCAGGTGTCTCCCAGCACGATCAGTACGCACTGACACCTTTGGCTACAGCATCGTCCCAGGGCCACCCAGAGGTGGTGAAATTGCTCGTTGAATTTGGTTCAAATATGTCAACCGTTGATGGGGATGGAGATACTCCACTAAGTTTAGCCTCCTATAAGGGCCACACGGAAGTAGTCAAGCTCCTCGTTGAACTTGGTGCAGATGTGTCAACTCGCAATAAGGCAGGAAGAACCCCACTGCATTTAGCCAGTTTTGGGGGCCACACTGATGCAGCCAAAGTGCTGATTGAAGCCGGTGCTTCTATTTCAAGGCTCGATGAGCTTGGGGATAGCCCATTAACCTTGGCCGCTTACGAAGGTCATGTCGAGACCCTTAAAGCCCTTATCGAAGCTGGTGGCGATGTCGATACCCCGGATAATTATGGAGCAACACCCCTGCACTATGCCTTCAAGCATGAATTCGAGAATTTGATTCTCATTCTGCTTGATAACCAGGCATCATTGGATTGTCTCGACTTCCGTGGACGATCACCGTGGCAATATGCCAATGCAGAGTTCCGAGCAAGGATTCCTCAGTGCGAGCATTGCAAGGCTCCCTCTGAGGATGTCCAGAAGCAACGAGCTAGACTGACAATTCAAACGATTGCAGAGACAGCACGACCGCACGCTCAGAAAGACGTGACTCTGCTACGTTGTCTAGGGTACTGCCTCCAAAGGCTACAAGATTTCCCCTCGGCTTCTATTATCCTCAATCAAACCGTCTGCGGTAAGTCAAAGGAGATCGGATATTACGTGCCCGATATATTTTGCAACGGCTGCGGTGAGGATATCATGGGCAGAGGATACTCCTGTTCCGTCTGTCCAGATTTCGACATATGTACATCATGTATGAAACAGTATTCCGAGGGTGAGCGCTTTCATGACTGTACTGGGCATGAATATTTACGTGTACCAAGCGAGGATTGGAATCCAGAGGAGATGACCGACATTTACACGCAGGAGTTTGTGGACTGGCTAAAGGACCTTGCTCTTCGATACCAGATGGATAATTTATAAGCTTGCACTCTTGTGTGTGATATTTCCTTCAGAAGACGTTGCATTTTCTACGCAATTTAGATAGCAATATAAATTTCGAATAGCCAATGGTCCATGGTCCAAATTGTAAAGTCAAGAAAATTTATACTCCACTAAGCAAGTTTAGATGCACATATTTTTTTTGGTAAGTAGAAAGGTTTATAGCTATTATCAGGGCAATGAAATAGCTAGTAGTAACTCAATACATGGCCTGACCTAATCCTCCTCAATATCGATTGAATGAGCGAACAACATGAGACCAGATCTGGCCTCACATACTAACGACGGAGTTATCGGAACTGTCGTAGTTCGTGGTTTAAACAGACTCGCAGCACTTGAAGCAGCCCTAAACAACACATTAGTAAACCTGATTCAATCCGGAATGTCCAGGGATCCATAAGAATTGTAACGTACAGGGCCGATACGGCCAACAGCCTTTTCATCTCTTGTATTAGCAAGCAGTCTTAAATAATAGCAGTCAGTAAGGCCTACCGAGTGAGTGGCAGGGCAATTGACGTCGCTGTGGACGTAGCACTTGTCAAGGCAGCCCTGGGGGTTCTGGCCCTGGGCCATGACGGCAGGGGTCACGGCGAGGAGGGTAGTGGCGATGATGCTGAAGAAACGCATTTTATTGATTGTTTTGTTGGTGGTTTGAAAGACTTGTTGGGGTGATTGCTTGATTGATTGATGGTAGGAGAATTGACAGACACTGAGGGCCTATTTATGTCTTTCTGAGTCGACCTCGACGGTATTCACGGAGTACAGACGGATTGAGGGCAGGCTGAAAGTCGGTGGATCAATACCTGATTTAGAATGCAACTGAGACATAAGGGGATCTACGTTGCTGGTTGCTTGTTTTTGGTGTTGGGCTTCAGCTCTGCTTGCTCTTCTCCACTTCCATCTGGAGACGGTGAGATACGGATTTTACTGTGTCTAACTTGGTTCCTAGAAGCTGGTGCTCTTCTAATAAGGGTGTCCTTTTAGAAGCTATCTGTACACTTCATGTTGCTATGTACATTATCATAATCTCTTGGTAGGCCCCCCGTATGAGAAGTTACGCAAGTATAAGCTTACTCCTAGTCCAACGCCCAATTTCAAGGACTGGAATAGATCCTCGTGGAGAGACGCCAGGAAAGACAAGTAACCTAACCGTCAACTAGAAACACTCGGAAGGATTGAAGCCGACTGCAGATCCTCTTTCTCAATCTCGGATCTCGCCCGACATCTATGATACTGGCAGCGCCACAATGCGTGGACAGCGCTGGATACGTAGTTAGACTAAGTAGTGGAGAACTGGGGATGAGGTGTCATAACAGTTTGACAGCACGCCAATTTTAGTCCGTTGTGCCCCAGTCGCCGATCTGTTTAAGACTATACATTATTCGAAGATTCTTTACCGTTCAGGGATATATCGCTGTGTTCATTAGCTGGGGGGATCGTGTACACCGTAATCTGCAGGTGAGGATTCCCTGTCCATGTCCACCCCGGGAATGGCTCAAGATTCTGGCTATCAATGCTAAGTGAGAGGGTATGCTCTAGAGATCAAGACGTACGAGGCTATCCAGTCCCAGTTCTACTCTTTATTCCGGCCCGTTAGTATGGAATCACCCTCCAGCCAACGGGTGTACGCATTATTATCCGAGACAAAATGATAGAATCCGGAAGCCAACGGCCGCCGTTGAAAGAATGCCGATCAAGGATTCTTCTTCATCCAACGAAAGAACTTCCCCGGAAGTGCTTTCCTTTCTTTCTTCACTACCTCACTACGTACTAGTGTATGTGGGGATATGCTAATTCCGAACTGGGTACAAGCCACGCTACAGCATCCACAGGCTCCAATATACGGTGTAGGTGGCTAGTCGACAGACGTACCCTAGTCTATGGCGTACAGAGTACTAAGTAGACTATCCGAAATCTCTACCTAGTACGAAGTCTACATACGTGCAACGCGGCAGTTCAGCCCAAGCCCTAACCGGCACTTTCTGGAAGACTGGCTGAAAATGTCAATTGTCAACGGCTCAACAGTAGTGGACACGTGGGTACAGAGCCTTATTCTCATTTCTAATTCACGGCAGCAGGAAAGTGCAGATCATTGCGTTGTGGCGGTGTCTTGTTGAATTTGTGGAGCAGTCTCAGTCCTGACGGCCAACGTCAACGCCATCTCGATGCCACGTACTTAGCTACACTTGACAGCTGGGTATCTCGAGCCGGGACCGGAAGTCAAGATTCCGTAGACAATGCTGAAATAATGCACAGCCATGTTCTGCCATCGGTACATAGTCGGTAAGACAACAACCGAAGTATCTCCAGGATCCGAGACATTGGATCCGGAGGTAATAATGATCTGCGCGATCACCGTCTGTTGGGCTAAAGCCTCATCTCAGTCCTTCCGAGGGCCGGGTGCATACCTATGTATTAGGAGAATAGGATTTATGACGAGGTTAAGTGTACACTGTACTGCCACACTCGACGGAGTCTACGCCGGCATTTGCAAACACTTCAAACATGCTTCATTATAAAGACGGCCCTAACTGACTTATTCCCGGACCGAAGACTATATAATCTAATACTAAAAGTACGTCTTGACTGAACGCTACGAGTCGCTCGGGCTCTGGTAGCTTACGGTCAATTCGCTCGGGCTCGGGCTCGGGATCCGGCTATGGGCTTTAGGTGCTTGGGATCTTTGCGACCGTTGGGCTTGGTTGTCTTGTCTGGGTTGGGCAGGGCAGGCTTGTGCATGGGCATGTGCTCTGGGCGCTGGTAGGCATGGCATGTTTAGTTCTTGTGCTGGCTTGTTGGCTCTGAAGCGGTTCGGACCTGTTACTGTGCGTGCTCATTAATGCATTTTCTGGACGGGGTAGGGGGCGTACCTGTAAGTAGCAGATTTTCCGGGGTATATGCTTTCGAGATGCCCTTAGTAGAATGACTGACGGACGGACCGTACCTTGCATGAGTTTGGTATAACGGGGGATGTCGAATGCTGCGCTGGGATCCAGTTAGTATTCAACGCCGGATATCAATTGCATAGGCAACTCACAGTACAGGCTCAAGCTAAGCCGACTTCATCGGCACGCGCGCGATATACTTCAGATATTTCTCGGTCGACATCCTGCGCATCGTCTTGCCATATTTAATCATAACCAGGAACGTCAACGTACAAACAAGAGACACAACACCAGCGGTCACAAAGCAGTTGGTCAACCCCATATTCGTGTACCAGGGGGTAATCGCATAACTGAAGCCGAACCCGATCGTGTTGCGCATCATCATGACAGAGACTGTACTCGCACCGCCAATCTCTTTCAGGCAGTCGACGTTGTATGAGACGGCGACTGCTCCCCCGGTCACGGTGCCGAAGGTCATCAGGCCGAGACCGAAGACGAGTCCAATCCAGTGGATTCCTCGATCTGCGCCGACGCCCCAGAGGATTAGGCCTGCGGCAGAGACAACACCAGATACAAGAAGAGGCCACAGTCGTTGTTCAGGTTCACGGACACCACCGTTGCGACGGGCGAGCAGAAGGGCGAATTTATCGGCGCCAGGGCCACACCAGACGGCTGCAAGGGCAGCGCCGATAATAGGACCTGTATAGACGCATCCGATGAGGGCAGCGGACCAGTTATAGGGCGGGGCGCTGAGGACAGGGCTGGTAGTGCCGTTAAGGACGTTGTACCAGGCGAGGTTGATACCGTAGAGGAAGCCGGACCAGAAGACGGTGGGGAACTGGAAGATGAAGAGCACGGGATAGTATATCATTCGGAGCATTTCCACGTTGCTAGGACGGCCGGGGAGCGCCGTGAAGAGCTTGAAGCTTTTGACGACACGGAAGAAGCGCTGCGAGTCGGGACTTGGGTTCGCGGAGACGGGCTTGGGCGATGCTGGTGGGGATGGAGATCGTGATGCCATGGCCATATCTCCAGTGGCAGTGGCAGCAGCAGCTCCTTTAACACTTGATGGAGGGTTGGATGCCTCCTCGTCGCTGTCGGATGATCGCGAGGACATCAAGTTACGGGCACTATCGCTGTCTCCCTCGACGGAATCACGGAAGTAGATGGTCTCCTCGAGGAAGAAGAACAGGATGACGAAGAAAAAGGCAGCGACAATAGCGCCAAACTGCATGGTCCATCTCCAGCCGTACGCATCGTTGAACCAGCCCGCGATAAGAGGGGCAATGAAGGTGGAAGCGAACAGCACAAACACGTACACACTGGTATAGGCGCCGCGCTCGTGAGCAAAGAACAGGTCAAAGATGGTGACCTCGGGCAAAGCCTCGAACGGCGAGGCAATGATACCGATGAGCACCCGGTGTGCGTACCATTCGCCCGCGGAGCTGGAATACGCGGTCCATATCGTGATGGGGATTACCAGCAGGGTCGAGAGGAGGTAGACGCCGCGACGGCCGTAGGTCAAGGCCAGAGGCTGCCAGAACAGGGCAGGGCCCCATCCAAAGAAGAGAATCATGAGGCCATTCCCCTGTACCAGCGTGGCGGTGTCGATGCCCGTGTCGCGGGTGATATCCGAAAGAACTGAATACTGCAGGGAGGTTGGGATGCCGACGGCCAGGTTGTACAGGTAGACCATGCACAGGGCGAGCATCTTGCGTTTTCTGCTCCAGTTGAGAGGATCCTCAGGGTCAGCACTCGGTCTGGGGACCAGCACGATATCCGCTTTACCGGTGCCATTATGCGCATGCTCGCCTACGTCGACCAGCCGGACGGTGCCGGGGACGAATTCGGTCGCTTCGGGGGCCATCTACAATACGAGGCACTATTCAAACGATAAAGAAAGCAGGGTAGAGAGACAAGGTGATCAAGCACAGAACAGCAGAGAGGGGGACGGTAGTGTTTTCTGGGCAAGATATTTCAACAGGGACGTCCTCGGCCTGGGCCTTAAGTAGCCTGGAAGACGGCGAGTCATCTAGCAAGAAAAAGCCTGCTGGCTCTGGGTCCAAATATCATTTCCTCCATTGACCTTCCATATACAGCAGAGGCGTTAGCTAATTGCAACCCATAACAGGCAAGGAGGCGATCCGGGGTCCAATGGGGGACGGACTTTCTACTTCCAAGATCCAGTGGGGCCGTTAGGAAGTGAGTGTCAGCCAGCAGCCCGAGGCAATTGGTGGCAGACAACCTGATTGCCGACGCTCGGCAAGCAACGAATTGGTCTTTTTGATTGGACTGTCAGGGAAGAATCTTCAGACCGCATCCAAAGTTACGAGGTTACCGGTAATGGGCTGTTTTTCCAATATCATGGCGTACTGATTGGTCACTGCCGGACAGAATCAAGCATCTTCCATAGAGTGATATCATTAACATAGTGGCTATCACATCAGGTTTAATAAGAATATCCATGATGAAGAATCTAACCATAATAATAGCTGTTAATGCCCGCATCTACAGCTTCGCTTTCGCCTTCGACCAAACGCCCAACCCAGAAATATCAACAGCCGGCCTCACACCCCGAACCAAATCCGCAACTACTCTCCCAGTCCCCGGAGCAAGCGTGATCCCCCAAGGCCCATGACCCGCGGCTACAAAAACACCTCCATTCCCACTCGTCTTCAACCCACCAAGAGCAGCATCATCAACCCTCCCGACAAACGGCACGCCGCGTTCTGCAACGGGTCTGAAACACAGTCCCTCACGGAGGATCTCGAGGTCATCCACATTGGGCGTTTCATCCGCTGACTCTGCTTTTCCGTCCGGTAACCTACCCATGAGTCGGACTGCGACGGCTTTTAATTTCTCGACTTCGCTCTGCTCGAAAAAGGACTTTATATCCTCGACGCCCTCTTGGACGGGAATTTCGCGGCTGTTTAGACCTGCAATGTAGATCTCGCTTCCCTGGCGGGAGAATATCTCTGGGCTGAAGCCGCAGGACGGCGGGTGAGTTGTGAATACTGAGTAGCTATGGTTGCTTTCCTTGAGCTCATGTGCGGGTGTGTACCGTGGTGAGCGGACGAGGAGGGAGTACCCTGCCAGTGGGTATATTGGGAATGCCGTGTTCGATGCTGGGAAGAGAGACTGGAAGACCCGTTGGGTCCAGGCACCTGCGGCGAGGATAAGATTTGTGCATTTGATTGCTGACTCGGTGTTTGTATCAAGGTTGAGTATCTTCACGGCTGTAATTGTTCCGGTTGAGTCCGTTATGACGGATGTAGCTTTGCATGGTTGGTGGAGTTTCACTCCTCGAAAGAGACTCTTGTCTAGCAGGAACTGCGACAGACGGACGGGATCCCTGGTCTCATCAGTCTCTCTTCTTCAGTATCAAGTGGGACATACAACTGAGCAACGCTATCCCCTTCACTGATCCTCTCAACAACAGTCCCCTTCTGTTTGGTTAGCCACTCCGGCCCTTCAGCCAGAACAGGCTGGCTCGTCGCCGTCTCTGCACGACTCGTCCCAGTACGTAACCAGTCATCACCGCGAGCACCACCCGAACTCGCATCCGTAGACCCGAGACTCAGCGCCGTCCCCTTCATAAACCCCCACTTTTTATCACCGCCGTACTTCGCCGACAGGACCTCATGTTCGGCGAACGAGTATTCGCCGAGCGGGAGGAGAGCCGGCTCGAACCAATCCTTCGCGAGGAAGCCTGCTGCATACCCGGATGCCGAGCTGAAGAGTGTTGAGGAGGATTCTATAATATCGATTTCTTGGCCTGGTTGCTGCTCAGAGAGGTAGTAGGCGATTGAGGCGCCGATTACGCCCCCGCCGAGGATCACAGTGGGCATTTTGTGTTTCGGTTGAATACCTCCGGAATTACCCCAGAAGTGCCGGTGTTTATATATCAGGACGGTGGAGATAAGATCCCACTGGTTGATTGTCAATTAAATCCTGTAAGTTCACATGGCTTTGAACTATACTTATGTGCTGGTGTTTTAAATGGAGACTGAGCGAAAGTGCGGAAAACTTGTCCGCCGGAATACTTTCACTGGTTCCGGCGGATACCAGTATCTGAAGTATAAGAAACTATATACTAGTATCGAATTCTAATTAGCATATCTGTATCATGTAATGGGTTTTAAATCCAGCGGCATTCATATTCTTGTTTTCAATGCTCAATGTGTTCTCCAGCAAAGCGAACTGATTAAACGCATTGTCAAACTCGTCACCATATGTCAGTAGATATTAAATGATCAACTAGTAACCTACAGACCTACTCTTATACACAGAAGAGCTAGAAATAACAATATCCAGAATGCCTAGCCCCTACTCCTTCTACCTGCGGCTGCCACTAGGCAAGCGAGGGGCAGGAGGGGTAGAGGGATAACATACCAGTTCCATGGCTAGCATCCAATTGTACCAACTAATTGTACCAACTAATTTAGAGAATACAAACTATCTAAAGCTGCTGCATATATTTGTATTTTTATACATTAATCTATCTAGCCTCAAGTGTCTAACCTCAAGTTTGGTTGATGGCCACCCCACGCCAGTTACATCATCCCGACTTTTCTCCCGCAACACCAACACCTCCAAGTTCCCACTCTTCTTATCCTCCTTCCACTTCATCAAGACAATAAATCGAAACAATGGCACCCAAAACTATCATCGTCACTGGAGCTTCCAGAGGTCCTTCCCTCCCCACCCCCAACCCCTCATCAACCTACGCACCCCACTAACAAAAAAAACCCAGGCATCGGCCTCGCAATCTCAAAATACCTCCTCTCCGCCCCTCAAAACCACAACGTCGTCGTCGTCGCACGAAGCATCGAGCCCCTCCAAGCCCTGAAATCCGAATACAGCAACCAAGTCGCCGTGCTCAACGGCGATCTCGCGGACTTCAGTCTCGGGCAGAAAGCCGTCGAGCTGGCCGTGAAGACCTTTGGACGGTTGGACGGGGTGGTCCTGAACCACGGGATCCTGGGCCAGGTGGGGAAGATTGCGGCCGCGGATATCGAGGAGTGGAAGAAGGGGTATGATGTGAATTTCTTCAGTCTGGTGTCGTTTATCACGGCGGCTTTGCCGGCGTTGAGGGAGAGTAAGGGCCGCATTGTCTTTACGAGTTCTGGGGCTAGTGTCTCTGCGTATCGTGGCTGGGGGCTTTATGGGTCTACGAAGGCTGCGATGAATCATCTGGCTTTGAGTCTTGGGGAGGAAGAGCCTGATGTTGTGAGTGTTTCTATCCGGCCGGGAATGGTGGATACGGAGATGCAGAGGGAGTTGAGGGAGGATCATGCGACGACGTTGGAGCCGCAGGTGCATTCTAAGTTTACGACGGTGCATAAGGATGGAAAGTTGCTTAAGCCTGAGCAACCGGGGCACGTTATGGCCAAGTTGGTGCTGGACGCGCCGAAGGATTTGAGTGGGAAGTTTCTTTCGTAAGTGCTCTATTCTCTGCATTTCTTTTTTGCTCTAACGCTAACGGATCAGATGGAATGACCAACAGCTCGAGGCCTACCAGGCGTGATACAGTCTACTATATAGAAGAGTCAGCAGCGACTCGACACGAAGCCATAGAACAGCATAGCAAAACAATTGAATTGATCAGCCGAAAGATGAAAAGCAGTACATTTCTTAAGCATCAGATGCAGCGCATCTTCATACTTAGCATGGAATGTAGTTTGTTCATCACAAAATTATAAAATAGAATAAGAAATTTTCCGCTGTCGTACCTTGACTACAAAATTGGACTGGCATCGGTGTTTCCTTTCTCGTTGGGCTGCTAGATTCTTCAAACAGTCAGCATTGGTCACACAAGAGCTGAGTGATGCAAAATGTGAAAGATTGGTATTTCAGTGGTCCGTTTGGCTTGGACAGTGTACGTCACCATAGAAGGTCTGATAGGGGCGACAACGATGTTCATCATGGTAAGGAAGCAAGGGAAAAGTCGATTGAACGTACCATATCAGTTAGTTACTCATGTTGTCGAGATTAGTCCACAAGAAACATGAAAACATTGCATTGAGAATCCATGTGTGGGATGTGAAGGAAAACAGAGACGAAAAAAATCGCAGCCGAAGAAAAGGTCGCGGGGGCGGTCGGATTCTGCCGCCTGGTTGTTCCGTTCCGCGGTGGTGTCGCATCCATATTTATTCGCGATGAGCTTAGTCGAGGCTCACGGACCACGGAGATAGTCTGGATAGATACACTTGCCGCGGTCCTCGAGCTCTGGCATATCCTCATCAGTCAACTGTACCAAAAAAATAACTCCACCATGTCAGATCGAGAATTCAGCTGTAAGTCACCCTCGCGCATTCTAGGCGCATCCAAACTAACGCGGTGGTAGCAAACGACGATCTGTCGCTTCCTAAAGGTGTGTACCGTCGCTTATTCCTCTCTCCGCCCGGCTTTCAGTGTCTTTGGATGAGACATGCTCGCGATCTCTCCCGCTGCAATAGAATCCAATCTAACTAGCCCAGCGACGGTCCAGAAAATCATCACAGAGATCCTCCCGCCGTCCTCCGGGCAGTCCTTCTCCAAAGACGCGCGCGACCTCCTCATGGAATGCTGCGTTGAGTTCATCACTTTGATCTCCTCCGAGGCCAACGATATCAGCGAGAAGGAAGCGAAGAAGACTATCGCCTGTGAGCATGTGGAGCGGGCTCTGCGTGATCTCGGATTCGGCGATTACATTCAGGATGTCCTTGCCGTCGCGGAAGAACATAAGGAGCAGTTGAAGGTATGGCCTGTCCGCGTTTAAAGCCTGGTATGGCGTGAGTAATATCGGGGCTAATGAATTGCAGTCGCGGGAAAAGAAGCAGAGCAAGATGGAGCAGAGCGGGCTATCGGAGGAGGAACTGCTCCGGCAGCAACAGGAGCTATTCCGCTCTGCGACGGAGAAATATCATTCTGCTGAGTAAAGTCGTATCTATCTATGCCTGAGAATGCATTATGATGGACTCGTGCTGGTCATGGAGCAAATGATTTGGAGTTTACACTGGGTCGTGGAGTTAGAGGGGTCTTATTTTATTTTATATCAAGGGAATATCAGCTCAGGTTGACCTTAAGCTCTATATTATAATAATACGCGTATTGTTTTATTTTGTGTTCACATGAATTCATGTTCGTGCGATGTCCTCTGTCAGATCTGCGGTGAAATATATGTTGTTCTAGTCTAGAGTTCTCGCAGAAGACATACAACCACGATGCAAGAATGTTATTTTATAAGATTATTATTATTTAGTTACTTCTCTCCAGCTGCAAAATATCAAACAACATCAAAATTGCATACAGCTGCCAGTGCAGCGAGTTTCGATCGTGTCTGGAGCCGAAATGCGCTAACCGGATCTGGCCCCGCCCAACCTCAGCGCGCAAGGTCGCAGCAAACACCGCGGAACCTCCAAGAGCCTCCATCACGCATCGTCCCCCAGCGCAAGAATGCCGCCATTCAAGGATGAGCATATTCTGGTACATCTTCTTCACTTGAACTTGCCATCCTATGGAAAACTTGTGCTAATTAATTGATAGATAATTGCGCCAGGTTCGCAAGTGACCCTGGCGCAACTGGGCCTTCCAGAGTCCTTCACCCCGGCCCGGTATCGCTTCCCCACGCGAATGTTTCCCGCTGAGAAAAAGGGCGAATATGAACCTCACAAGATCCGCGAGAGGCGACAAGAGGTGAAAATATCCAATGGGCAGGATGCACCCGCACCAAAGGAGAAGGAGGACGTGGAGATGAAGGAAGCCGACCAACAGCCACAACAATCGGCAACGCAAGAAGGGACGGAGAACACCGATGCGCCCAAGCCTGAGAACACCGATGAACCGAAGGCCGAAAACGGTGAGAACGCGGCTGAGGGCGAGGCGAAAGAAGGTGAAAATGAGGAGAATGGGGATGGCCAGACGGTGGAGGAGATTTTCTACGAGGAAGACGTGGCGTCTGAGGAGGGGGCGATTTTCCCTATGGAGAACGGACGTATCGTTGATTGGGGTTGCTTCTTTGCTCTCCTGACGCATGTTCATAATACGCTCAGCCCACCGTTCCATACGCCCATCATGCTTATATCTGAACCGGCTTGGTCGCTGCGCGACAGGGAGGCGATAACGCAGTTTGTGTTTGAAAAGTTCAAGACGCCCGCGTTTTGCCTTATGGATTCTGCGGCCGCAGTTTGCTATGGTTATGGCACGGGGACTGCAACGGTTGTTGATGTTGGGAAGGACAAGGTTGATGTCACCGCGGTTACGGATTTCCTGGTCAACGAGCACGGTCGAGGTATCGCGTTGGAAGGATGTGGTGGTGACTACTTGACCGACCGGCTTCAGGAGCTGCTGGGCTCGAAGGGATTCACCAGGGAGATGTGCGAACAATTGAAGCGGAGCAACATTACTGAGCTTCTATCTGCAGGAACACCTCTACCGGGCGCCGCGGCTACTGCACACCAAGAAGGAAGCCAACCTGCCCCAGCCCTTGGCCCTACGGCAGAGCCTGGTGCTTCGGAGGAGAACCAGCAACCGAAGAATCAGAACGGCACTGCGGAGAATGAAGAAGAGGAGGGCGTTCTGGATGTAGCAGCTATTGTTAGCGGCGGCAACACCAGCGAATATCTTGCTGCCCGGGAGAAGGAGAAGGGGCCCGTGAAGAAAGGTGCTGATCCGAATGCTAAGCCTGTTCGCCTTCCCAACTCCAAGAAAGAAAAGGCTACGTTCCAGTTCCAGGAATTTGTCAAGTTAGAGCCTGAGAAGGACGCACCCAGCGGCCCAGGACGTTTCATCCGCCAGACAAGAGATATTGAAGTTGGAGTTGAACGCTTCCTCGCTGCCACGCCAAAGCAAAAGACAGGCGACAGATTGTCCAGCGGTCTCCTCGAGGATATCGCGACACAGATCCACCACACAATCCTCGCTGTTCCCGATGCCACCAAGCGTAGTGAGCTCTGGGACTCGCTGATCATCGTTGGTAACGGTAGCAAGGTCAAGGGTTAGTACCACCAACTTTTACTATTACCGTTTCATCCACTAACATTTTACAGGCTTCACTCAAGCCCTAATCAGCACAATCACCCAAAAGTTCGTCCTCTCGCCATCCGGCACCATCTTCACCTCAGAAATTCCCTCCAATTTCTCCACACCCCTTCCCACCGGCGGAACAAACACACCCGCACCTCAAGGGCTTCCCGGCCCAATGCACAATCAAGGCGGCGGTGTAAATCCTCTTCTCGTCGCTGCTACCCACTCCAACAACCCTGCAGCCGGCTTGACGCCAGGAACGCCGCTGATGGACCCGACCATGTCTCACCACCGTTCCACCGGTCACTCGCAGACCCCAACCTCCGTCAAGACGGTAAGGCCACCCGAATACTTTCCCGAGTGGAAAGAGCAGACGGCTACCAACCCCTCCGCGCAGAACAACCCCAATCTCAATGGACCCCCGGGTCCCGCTGCTACCGGCGGTCACCACGGCATGGAAGAGGCTTTTTTCCTCGGCGCGCAAGTCGCATCCAAGGTCGTCTTTGTTATCGACCAAGGTCTCAGCAAGGGCTTCATGAGCCGTGTCGAGTATAACGAGAACGGGCCATCGGCGATTCACGAGTATGTTATGTGAGTTTGCTAGCCTGGATACGGCCTAGCACTACTTTCAAAATTTACTATCTCGGTGTGGATTACCGATCGTATATGATTATTTCACGTTAGAATTGGTTATCTTTCTTGATCGTTCAGTACTTTTCTGTATTCTACGGGGCGTCGTTTTCGTTATTTCCCAGAAAAAGCAACCTTAGGATGCTGTTAGGATAGGTGGAGTTTGGTTTAATACAGTAGATATTTCAATGCAAGCTTTAATAATGATCTGGATCCTGCTTGTAATGCATCCTTTGTTGCTTTTATAGTTTGTTACGGAAAAGGAAGCCCGCACGTGACCCGAGCCTGCGACTTAGATAAGCGGGTTGGCTGGCTAACTAACTTATCTCCATCTCCGCCACCGACTTCACACTGACACAACGCTCGCCTTGAACAAGACACTTTTGAATTTTTAGAGGGGATAGACATCTATTATCCGCCAAGATGCCGCGCGCCGAAGCGGGGAGCACGAAGTCTCTCAGCAATAAGATGAAAGCTGTACGTTCCCTTTCAGTCCACATCAAATCGACTCCGGCGATAAGATCAAGTACTAACAATTATTCCAGAAAGGCTTAGGTCGGCTACGATGGTACTGTCAAGCATGTGAGCGCCAAATGCGCGATGAAAACGGTTTTAAATGGTGAGTTCTATCATTTCGAGCGGTTTACGAACAATGAGATCCGCGTACTAATGTTCTTTGAAATAGTCACGTCCAAAGTGAAAGCCACGTCCGACAAGTCCTGCTCATCGGCGAGGACCCGAAGCGGTATATAGAGGATTACAGCAAGCAGTTTATTAAGAATTTCATCGATCTGTTGAAGTCTACGCACGGTGAGAAGAAGGTGCATATCAACCAGTTCTACCAGCAGGTTATTGCTGATAAGGAGGTGAGTTGCGTTATTTCCTTTTGGTTTATATGAAGGAAATTGGTTCTAACTGGTGCTTGATTAGCACATTCACATGAACGCGACGAAGTGGAAGAGTCTTAGCCAGTTTGCGGCGCATCTTGGTCGCGAGGGCCTGTGCCATGTTGAAGAGACGGAAAAAGGGCTTTTCGTTTCATATATCGATCGGAGTCCGGATGCGATGCGTCGACGGGAGGCGATTATGAAGAAGGAACGGCAGGACCGGGGTGATGAGGAGCGGGAGCAGCGGTTGATCCAGGAGCAGGTTGAGCGTGCGCGGGTGAATGAGAAGGAGAAGGAGGACAATCTTGATCCCGAGGCAAGGAATCTGCAGCGCAAGGATGGAGAGAAGGTGAAGCTGAATATTGGATTTGGCGCGAAGCCTACGCCACCTGCCATCGAACAATCGCAGACACAATCGCCTGAGGAGAAGGAAAAGGAAACTTCTTCGGCAACTGCGGAGGGCTCATCGGCTGCCGCCTCTCCTGCGCCGACGGAAGCTCCTCAAGCCGCGCCGAAGGTGTCTTTGTCGTTAGGAGGTGGTAATGGAAAGCCCAAGAACGTTTTCGCATCCGCAGCGAAGAAGAACCCGCTGGCCGGGAAGAAGGGATCTGTCATGCCGCAGCCGAAGAAAATGACAGAACAGGAGCGAATCATGAAACAAGAGATGGAGGCCATGCAGCGGAAGCGCTTGGGCGGCGGAGGAATGCCGAACCCCAAGCGTCCGAAGGTGTCATGAAGAGACAGCGCGAAGTCCATCTTCTTTTCAGGGGTCCTCTAACGGAGCCCTCACCAGGCAGACCCCCAACAAGTCCAATTGCGGTCGAGACAGGGCTAGAATCTTCCTGGATTCATTATCTACTGCCCAAGAGCCCGGACGCCCACCATGGGTAACACGAGTCCGTGTCGACTCGAGCTTTAATAAAGTAAGCGAACGTTGAACATCAGTACAGTTCTGGTATGCTCGTCGTCTGATATCTTCATCCGTGCATCTAAATAGAAACCTAGGAATAGGCTCAAATAAGCTCCTTTGTTCCATTTGACAGCTTGGCGCCATCTCAAACTAGCCCCGCTTCACGGCAATAAATTCTACGCTCCTCACACTCCCACAGCCGTTTTAGCTTGATTAAAACATTGATTGCCCAGACTCAGCTCTGATCCTGAGATCCCACTTAGCAGAACCGGAGAGCCACTTTATGAGGCGGTCCCGGCTCACTGGTGAAACAGTCCCACTAAACTAGGGGCCTGTCTTCATTTTGCAATATCTATCCCAGACAGCCTTGTTTGAGGCCTGGGAAAGATTCGGATCTCACAGACTCAATAAGCCTAGACCCTTGGCACAATATGCATGGTCCCATTCCCCTACGACCTGTACACCATATATCTGCGGTATACCCGTCCATGATCTACAAGGCCGTCTGGGAGATCAACCAAATCGTCACTCTTTTTGTTGTTTTTTAGTTTGTATCGCTGGTCGATAGTTACTTTCATTCATTAACCTTAACTATGAAGATCTTTCTTCTAGGCGCCGTGCTCGCTGCGGCGCAGAGCGTCACCGCTGCCCTAGATGAGTCGCTCCTTGAAACCTATGTTGGCTCGCTCGAACTCACCTCTTCGTTCAACCCCGTCGAGGAAGCTTACTGGACTGGGTATGCTCATCACAGGCGTACCCCGTTCGCTGTCTCTCCAGATGGTGAATCGGCGTACCTTGCCTATCTGGATTCGAGCGAGACGGACGTCCACGTCCAGAAGGTGGACCTTAGCACGTTCAAGGCAGTGGGATCTACTGTTACTGTGACAGGCGGAAAAGAAGGTATTCAGATTGCTACCGAGTGGCTGTAGAAGAGACTGACAAGTATAGCTGGCGGTTTGGTTGCGCACAATGACGGCTTCGCCCTCCTCACCAACGAGGCCATGCCCTCCGGAACCTCCAATGCACCACCCGACAACACACCTGTTGCTGTTCTCTACCGCTACACCAACGGCGAGCAAACCTGGAAGACCTGGCTAGGCGGTCCCGACGTCGAATCAGCCGACGGCTCCCTCGCCTCCCCAGACATGAATGGTGACCTCGTCTACTCCGCCGAAGCCAATCTCTACGGCGCCTACTTTGTCGTGACAGCCTACTCTGGCTCTGCCTCCGGCCACTTCGGCGACAGCATCCAATACGTCAATGATGCCGGTAAGCTCCAGACCATCTCCGGCGCAACCAGTACATGGGGTTGCAGCCACAATACAGGTATCGCATTCGAAGAAGCTTCCGAGGCCCCCTTCGCCAGTATCTGCGCCGAAGATCAGGGCGCCATTTGGCTCAACACCAAGGGACAGGGAATGACAACCGAAGGCGTCAAGATTTCCAATGAGAACACCACCAACGGTGCTTCCGGCGAACCTATGGGCGGTATGGGTGGCAGCTACAGTGCCCTTGTCAAGTTTGGCGATAGCTCGCGATACATCTTCGCGTGGCCCTCTCGCGGTGCCATCGACGTCACCGAAAATGAGTGGATGGGTGCTGGATACACACACGTCCTCCCCCGTAACGAGAACCGCAACGTCGCCGTCGCTCTCTTCTCTGACAAGAACACGCTCGTCGGGAAGCAGGCCACCTCTGAAGTCGGTACCCAGGATGCCGATAGCCAGATTACCTGGGTTACCGAGGGGAAGGCCGATCACTCGAACGTCCGCGCTGCCGCGTTTGGCGCTGACAGTGCGCTCGTCACCTGGGAGCAGATTGACAACCCGACCTGCGATGAGTTCATTGCCATGGGCTGCAAGGGTGCGTTCTCCGGAACGTATTTCCAGCAGGTTGACAAGAACGGCAAGGCTGTGGGAACCGCTCTCAACAGCTCTGACATCTACGTCGCTGGTGACCTCGTGAACGTCGGAGAACGGATCTGCTGGCCGTACGTGAGCATGGAGTGGGATTTGGCTGATACCGTTGGTGGATATGGTGGCCAGTCGACCGACACCACACAAAAGATTAGCTTTGCCTGCATTGGACTGAATGGATCGGGAGGTAGTTCTAGCTCTGGGTCTGGATCTGGATCGGCTTCCGCGACTGCATCTGCCTCTGATGATGTCTCCGTAACTGCGTCCGGCACTGAGAACACGCAGGTTGCTGCCCAAACTACTGGTGCCAGCACTGAGACTGCCGCCGATGGCGAGGCAAACCTGCCCACTGGAGCTGATGCCACCAGTGAGTCAGCTGAGACCACCACTACCGGCGAAGCTGCCACTGCCACTCCTACCCGCAAGCCGGGTAAGTGCAGGGCTCACTATAAACACTAGGAGCTCAGTGGGTTCCTCGGATAGGGATAGGCGAGACAAGTGAGGACTACGCATAACTGATAGTATATAGTGAACCCAGTTCCTTCCAGTTATGGGGTGGACTCTGGTTGAGTGTGTACGTATAAGATAGTAAAGTAGAAAATGGACACTGTTTGGTGTCGTTTGTTTGTATTTACCTGGTTATCCAAGGGAGTCTAAATATCTTCACGAACCATTAGAGTAAGCCTTAAACTGTGAAGGCCTGAACACAAAATGCGGAAGCCATTCACTTATAGTTGCCTTACTTGACGACAAGACCGACGTTGATTGGTCACCAATGTCCCAAGTATATATAGTTCAAGGTTGCTCTTGGAGGGGTAGTGTAAGGCTGTTAGACATTGAGTCGGGCTACAGTCCCGCGGACAGGAATATGATAACGAAAAATAAAATAAAAAAATGTTATTAATGAGTTTTGTATTGAAATGCAAATGAGCTGTGAATGGATGGTTCTGCTGTGGTCGTGGTTGATGCTGGAAGGTTCTGCCTCAGGCCGCGACTTAGTCAGCACTCCGCGAGCTGTCCAGAATCTTCAGTTGGAGCTGGGGATCTTGAAGCCACAGCAAGCCATCTGCATCTTCGCCACCGCACCTCTCGTCGCGACATACCTGATCTCCCTCCTTTAACTCCGCATTACCTCCTCAGTCGCACGCTCTTACACCCTTTTTTATAGCGCCTCCGCAACAATGGCCAACTACCTCGCCTCCATCTTCGGAACCGAGCAAGACAAAGTCAACTGCTCTTTTTACTACAAGATCGGCGCCTGCAGACACGGTGACCGCTGCTCGCGCAAACATGTCAAGCCCTCATACTCGCAGACGATCCTCATGCCGAACATGTACCAAAATCCCGCGTACGACCCCAAGAGCAAGATGAACCCCAGCCAGCTGCAGAACCACTTCGATGCCTTCTACGAGGATGTCTGGTGTGAGATGTGCAAGTACGGCGAGCTGGAGGAATTAGTTGTGTGCGACAACAATAATGACCGTAAGTTGTCTTTTTTTTCTCTTTCACTCGCGCATGCCTTATCGAAGCTAATTTTGCTTTCTATCGCAGACCTCATCGGGAATGTCTACGCCCGATTCAAGTACGAAGAAGATGCACAGGCGGCTTGTGATACGCTGAACTCCCGATGGTACGCCGCGCGACCAATATATTGCGAATTATCACCGGTTACCGATTTCCGAGAAGCGTGCTGTCGTCTAAATAGTGGCGAGGGGTGTGTTCGCGGCGGGTTCTGCAACTTCATTCACCGGAAAGATCCCAGCAACGAGCTGGACCGGGAGCTTCGCCTCAGCACGAAGAAGTGGTTGAAGGACCGTGGTCGCGATGCGCGAAGTGCCAGTCGCAGTCCGAGCCCGGAGCCTACACGGCGGAGATTTTAGGCATTGATGTTTGTGTTTCATAGGGGCGTTGGGAGAATGCTGCTTGTACTTTTAGTTATGATATCAAGCCCTTTCTAGTAATGGCATTGCAATATCTTCCGTATCCTCAGGAGTAGTACCTAAACCCCAGTAATAGTAGTGGAAGTAGACGAATGCATCCCGATTGGGAGATAAATGGCAGGGCTTGGCATCCGCTCTGGGCGCGTCTGTCGCGTCCGACAAAGAAAGTCTTCCAGGTACAACTCCGCTCCCCGTCTTGCAATTCCTGTCGATTTGCCAGAATTAGATTTCTCAACATTAAAATTGTAATGGCAAACGGCACGCAGGGACACGCCTACGATGATAGCAACAGGGCGTTTCTTCAGGCCTTGATGGCCCGCTCAACACTGACCTACGAAGAATCAAAACCCCTCCTTGCTGCTATCCTCTCAGTCCGCGGTGCGTCTGCCTGAAGGATACATCACTCTGAGTTCTGCTGACCATGTCCAACAGGAGGTGATACTGTCTCCGAAGACGATATAACAGAAGACGACCTCTCCACCTTCATCGCCGCGGCGAATTCAGCAATCTCTCCCTTCGATCTCGAAATCAGAAGCACACTCCCCCAACTCCAAGCCGAAGCGCCCCTTACCGAAGCTGTCGTCCCGGAGCGCGTTTACGCCCTCGTGAATACCACCAGCGATGGCCTGACCCAGCTCGCGACAACGTACACAGTCGATGAGATCTCGTTCGTGAAGCGCATTCTGGACCGGATGTTCGAGGCGAATAATACCCGGATCGCCGAAGTGATGGCGGTCAGCTCGATTGAGGCAATTCAGCAGTCGAAAGTGAATGGTGAGAACCGGCGTGAGTCGGGCTCTGCGACGCAGGGTACTCAGAGTGGGGCTGCGCAGCCGCTCAGCATGACACAAGCGGAGACTGTTTTGAAGCAGCTTGTTGAGGATGGGTGGTTTGAGAAGAGTAGGAAGGGTTATTATATGCTGAGCCCGCGGGGACTGATGGAACTACGGGGGTGGCTTGTTGCGACGTATAATGATGAGAACGAGGAGGGGCGCAGGGGCAATAAGATTAAGTTCTGTGCGGCCTGCAGGGATATAATTACGGTTGTAAGTTGATTGCTCTTTTTGTTGATGGTGTCTTAAGCTAACCGAACAGGGTCAACGCTGTGGAAATCGTGAGTGTCTAGGCCGGTTACACGATCATTGTATGCGCAATTTCTTCCGGGTGCAGAAAGCGGAGCAATGTCCGGTGTGCAGGGCGCCATGGCCAGGAGACAAGTTCGTGGGGGAGCGCGCGGTCGTAACGACGGGTCAAAATAGACGGAGCGGTGGTGCTCGTCCGAGCATGGTTGAACCAAGCACGCAAGTGTCGCAGACTACGGACGGAGATATGGACGAGGAGCTTAGCGATTGAGCTTGACGGGTGCCTATGCGAGTCTAATGACTATGCAACGGTTTTGAATAGGTGTCTACGGCTCATCTATGGCCTACCACTGCCCACTGGGTTCTCCAGATCATCGCGTCGTCAGATAGTACCAGCTCGGCGTTGCGCTTAAATTTCACGCAACCGGCTGCGTCTGGACCAGAAGCCAGTCGTCGTCACCCACGGCGAGCATTTACCTGCGTTACGATGCAGCTGAACACAGTGACTGATGACTGAAATGTATGCAGACAGTCTAGCCCTGCCAGGAGACTGTCTCCGCAGGCATATTATTATCAAAATGGATCAACTGCTCTCCGCTGGAATAGGCAGATCATTATGAAAGACCACCTTCCTACCCTGCTTCTCCATCGCCTCAATAGCATTCTTCTTCCGCAAGTCGCGGGCCTGTGGCTCGGTCAAAAGCACAAAGTCATGCTTGAGCAGTTTTGTGCCAACCTTGACCCCGGACTTCTTCGCCATCTCCTCATCCTCAACAGTAGTCAAATCAACGACCAGCGACTCCTTCACACCAAACACCGGATCGGACGTCTCGTATGGGTCTCCACGGGGATAGAGCGCCCTACCTCATTAGCATCTATAATCAAGCCCATTCTAGGATCTGGAAACTCACGTTATCAGAAGATCGTACCCCGGCTTATCAAGCATAAAATGCACATGGCCCGGGCGATTCGGATGTCTCCCCAGGGCAGCCAACATCTTCCCCACAGGCCCATCCATCGGAATTGGATACGGCACCGGTACAATCGCCTGGAAAAAGAACTCCCCATTCTCATCAGACCTCAACACACCGCGCCCATCAGGCCCCGCCCGATTCGGATTCTGCACATCATAGAAGCCCTTTGAATCCCCCTCCCACACATCAACCTTCACCCCATCCACCGGATTCCCATCACAATCCTTAATATTAGCCAGCACAAGCAACTTCGTCGCATCGGGGTCCGAATGCAACACCGCGCCGTGGCTCATATCCTCGGCATCATGTGTATGGAACGGCCCCAGCACCGTCCCTTCTGTTGCCGGCGGTTTCCGCGGGTGGTTAATCGCATCAACAAGACTCGACACACCAAGAGTATCGGAGAGGAGGATCATCTCATGTCGTAGGTCATCGCTTATCTGTCCGATCTCCGTAAGAAATTTCACGCCGGCGCTCCATTCTTCAGTGCTGAGGCGTGTTTCGAGACAGAGTTCGTGGAGATGGGTTACGATTCTGTGTAGAAGGTAGCGCAGGCGTGGGTCGGTGCATTGGCTGTTCACCAGGTGTACGTTCTCTGTTATGTTTTCGGTTGTGAGGTCTTTCATGGGTGGGAGGGTTGAGGGGGGCGTTGTTGGTGGCATTTTGCTTGTTGGTGCTGTATAGATACCTGGGAACTAGAAAGAGAAGGTCAAGAGGTGTTTAACCTGGCAGTGGGATGTTGTTTTTAGAACTCCTGACTGAGGGGAAGGCTTTGTATCTTGCTGAGCAGGCCCCACATACTGATCAGGCTATACTGTGCATTCATACTGTGTAATGCCGCAGCTGAGAGCACTATACAGCGAACCCCACATGGAGAACTGGTGATCGGGGAGAATGATCACCGAACGGTGGAGAAGGTCGGCCCAATTCCGCCGGATTATTAATGGCACTCTTGTTATGGGAATATTGTACACAGAATAATTATAATTTGTGGTGATATCATGTATGTCTAGATATTACATATTAAGTATGCCGATACTCATCGCTCCGGGCGTTCCTCGCTCTTCTTGTCTATGGACTGTTTTTGACTCTGACTCTGCGTATTCCCACCGTCCAACTCGTAGAGTTGACTTCCGTGACTTGCAATCTCAACTCGGCTATGAGATGCGCTTAGTTCCGTAATAGCATGGTTGCCAGAGAGCTCCCCTAGAATCGGCGGTTTATGCTCGCTCGTTTCAGGCAGCTCGGCATCACCCTGGTGGGCCTTCCGCCGTCGAGATCGTAAGAAAAACCAGACGAGCCCAAGGATAATGGCCGCTCCAGCCACACCACCAACCACTCCTCCTACTATAGCGCCTTTGTTAGTGGATTTGGACCTTGTTTCTTGGGTACTTGTGCCGTTATTCGGACCATCTGTGAAGAGATAAGCCAGCGATGGATTGTCCCATGTTGACGGGGTTGGGGAGCTTTGGATATCGCCAGCCGTGTTGGAGGGGACGGAATATCTCAATAGGGCGGGCTGTAGAGTTAGTATAGGTTACAAAAGTTTCCTTTTTCAAACTCACATCGAAATTTTTGCGAACAAGTTCAGACTGCGCGTCGTATAGGAAGGTTGGGGTTTTGTAACATCCTGCTTTGGGATCACTTAGAGGGACATAGCTCTGGCGCCCACCAATGCCGAGAATCTGTCTCCCATATGCTTGACACGTATGGGACATTCGACCTTTGGTTAGGCCTGCTGCTCGGTACCATTTGAACGATGGAATGGACAGATATGATCTGTACATGTTAGAGAAGACCTGGATTAGGGAAGTGTTGCATACACATCTTTTACTATCTCTTTACTCTCATAGTCCGCTCCGCTTATAACGTAGATTTGAAATGACGTCGATGAGGGATCATGCATGACCGATGCGCAAAATTGGGTCCGACGTGCCACATCGCCTGTGGTAGTTTGTTTATACCACACGCCCGCTTCAATATCGTAGACCTGGACGTAGTCCCACGAGTTCTGGGCCTGTTAGTCTGCAAACTGCAACGTAAATTTGGCAAACGCACTGGGGTGATTTCAGTATCGACACCGTCTTTGCGAGCGGGAACTTCACCACCGAGGAAAACTAGAGCTCCCTTGTCACGGGCTGGTAGATACACCAGCGCGCCTTGCTGTACAGGCGTGAATGGAGCTTCGAGCAGCGTGTACTCCATTGTAGTTGTGTTGTATTGGATCATGCCAGTTGCATAGGATTTTGTGCCGTCGGTTATTGACGAGGTGGTTTGCTTGGTTTGATATCCGCCCAGCCAATACGCCGCCTGCAGTTCGGGGACATTAACGTATGCTGTATAGTTGTGGATCAGCATTGATTGAACCTAAGAGTTGGCAGTTAAGTCATACCACCCTCAATAAGTCGCACGGGTTTGACGGATGTCTTTTGCTCCTCCCATGAACCATCGGAGATATGATACATCCATACTCCGCCATCATCTGGCTTTTCCCGATTTGGGCTCCGTCCTCCGTAGCTGAAAAGCGTCGAGTTGGCTTGGTTTGACCATAGTGCCTGGTCCTTTAGTGTCGGGACATCGGTAGGAATCAAGCTCAGCTTATAATTGGACCCGTTTTGTAGATCAACGGGAGCAGAGAGATCCAGCTCGATGAGATAGTTGTCTTTGCGACAAGTTAGCAATCTTGAATTCCAAGCGGGCAGCGACACAGACGTACTCGACGCATTTTTATCGGTGTCAAGTCTCCCACCATCCATGCCATTCATGTACAAAACATCGTCAACGATATTTGCTAGAGGTTTGTTATGTTAACGTGCTCTGGGAGCTGGGCGCGAATCGGGAAACATACCGCCGAACACCCAATTGCGACAAAACCCCTCGGACAGATCGGCCTGCACGTCGCGCTTCGCGACTGTTTGAACTGTGCCTGCTGCCACCTGCACGCCGATAGCAATCAGCAGGAGGCAGAATAACCGCAACATTTTGTAAAGCGGCGCGGTTGTTGACAGGAATTCGTTCCCCCAGCTTCCAAGAATTGAGCAAAAAGCCAGGCTGATTTCCTTGGGGCGGGCCGGAGTAAGGCGTCCCATCCCCCATGTCTTCTTGGCCTTGGTGCATCGTCATTGGGAAAACAGCGTCACACAAGCGTGGCGCACAGCCAGCGATCTCCTGAGACATTGCCCTGGACGAGAGATCTGCGGGAAAGGGACCAATGGCCTGGCCTCGTGTTGGCATTTTGGACAGAGGCATTCAGCTTTGCTTACTGCGGCTAGTACCAGCCCTGTCCAAGCCACCGAAGCTTGAGCTGGCGCGACTTGGCGGAGGAAAGACATTTCCGCCCACTCGGCTTGCGAGGTGGAAGGTGTAAGAGTTGGTCTGTGATGAATGACGATGGCTGAAGCTGAAGGATGGAAGAATCTCACTCGGTCACTTGGAGGAAACAATCAACGCTTGAACACGTGGGGGCACGTGCCTGTCCTTCTCTTTCGGTCTGTTTTGACTCTCGAGTCTGGACTCTCACAACATTCCACACTTCTCACCTCGTGCATCGTGCATTCCAGCTCCTCATTGACAGTTGCTGCTCGCCCATCGTGTTCAGAGCGCCGCTATTGAGCGACTGGCGCATCAACGACAGTTCATCACTGAAAGTCTACTCTTCGATAGCCTAACACCGGTTTCCGAACTGCAAAGACTGCAATCGTATTTGTGCTAATGGCCTTGATCCGGGCGAAACCCAACCCGACACTGCGGTTGCGTCAGAGTCGATATGGGTTGACCGAACGGGGGTCATCAATATAACCTACACAGGATGAAACTGACAAGACAGCCCAGACAGAACTCAATCGGCCGTCGATGACCAAGCTATCTAGCCTTGATCGAGCGTTTCAGCCCCACCGGGACTTGATTATATCCACCGGGTATTTGAGTGTATTGCAGATCGCAAGACTGCGGGGAGCTTGCTGACGGGCCTGATTTTCGTGGCCGACTTGGTCAAAATACGGCTATTCTGCAAACTCAGCCTGCGAAGTCGAATCCGTGCCTGCGTTACTTGAAGATGTCAATCTCCTGGCGAATGCTTATACGTGACAAGACTGAGGCTTTTCTACTTGAGACACGGAACTGACTAGGAGAGACCCCGATGGGGTATGGAATCAGGCTATTCTGAGTGGGTGTGGATCATGAAACCAGCCCACCGGTCGTTTGGCACCACTCTATGTTTCACCCTGACACTTTGGCGTGCTCGAGACACCGCTATGCAAGCCCACAGGCCTTCATTAAGGGGATTAACCGGCCAGCCTGGACAACCGGTGTTGCGGATTTTTATCCAGATTCAGAATCTCCGTTTCGAATTGACGATGACCGTGAACTATAAAGCAGCGTGCCCCTGGATGACTTCAGTCGACAGCCCCAACAACCAACAATCCCTCAAGTCAAGCAACATCATCAAGCAATATGGTCTCTTTCTCAAGTCTTCTTCTTGCGTGCTCCGCCGCAGCTGGAGCTTTTGCTGCTCCGTCCGACAAGAGCCTCGCTCAGCGCTCCACTGAGAGCTCTACCGGCACCAACAACGGTTACTACTACTCCTTCTGGACTGACGGCGGTGGCGATGTCACCTACACCAATGGCGACGGAGGATCGTACACTGTGGAATGGACTGGTGTCGGCAACTTTGTCGGTGGAAAGGGATGGAACCCAGGAAGCACCCAGTACGACTCCTTGGCCGGTTGAATTCGGAGGCTAACCGTAGTAGGACTATCAACTACGAGGGCACTTTCAGCCCCAGCGGCAACGGCTACCTCTCCGTGTACGGCTGGACCCAGAACCCTCTGATCGAGTACTACGTGGTCGAGTCCTACGGTGACTACAACCCCGGCTCCGCCGCAGAGCACAAGGGGTCCGTTGAATCTGACGGCGGCACCTATGATATTTACACCGCGACTCGCGAGAATGCGCCTTCGATTGACGGCACCGCTACATTCACCCAGTTCTGGTCTGTCCGCCAGGACAAGCGCACGTCTGGAAGCGTCACCATCGGAAACCACTTTGACGCTTGGTCTGGTCTCGGAATGACCTTGGGTACCCACAACTACCAGATCGTGGCCGTTGAGGGTTACCAGAGCAGCGGGTCTGCTTCCATCACTGTTTCTTAAATACAAGCTCTAAGAAGGTAGATTCCGGTTGGAATTCAATAACAAGGCCCAGGAATAAGGTCAATTATCAATTATCCTGTACTTACTGCAATATGCTTTAAATTAGCATTGTATTCCAACTTCGAGCCGAAACTATGCTGTAAGCCCTTGTATTCTGTATCGTTATTCAATATCAATAACCACCTTGGAGAAATGTTTCTGACTTTGCAAATATTCATAAGCCTCTTTAACCTCGTTAAACCCAAATACTCTGTCATCAACCGCTGGCTTAACCCCCTTTTCATCAATGAACCTATTCATCTCCTCAAACTGCACCCGAGTACCTAACAGGAACCCCCTTGTCGTACAGAGATGAACCAGCCCATCCATGATAGAGGGCACATTCTCGTCAGCACCTAGCAGCCCCGTCAACGCAACAATCCCATCAGGCCGGACAGCTTTCATTGATTGCGCCACGGTCGACGGACCGCCGACATCGACGACAAGATCCACGCCCCTGCTATCTGGCGTAAGAGATTTCACAACCTCTCCCCAGTTTGGCGTGGACACATAGTTTATGATGTGATGGGCGCCCAACGAGGTGAGCCTCTCAGCTTTAGCAGGCGAACTCGTCGTCGCAATGACAGTTGCACCAGCAGCGAGAGCAAACTATCATCCATCGATCAGTATATTCTTCCTTTCATATCATATACTAAGACATGCAACTAGGAGAAGCATACCTGCAACGCAGCAACACTCACACCCCCACTCCCCTGCACAAGCACAACATCCCCCTTCCCCAACCTCCCTCTTCCCGGCAGCGCAGCCCCGAAAAGCGCATTCCACGCCGTCAACCCCGAGCACGTCAGGGTCGCCGCCTCGCGGAATCCCAGCGTAGCAGGCATCCTCACAAGCGACGTCTCATGGAAAACAGCATACCTCCTCATAGTCCCGTGCGCGCCGTGACCCAGCCCGGAGTTTATGTCCGGGAATGTAGTCGGCGCGTCACCCGGCTTGCCCACCGTGAGGTGTGCGACGACCTTGTCGCCGCTGGTGAGGCGGGACACGTCGGGGCCGGTTGAGAGGACTTCCCCTGCGCCGTCGGAGCATGGGACTATAGGGGCCGGGAGAGAGATGTTGAATTTTCCCTGTTGAGGTTAGCATTGGTTTAAGGAGGTAGATAGAATGGGCTGCGTGCGTTTGCAATGGCCAGCTCGCGGTAATTCAACGACGCGGCGTGGATCCGGACAAGGACGTCATTCGGACCGAGAGACGGCAGTTCGTGTTCTGGTTTGAACTCGAGGCTGGAGGGGCCCGATTGTCCTGTTAGGAGCCATGCTGAGGTTGTTGTAGGTGGCATCTTTCTTTACTACGCTGAACTCGACTGTCACTTTGTGAATGGATTCAGGCTCGGGTATGAGTGAAGGACGGCCCGTGAGTCTGAGAGAAACGATTTATAATGGGCTGTTGAGGTCGAGTATATCCACCTTGTGGAGCAGATGCAAATCGGTATCGAATTGTTGGGCCGCTGTGAAGAAACCCGAGTCAGTTGTTTGGTTGCGGCCGCTGGTGACGCTCTTGGCACGAGTCATTGGCTATCCGAAGATTGGCAGCAATAAGATATCGATTCTAATTCTATACCGACTTGCAAGAATTTAAGCTTTCCTCTCGTATAATTAAGTGAGGCGATACACCGTACGTACCTGGAACCTAGTTGTTGCCAAAGAGACTGATACTTTTAGAAATTCCATGGCACCGCCAGTAAAACCTTTCCTTAGGGTTATCCAATATCTGGGCCAGGAACGAACTTCCGGCCCTGACTACGCGGCATCACGACAACCACACCAATTCATGGACTATGTTGATGACTACATTTGCACTGTGAAGTTAATATATACAATCACATGCGGTTCAAGTTCTGGCTATGGCTGTTGACTCTCGCCCTCGTCGTAACACCACCTGGTACGGGGGTAAATTGTATACTGCGAAAGAGAGAGTTTATATGGAGGAGTCAGGGGTCAAAGCTTGTTTGCTTAGGATCCTGGGACAATAGACCGCTGCACTAAAAAGCATATCTGACTGGCTGCTCGCTAGCTATCTCACGGTTGGTTTGTATAGCATGGAGTTTACAGATCGTACGCCAGAAAGTAGCAAAGGACCAGAATTGCAGCGGCACTCAGCAGGAAGTAAAAGGACACCAGACAAAGTAGGGCATATGAGGTATTCTGTTGGAGGGAAGGAGAGTTCTCAGCCGCGTAGCAAGGCTTAAAACGTACTGGAAAGGCAGGTGCTATCAGACAATGGTCCATGGTCCATGCCACTCTACGGTAATGGCTGCTTGAATGACTCCTCGCAACTGCCCTGGCCTACCAGTAGCCCTGCTGCCACCGGAGGAGCTGCCCGGAAGCAAAGTATAAACAAAATGACAAGAAACAGCTGTACCACGGTTTGCTATACCATAACTTACTTCGTCCACAGTGAGTCACATAGGAGCAGCAGCTCTGAACTTTGAAGCTGTTGGTAGCCATGAATATACTTTCTCCATCCTATATTTTGCCTGCGAGGGCCCCCTCGTCTTTTCTTCCGATTTTCCCATTTACAAATCTCTTCACTCTTGGTAATATCAGCATCTCTGCTCATACTATCAGGAACAACCAACTCATACTTATCTTTTCACTCTTACTGACCCTACTCTTATCTATTTCTTACTTCACTTTACTTTACTATCACTTTTATCTCACTCTATCTCAATATGGATTCCTTCATGCAGCAGCCCGAAGCCAACCAGGCTGGGAACGGTATGCCACCAAACTGGCATGCAATCACCCAAGCCGTGAAGGGCATGCAAGATATCCTAAAGGAGATGATGAGAAAGGAGCAAGTAAAGAAAGAAAGAGAGGAGCGCGAAGAGATAGTCACCGATCTCGAGCGCATCCTCAACAAAGCCCTAAAGCTAGGAGTCGAAGTGAGTGCCACAGCCCTAAGCCGGACCGGGATCGAGATGAAGCATCTGCCGCTCGCCTGGGAACATATGATCACAGACTCCCAGAGCCTGAACCCAGATTTCTTCTTCAAGCCCATGCCAGTGGAAACCATCCGAGAGCATGCACCGATCCTGGTCCCTGCTGATGATTCTGACCATGTCCCGGACGTCGAGGACAGCCAAGGTCCGGCCCAGAATTTGGGGGACGCCCCGGAATCTGACCCAGTCGGACTAGACCAGAGCTCAGACTACGATGGGGATGTGGACTCGGACGGTGAGAGTGACTTTTGGGACGATAGAGGCATTGACGATATCTGCCCTATCCTGAACCCAGACACTGAGGATGTCGACCTGCTTCCGGATGATGGTAAGTTGACCCACTTGCACGCTTGTTTGATCTGTGACTGACGGCTCGCAGTGTCTGAGGAATACCAGGCCATCAGCTCCTGGCTGGCCGGGATAGAGGATCAGGTAGAGCTAACAACTCAGTGGCCTGTCCTGGACTCCCGTGCCGACGCTATGGACAGGCTTCACATCGACACAGCGTCCAGAGTCTGGCGGACGTTTGCCGAACTAGACAGGCAACACTCCCCGGACAGCAGCAATGTCATCAGTCTTGTCAGTGCCACAAACTGGCGCGACCCGTAAGCCCTCTCTACCCGTTAAAGGAGGTATGTACTGACAAGTACAGGTTACGGCTCCAAAAACCACACAACGTTTTTGGCCGCTACACAAATGCAGACTCTGAAATCACCGTCCCCTGGGAGTACACTCCCACCCATAGGTGGTTCGTCCAGAGTGCATTTGTCGCGACAGAGGGTGAGCCTCACGAACAGTTTATCGTGGCGAGTCCCGGCCCTGACGACTTCTCCGGCGGCCTTGTACGCAGCGAGATCATAACAATCCTGACGGCAATGATCACGCGGTACAAGAGTGGCCGTCCACATATCAAGAGGCAGAAAGTCATGCCAGTAAGTCATATCCCAGCAAACTGCTCAACCATGGTCACTAACGGTAGCAGGTTATGCTCATCTCTATAATCAGGGACGTTGTCCGGGTAGTACAAGCCCACTACAACGGACAGAATGTCGTTGTTAGGGTTTCCCAGGCCAACAACCCTGAGATCATGACAGAGGGCAACGGGTATGAGCTTTTCGCCAGGTATCTCGCATCAACCCCTGTTGGAGATACCGAGGAGTACCCCATGGCCGCGTTAGACATACAGCCGGCATGGGGAGTAAAGAGGACAAGTGAAGACGCCGAGCTTGAGGAGGCATCGCCTACTATCAAGAAACCTCGACTCGGCATTGGAGCTTGTGATTGATGAACTTGAACTGGTGATGGATTGGGTGGATTTGGGTTGGAGATAGGAGCCCGTTGCTCCCGAGATTGAACATTCCTTTTCTATTTCTTGATAGTGATCTTTTGATGTACGCTGCGAGGACCTTTTCCCTGTTGTGCCTTTTCCCTCAAAGAGGTTTTGCACCTTAGGGTTTTTACTGGCTCGCAGCTTTCTTCCTTGTTTCTTTTTGATTGATTTTTGATTGATTTTTGATTGATTTTTTGATTCTTGTGATTTATTTCCATGCTGCGAGGACCTTTTCCCTGGCTGTGCCTTTTGCCCAAGAGGTTTTTGCACACTGGGGTTTTTACTGGCTCGCAGCATTTCTTTCTTCTTTTTTGACTTCTTTTTGATTTTTGATTGGATTGATTGATTTTCTTTTTCTTCCATACAAGGGTCTTCTATTTATGTACTGGGGATGGTTGTATATTAGTCGCTGCGAGGACCTTTTTCCCGGCCATGTCTTTTATCCTCAAGAGGTTTTGGCATGCTGGGTTTTTTACTGGCTCGCAGCTTGTCTTATTATTTAAATGAAACTGGGAGTACCATAAAATGGCTCCCCATTACACAAACATACAATGACCTCTCGTAGTCACAGTAGTACCATGTCAATAGAACATGACATCTGAAGGAGAGGAAAGCTCCACTTAGTACAGCACTCTGAGCTGCTCCCAGAAGGAAAGATAGATGAAATAATCTGTATCGCGCTTTCTCCTGGCGGCAATATCCTTTCTCTAGCCACATCCACCTGTGCCATCCAGTTGTGGGATGTTAGTCTTGGGACCTGCAAACAAACTGTCGACCTGGACGTGGAGACCAAGGAACTCTCATTCTCGGAGGATGGTCTGTCCCTGAGGACAAAACAAGGCTCCTTTGCATGCAATTCGGAGTCTTAGCCAACAAGCCTGACACAAAGCTGCTACAGCCTGCTGTTTACGTCGACTGAGGTGGGAAGAAGCTGCTTCAGATCCCGCCTAGCTACAGGCCTGAAATCACAACTTGCTATGGCAATATCCTTGTTATCGGAGATGTTACTGGAGGTGTGATTTATGTGGAATTTGCCGACTGTTGAGTAATAGTATTATAGTCTGTATCTGTCAGTTATTTGCCGATTGAGGGCTTAATCACGGTTATATACATGATATACTATCCTTGCAAAGGTTCTTTCTCAATCTTATTTCAACTATGGGATCCCGTAGCATAAAGGAAAGCAGCAACTCGGTTCATATTTACAGTGGAAGGAAGCTGTTTCTGCTATATTACAAAAGCAAACATGGAAAGTAGCTCACTCAACATCATCGGCGCCCTCGAAAATAGCAACACCAACCCTCCTCTCCCACGTACTGCCCTCGCTATCCTCAACACTCACCGTGAAGTAATCAATCCCAGCATCCCCAGTAGACGTATAAGTCGCCGTCCCGGACTCAACATTCACCTCACCAAGTCCATTCACCGTCTCACCAACCGTAAACCCGGGCTCCACAAACCCAGCAGCCAATTTGGCAAGGTCAACTTCCACATTTCCACCAGGAGAAACATAAACATGCGGGTCGGCCATAAAATTCAGGTACCCTTCAAGCACGGTATACCCGTCACCACCGGTAGATCCGTCCCACCAGTCCGCGATACCATTGTCGTCTGCGTCCCAGGACGAGCTGCGCGAGACGGTGGGGAACTCCTCTAATCCGCCGGCGTCGGCTTCGTTGTCGATCAGGCCTGGTTTGCCAGATACGGAGCCCTCGTATGTGGTTGTGCCGTCCAAGGTCTCCTGGATGATGCGCGTGTCGTGCTCGTCGAATACGGGCTGGGATGCGCCGCTGTCGGAGAGGACGCGCTTGTATGCCTCTGTGGATGTTTGCTCGGTGATATGGGAGGGGAAGAATCTACACTCATCAGCAAATGAACCAGTTTCATTGAAAGGATGCTGGGATATTGGGACGCACGGCTCATCGAAGAATTTCTGGTAGCTGGGAGCCGGGTCGATGCTGATGTCGGCGTAGCAGGCGATCTCGGATGTCTGGCCGGTGCCGTCGTCGACGACCTGCGTTGAGTCCTGGTCGAAGACGCCTGGCATGGAGTTGCCGGCGCAGTGGTACTGCTGTTTTCCGGGGAGGTCGTCTTCGTACTGCTCTCGTTAGCATGTCTTTATACTGCTGGAATGGGGGAGGTACTGTAGCTTGCAGGGCGTAGGTTAGCTCACTTGCAGGGCCCTGTTTGTACAGATTTCCCACAAAGTTGACCTCCATTGCGCCGCCGTCGGTGACTCGTCCGCCTGCACGGTTAGCCCTAATTGAGCAGGAGAAAGAAGAGAAACAGGGGAGGTACCAAAGTTATAAACAACATTATTGCGAATATCCAATCGTCCTGCAAAGTTCGCATTATCATCAACGCCACCGCCCATACTCCAGCTTCTCCCCTCAGCATGCGCGATCAGGTTATGATGCAGACTGGCAACATCACCACCCACAGTAGCCGCATACCCATGCGCCGTACCCTCAGGGTAATTCTGATGGCCCGCAACATTCAACGGCTCCGAGATCATGTTCCGCTGGAAGGTGATATTCTTCGCAGACCGCGACGAAAACGACTCATCAATCGCCCAGCCCATCGAGCAGCGATCAAAGATACAGTAATTCGACCCCTGCATGCCCATCCCGTCGACCGTCTCACCAGTCGAAGAGCCAGGGCGCACGCGGATATGTCGAAATATCACATCCGACGCTCCGGATAGCCCAAGCGGCCACCCCTGCACGGCGATTCCCTTCCCGGGTGCTGTTTGACCGGCCAGCGTGATGTAGTTCCCGTTCACGGTCATGCGGGACGTCGTGGTGATGACACCGCCGACGTCGAAGATGATTGTCCGAGGACCCGTTTCGATTGTTAGTGCGTGGCGCAGTGTGCCTGCGTCTTCGGTGTCGTCTAGGCTGGTTACTTTGACGACTTTGCCGCCGCGGCCGCCCCGTGCGAATCGACTGTGTTTGTTAGCTAGGTGCTTTAGATGTATCTACTGCAATGTACTAACCCGTATCCCTCTGCACCAGGGAAAGCCAGGGTGGCAAGCCGGAACATGAACGTGCGTCCGGTGTAGGTGGTGTCACCGGAGACGACATCGACGCGCCAGTAGAACGTGTCCAGGGTGTTAAGGTCTGCCACTGTCAGTAAGGCGGATATATGATATTGGATGCCAGTTACCTGATAAAGTCACACTCGGCTCACTCAGTCCGGTACCTGCCTCCGCTAGGTCGTCCTCCGCTGTACCAAGATAGACATTGTACGTAGGAGACTCAACACCAGTAGGGGCCCTCCAAGTGGCAGTGACATTATCACCTTCAGGCTGTAGACGCTCGTCGCGGTTCGCAGGAGTCGGAAACGAGACCTGGTTTCCAATGGCAGGGGTATCGATCTCGAAACCATTGAGAAAGACGAGCCCATCGCCGCCGTTCGGGGTGTATGTGATCTCGACAGCCTCGTCGGGCGATGAAACCGAAAAGGTAATGTACGACGTCTGCGATTCCCAGATGTTGTCTACACGGACGGACGGCTCAACCTACATTCATCAGCATCTGTTTCATATCTTATATAATAAGCAACATACCGAGTCCAGCTCCTCTCCCCCAGCAGAAACGGCAACCGTGGCACCAGAGTCCTCCGGCTCCGACCAGAGGTTATGCCATGTAAGCAGCGTATGCTCACCCTCTTCCAGCCCCAGAATAGACAGCGTAATAGCCCCCGGATTATCCGGGTCGGTGGTGATACCCTGGTTCACCACGCGCTCGCCCAAGTGCGAGACAGCACGCGTGTACTGGTACTTGTAGTAGTCGCCCTGCAGGTACGACCCCTCCGGCGCAGAGACAGTGAAATTGACATCACTCAATGAAGCAGAAGAGCTCTGCGCCTCGCTTTCCACTACGAATGTCTCGAAGTCTGGCTCGGCGAGTTCGCGCACGCTCGAGGACAGCAGACGCACCCTGAGCTGGGCCTCTGCGGCCGTAAGGGACGCAGCCAGCACTGCGAGTTTTAGGATGTTCCTCATTTCGAAGGTGTTCGAGAACATCAGATGGCCATTATGGTGTGATTCTGGAGACTTGACGCTTTAATAAAAGATTCAGGAGCTGCCAAGCAGACAGGACCAGGGTCTGTATAGATGAAACGTCCGTGCTCCGAGCAGCTTCCTCCGGGATCCGCCATACGCTGAAATTATGCGACACCCCCGAGATCGACAGGGCCATGGCTTGAACGGTCTTGCAGTTCCTGAGACTTGGTCGCCAGTCCGGGTTCGTCCACGCTGGATTCTGTTCGTGGTCTGTTTCTTCAACCCCACATATCCAGACTCTTCAACGGGGCTGATCGTCTACGTGAAACACTATAAAAGTCGGCTAAATGCCCGCTGGTGTCATGGCCTCGTTCCTGATGAACCCTCACTGACTCAGTGTTTCCGTCTCGCCGTTTTAATTGTCCCATGCGAGAGACTTTGTTACAGGCTTATTCGTTTAATGCTTTACATGAGAACGAACTCCGCCTATGTCTCATGTACAGCTCAACAAGTCATTGACTATGAGTATGCCTGCAGATTTCTACCTCCGCGGAAACTTCCTAGATAAATTTAGTTACGCTCCGTGCTGCAGGAGGCATTGATAATCTATCTCTTCCCCAGTCATTTATTGTCCTTGTCAATATGGTAGTCACCAAGCTAGTTTGACAGTTGGTTCGATGAGTCGCATATAGGGTCGCAAAATCAGGTATATTAATATATTAATAGACCAAAAATAACAGTGCAACACTAAAACAGGAATTAGAATCCGACCACCAAAGCCATGTAGTTGCCAAATATCAGAAATACCCGACGATGCATACGCCCCAGCAGCCTTATGTGCCCCGTAGGCCCCATCAGCTCGCACTAGTTGGCTGTTCATCCTCAACTACTTCCCCCTCGTTTTCTAGACCATGTTCGTCTCTTAGTCCATGGTCGTCTCCCTATTCGTCTTCTCCCTCTATCTGCACCCGCTTGCTCCGTACTCCCACCCCCATTGTAGCACCCATCCCCATTGTAGCAATCACCGCTGGACGCACCGTTTCATCGCTGTCATCCGATCCGTACCAATCCTCGGGATTGGAATTGGTATTTGAATCAGGATGGGGACTGGAGCTGGATATGGAGTTGGACCATGAATCCTTGTACGCAGGAACGCCACCCCACGCCGCAACCCTATGCATAGCCCACTGCATATCAAGAAGGTCCCAAGACGGCAGGGGATACTTGCCAGGGTTCTCAGTCCTGAAATCCACCTCATATCCGGACACGACCTTCTTCTCTGTTGCGCATTCAAAAAGCTTGCACCCGAATGGGGAGCATCCCAGGTTCAAATCACAGGATGCGAATCCGTCCAACCCCTTCACTGCATGCTTCATGTATGGCAACCAGTAGAACCTGGCCGTAATCCTATTATCATACTTGGAAATTGGCTGGAGCGCGAACCGGGCTTTCTCATATAGTCCGTGTACGTTGTCGCTAACGCATATCATGTTCTTTATGCTCAGGGGATCGGCCGTTGCAGCCATCCACTTCTTAACGCGCTCCTCATCGAAGAATACGTGCATCACCTTCCAGAAAGGACGTTGCTTCCGTTTTTCTATATTATCCCCGAAAATACTCAATGAGGCTATGTGTGCGATTCCAGTTGGTTCGGCAGTGGACGTGACGCAACAGCTCTGGCTACGCTTATAGCACAGGTTCATGGAATTGGCGATGGCAGCGGTTGTAGGATCAGACTGCTGCTGTCTTGGGTACGGAATACGGATTCTGTTGAGCCCTTTGGATATTGTTAGCCTGGTGGTTATCTAGATATATAGAAAGTGGATGAGCAGGTAGTAAGACATACACTCCACCTCCGCATCTCTAAACACATCACTCCCTCTGAAAACCTGGGTCAGGCCATTTCGCTGACCCCGGGATGAACTTCTTTCAAGTGACGAGAGCCGTACCTCGTCTGCGTGCGATAGGAAGGCCCATACCACGGGGTCTAACTGCTCGAGGCCGAGGTTTGCGGCGATTCTTCTCACTGCGAGCGCCCGGTTCGCTGGGCTGTCGGACTTTGAAGGTTGGGACATAATTGAGAGCACAGTCAGTGACTTTTACTGCTTTCTTTCTTTACTGGGCTTTTAGAGACGGAAGATTAACCCTGTAAGTAGTATGTTTGGATATGGGTAGGAAGAGAGGATATAGGGCAAAGAGGAAGAAAATCGAAAAGAAACGAAAACCCTGCATCTGTTACAGTGCTGCTGACACTAGATATAGATTCTATGGCATGATTGAAATTTTCAAAGTTTTACACTTCTATTGATCATACCCCTGGCCCTGAACCTAAACAGGGAGGCGCGTCTGGACGAGGGGTATAGCTAGACCATGGATTCAATATCTAGATCTGGCAGTTGCAACTGTAATGGTGACGCACCGATAGTAATATGTATTGCTTACGAACATACGAGAAGTGGTGACAGTATTCATTTGGTGCAAAGAGACACTGGGAAGGAGCAGCGAGGACGTAGGACCTTTCTATCGTCCTCTTCAAACTTGGCTGGATAGGCTTCGAAACAGCCACTATTCTGACCAGGCTCATATCGAAGGTCTGCATGCAAGGAGAAGTCTCAGTTATGAAGTTCTGGCTCTCCTCCAGGCACAGGCTTGATATCAACGAGGCTATGATTCCGGTTTCCGATCTACTCACAATCGCCAACTTCGCATCCTCCTTGGAGGCCCTCGACATTCATGGGATCTGGCTAACCAGCGGGACGTGGGAGGAAGTTTTCAACTCACTGTGTGGCGCTCGCAATATTACTCTCTTTAGAGGAGAAGACCTTGGATACTTTTGCGATACATTCGCTGGTCCCTTCCGAAGCACTGCTAGTGATGACCTTGCACTTACCCGCCTCAAGAAGCAGGTATCTCTGAATAAGCGTTTGGGTACTATCAGAGCATATCAGAGTGACGACCCCTGTATGAGCGCAGTTCGGCGCCAGATTCGTTGCACTGTAGGTGAAACTTCAGTGCGCTGATGATACCGATGCGTCCATGTTTCTGCTGACTTTTTGTCCCATCTCTTTTGTTATTCTCATACTGATGTACCTGTGTCGGTACTATTCCAGAATGCGCTAAGGTTAAAGTGAATTATAATAAGCCAGTTAACAAATCTAAATTACACCAAATACCTATCGTAGAACTGGAGCACTCGCGTCCATAGATCGAGTAGATGCTTCCGGTCCCTAATAACATGCTTCTCCTTGGGATACAGCACCATCTGGACAGGCCCATTCCACCGCTGCTTCTCCCGCCAGAATGCCAATGGCCCAGATACAGGGACCTGATCGTCCTCGCGTCCATGGAGGATAAGAAGCGGTGTTTTTCGCTTCTCCACGCCATCCTTGCCATCAGAGGTAGCATTCGAGACAGAACGCGTGCTTCTACCCGGCGATGAAGATAGACTGGGAATATCCGGCGCCGGCCAAAAGGGGTCACTATTCGCATTGACGAAGTCCCAATCCACAACGCCGCCGCCACAAACAGCAGCGCGGAAGCTGAACTCGTTGCGGATTACCGCGAGCGAGGTGAGGAATCCCCCGTCTGACCACCCGCTTATAGTGACGCGGGACTCGTCGACGAGATTCTCCGAGACGGCTTTCTTGAGGATTGCGATTAGGTCTGCGTAGCGTTCGCCGATTCCGCCGCCTGTTGGACGGAGGTTCGGGCATAGTACTGCGTATCCGGCTGCTGTTAGATGCGCGACATCTAGATGAGGACCCATGGAGAAGGAAGGGAGGGTTGGATGGCTTGAAAGTAGGACGACTGTTGGTGGGAGACGGCGGGATATCGTTACTGCTGGTCTTGGGGTGAAGAGCCATCCGTCGCATTCCCACCCGTCTGAGCCGGTTGTTGAAATCCGCTTTGATCGGAATCCGTCGAAGGTGGAGTTGTGCGATGAGAGCTTGACGAGGCTGGAGCCGCCTGTCTTGTTGGTGGTTACAGACCAGACCTCGTTTGCGACCTGTGGGCTGCTGCGCGCGATGGCGAGTGTGAAGTCGTCCGAGGCAGGCTTGCGGAATGCGTCGAAGGATGTGATTTCGTATTCGGATTTGAAGAAGCTGGGGAATGGCCAGGAGGTGCTCTCGACCCCGAGTGCGTGCGCGGCTTCGTTATTAGGGTTTTGTATGCGGGCGACGACCGAGTCTCGAGCGCGGTGCAGAGAAGTGGCTTCTCCGTCCCAGCCAAAGTAGCTGCCATACTGCTTTGACTTGATGCGTGCCTCGTACACAGCAGGCTGGGTGTAGGGAGGCGTGGGGCGAGCGATGAAATGTAGTTTATCCCGTTCAGTCCAGACCAGGGATGTGACGGGGCCTTTTGTCTTGATGAACGTCCGTCTTGAGCCACTGTCGGCAGAGACAATGTCAATCCTGCTGCTTCTGAATTGAGACTCGGAGACTGTGTCTGATATGGTGTATGCGATTTCTGAAGATGTCGGACTCCACGAGAACAAGTCCACGTTGTGGTCTGCTGGCGTCAATGTGCGGACACTCCTTCTCTCAACGTCAACAATGCGCAGGCGCTGACTGTTGCTCTCTTCTTCCTCTCCTCCAAAGACCACTGGCTCGTCTGTGTCTTCCTCTCCTGCGCCATCGCCATCTTCATGCCCGTCCGTACTCGCGAAAGCAATGAACCTCCCGTCACCACTCCACTCAAACTGCTTGACCCCGCGAACACCCTCAGCAACCGGGTATGCCTCCCCAAACCCTCCAAGCGCCAGCAGGTAGATCACGCCTCCTTTCCCCCGTTCTGCTCTATCCGACAAGAACGCGATATACCGACCATCAGGCGACCACCTCGGTTTTTCATCCCTGAAGAGCCCCGACGTAATCTGATGAGCGGAATGGTTCACACCAACATCGGCAATCCAAAGCGACGAGGTAGCAGCCCTCTCTTTGCGCGAGAAGCTCTCAAGCGCATATACAACTTTGGAGCCGTCCGGAGAAATGTGCAGGTCTTTTGGCAGCTTGAGGTCCGCAAGGGCCGACAATGCGGCAGCTTGGCGTGGGTTGGATATTGAAGGCATTTTTCCGGTATACGACAGCAGTTTGACTTGCTGAGCCAGAAAAGGGGCCTGCGATAGTTGGAGATGCTGGGGTTTTATGTGAACGTGCGGGGACTGATGGCGTGAGATGACACCATCGCCTGCCATTCGTGATCGCTGCATAGATAAGCTTGCACTATTCCTATTATACAAGCTATACCAATCAGATTGTACTATTTCTAGCTAGCAATAACCTTTCACTTGATCCCATTAATATGTAATATATACAGGGACACAAATGCATGTCACGTGGGCCTATGTCTTATGCTCCTGACTCATTATTTCTTTCGCCACTAACCTACCTTCCACCACGAAATGAACAAAGCATGCTGGACATGTCGCAGCCGGACTATCCAATGTGACCAGTCCCGATCGCCCTGCGCTAAGTGTGAGAAAGCCGGCCTGGAATGTTTCGACAAGCGGCCACTGCGATGGGTCAAAGGCGTGGCGATCCGGGGGAAGATGCGGGGGCGTTTGTATGAAAATTCCAACTCTGGCGGTATATCGAAATCGCAAACGCAGTTAGAACGAACGCAGAAGCGGATATCAGTCTCTGGGATAAATTGTTTGGCTGTGGGGAATGAGATACCTGCTTTCGCATTACATGACCCGCGTATCTCCAACCTGGACCAGGCGTCGCGATATTACATGGATTACTGTGAGATTTAGGTATATAGATATATTTGTCACGAAGCTAATCAGTCAAAGATAACAGCCGCATCTGCAAACTGTTCATTCTCTACGACAGCGAGAGCAATCCGTTTCGCCATTTGCTGTCCTACGCCTTGGATGACTCAACTCTGCAGCAATGCATAGTCGCTCTCGCCGCACGACACTTTGCCAACTCAGGGCAGTCGTTTGACCGGGCTAATGTGATTGTATCGCCGCGGTTTATACATGCAAACATGGATGCCCTTCATTTTAAACGCCAAACCATAGGGGCGCTGTCAAAGCAATTGACACATCCGGAGCTGGGAAAGAAGGACGCTACAATGGCAACGATTCTGCTTCTTATCTTCCTCGACCTTCTTGAGTCCGGAATTGACGGCTGGGACTACCATCTTCAAGGCGCAAAGGGCCTGGTTAATCTTTACCACTCTCTGAATACCGATAGTCGAAGCGAAAATTCTGGGGAGACGGCCCAGGAGGTGAGACGGTTTATCGATCGGCAGTTTTCGTTGTATGTTATCTCGTCCTGATTGTTAGATACTCTTTCAAAACTAACTGTAACAGGATTGCAACACTCGGCGCAACACTCTCCTCCCCGAAATCGAGAGCTGAATTTTCTATCAGTGGTGACGGAAATTGGCATCCAGAGTCCGTTGTTAGGAGCTTTCTCGGATGTCCTGAGTTTATCTTGAAGGCCATCCACTTCTTTTCTAATCAGCGGGACCTGATTGCAGAATTAAGAAGACATGGAGAGATGGCTTCTGATGCAGACATAAGAGATACCGTGACCATGCTGGAGCTTACTGAGAATTTCGATTGCCTTGAATGGGCATCAGACTTCCAGAGATCCAGCCCTTATACGGCCGATGTTCAAAAGCTCTCTACGTTGTCACTGGCATACAAAAAAGCCGCTTTGTTGTATGGAATGCGCGCCCTCAGCGCTTTGAAAGAAATAGTCCCTGCAAATAAGGACTTGGTTCTACAGTTACTTGCCCTTATTGACGACCTCCAAAGCGATACGACGCTGTTCAAGTGTCTCCTATGGCCAACATTCATTGCCGGTCTCGAATGCCACACGGAAGCACAACAAAGCGCCGTCCTTCAGTCAATGAGACTGTTGTGGGATTTGACAAGTTGTTTGAATATTATCAGTGCTTCAAAAATCTTACAAGACCGGTGGAGGCAGAAAGCGTCAACTGGAAGTCTGAAGTGTGACGGTCCCGATTTGTACCGGATAGACCGTGACTGGCTTCTCATTTAGTATATTGATCCGCGGCCATTGGCGTTCGCTTATTATTGCAACATGGACATAATATCTAACTATTTAGCGCATATCAATGGGAATAGACCGTTTCCTGGTCCCTCGAAAGAGCCGAATAAAACTAACAGCCACCCGTTCTACGTGTCTTAACTGTCACATGAGATAACTTCTATAGTAGGCGTTATAATAACGCCACTGTTATCTGCGAAATTCCGGCGAAAGTCCGAATAACTGCCGCCTCCACATAGCAGAACTCCCCAATCTAGCGAGGCTCTGGTCCGTGCAGGCTGCACAACATCGACTCCCTCCGCCCCACATATCTCAACTTCCTAATACGGACAAAGCTTGACTACAACATGACGTCGCTATAGACACGACGAGAAGAGCTCTTTCAGCTACATTGTTCTTGTGGCAATGCGTCCAAAATAACTATTTAATCGTGCATTTTCCCTCTGGTTCTGCTCAATCTCGATATTGACAAACAGCTCAAAAGCCTCCACCAGCATTTCTCATTTGCCATACCTCAATCTACCAACATGTGCCACGACGAGTCCGCAGTCAACGGCTGGACAGCCATGCCCGCCAACGCCGGGCTCATCTTTAGCTCCTCGCCATACATCAACAAACCCACCGCGCTCCCCCTCAGCGAGATCGCATTCCCAATCGACAACCCCGTGGTCGCAAAGACGCTAAAGTACGCCCAGGAAAAGCTCCACGCCGAGACCCTCAACCACTCAATGCGCGTCTACTTCTACGGAATGGCCATCACCAAGCAACAATTTCCCGATCAAGCCAAGGCTTTGAACCCAGTTACCTGGGCACTCACCTGCCTCCTACATGACCTTGGTACTGCCGACGAAAACCTCACTGCAACCCGCATGTCCTTCGACATCTACGGCGGTATCAAAGCCCTGCACATCCTGAAGGAACTCGGCGCAACAGCTGACCAGGCCGAAGCCGCGTCCGAGGCAATCATCCGCCATGAAGACATGGGCGTTGACGGCACAATTACGTACATCGGCCAGCTTATCCAGCTTGCGACGACGTATGATAACACGGGGGTGCATCCGCATGTGAAGGATTTTGGGGAGTTGGTCCATGGATCTACGAGGAAGGAGATCAATGAGGTGTATCCGCGGATGAAATGGTGCCGGTGGTTCTCGACAACTATTCGTAGGGAGGAGACGATTAAGCCTTGGTGTCATTCGACGCATTTGGTGGATTTTGATAAGGAGATTGAGGCGAATACTCTTATGCGGGAGTGGGAATAGTTGGCTGACTTGAACCATGGATGCTGGAAATACTCAGATCGTTGAAGAATCATATGTTGGAATGCTTCCCAGGCTTAGATTCTAGTATATTTTCTCTGGCGAGTTCGTTTAAGAAAGTGGGGCGGATCTCGGGTCGTGGGCCGTGCCTGAGATTCTTATCCAATGGAAATTCAGTAAGTATTTTCGAGCAAATCATATCAAGCCAAATGCCCCACCAGAAACAACTTCCTAGTAGGGAAATGATCAGACCAGCGTTCGGCAGCCCGGGGGAACGTTCACAGATCCTCCTTTACAGAGTACTACGAGCCAATGACAGCGCACTGTAAGGGATAGGGACCTGGCCTGACCCAACATTCACGTTCCACGGACAGCTAAAGTATGTGATTTGCCCCTGGGCACCCGCGAACTTAAACATCGGGCTTTCTCCTCTGACCACCAGGTCGTGACTCACCAACTACGTAGCGCTCAGCTTGTATGCGGTTCCATGACGGCAGTGGGTTCGAGAAATCCCTGCAATTACGTCAAATCATGGGCGCTTACTTGAAGTCATTCTCATTGTAGCACGGTATACCTAGAAGTGAGAAGCCCCCGCCATACAGCACGACGTACATCATTGTTCAACATAGCACCCGGACCATTTTCCTCGGCCTTTGGAAACAAATTCCAACCCCAATTCCCATACTCAATATTCCATGTGGTTCCAAGACGATGCTTAGGCGGCGGAAGACCACATCACCCTTAAATACCTTAAAGGGGGACGCTGCAAAATGTATCAGTCAGGTACCAAGCAAGACCAAATGATTAGACTCCTACCTTCATTTTCCCATCCTGTATATTCAGACTCATGCCAGAGCTTCAGCTGCGAGTAAAAGCCCGAGTTTGGGTGGATGTGGTCTTTCCTTGATTTCACAAATTGAAGTACAGCGTCGCGCTCCATTTGTAGTTTGCGCATGAGATATGCGGCGATTATCGTCGACGAACGCGATATTCCACAGGCACAATGTATCAATACCGCGTGTGGAGGTGTTCCGTGCTCGCTCCTGCCGCCTACGTGCTCGACAACTCTCTCGGTGAGGAGAGTAGCAGCAGGCAAAGCACTTAGAGACGAAAGTTGCGGTGGTGCTACCGAATCAATAAAGTCACAAATGTCTTTCATGAGAGAAAGGAGATCCTCCTTCCTGGTGTCCTGAACTTGAGCCCACATGTGCCTTTCAGGTGTAATACCAGCTTCTGTAGTGGCAGTATCCCAGAACGGCTGATATCTCCTGGTAAGAGAAACAATGGCGGTGATCTTTTTATCCTGCAGCAGCTCCTTGTTATACGATGATGCGATGTTTCCAAGGAACAGGCCCGGGACTATTTCTTCTACCCAGGCATTTTCCAGGTTTCTGTTTTCTCTTCTGGTCTGCAACAAAGTCATGGGAGTGTGTATGTAATCCAAATCATCCATGGTGGAGTAGCAGTGGGCGGAATATTCTGTAGGAACTGAACGAGTTAACTCCGTGTGGAGATGGTGGGAGAAGTATTGAGGTATATGGGAGAGATCCATTTTCATGGTAGTCCGTCCATTTTATGTACCGTCATCAGGACCTTGTCGTCACAGGACTGCAGGTTCCGAGCATCATTTCGAACTCTATCTTATACTTTCGCTTCGTACGACAAACCTTTTAGTTCAGTAACAGCGGAATATGAATCAGGCCTTAGTTACGGATGTCTAATAAGTGGATCTACAACCCAAATGTAGCAAATCCATCCAGTCTATAAGATACTATGACGAAGTCGCAGTGACCACGACATGCCCTCCCTTAACCCCGTCCCTTATACCATGAGGCTCTGCTGCGTCATTTGGAACCTCTTCACACGGTCTCGACCATACCACAAGGGACCTATCCCGTTCACTATGTACTGTCAGCGTATATTCTATTAACAAAAAAGAAAGGATACTCACCCATTCGGCCCATAAACATAACGAATCACAAACGTCATACCAACAAGTAAAGCCGTAATCACCGCCGAAAAGACATATCCATGCTCAAACCTTGGTCCCTCGACAGTTGGATACGTGAACAGCGGGATCCAGCAAGTCCACATTGTGGAAATAGCAGTAATCAGAACCAGCACCACTGCGCGCTCTTCGATATTGTCGCGGTAGATCACACTCACCCATCCATACAGCACAGACGAGACAGCAACCGACGAGTAATGCACGCTGTAGGCGAACCATTTCGCCCCCTCGGGGACGTTCCAGATTGCGAGGATGACCAGGCTTGTAAAGTTAAATGCCGAAGCGAGTGTAATAGCCCATGCTCGCTCGAGGAATAAGTCCGTACTAAAGTTTATAAAGAGAATGAAGAAGATTCCCAACGCTGGGCTGATCGAGTTGAGCTGGTTCTCCCTGGATGCAGTGTATCGGCCCAGACTTTGCAGCCAGAGAAGAAACGATGCCGTATTGGCGCTCGAGTTAAAGAAGAGGCTATCCCAGAGGAGGACGAGCCAGAATCTCTTCGTGAAAGCGATCTTCTTCGCGAGCTTCCATGAGAACGGGGCACTTTCCACCTTGGCGCCTTGCTTTTCCAGCCTTCGACGCGCCAGATGAAGATCTTTCTCTGAGACGACCAGTCTGTTTGGCTTGTCTATTGTGCCGGGGTAGATGAAGCAGCCTATCAGCGCAAGAGGCAGAGTGATGATAGCGTTGATGATGAAGAGCCAGCGCCAGCCTGGGAGCCCATTGACTCCGTCGAGATGATCGAGGGTGGCGCTTTGAAGAAGACTGGCTGTTAAATAGCCCAACGTCAGGCCGACATAGAATGCGCCGCCTCGTCGGCCTATTTCGTTGCTTTTATACCACGAGCCGAGAACAAAGTGGACGCCGGGGAAGTATGATGCCTATTTGTTGTAAGTTATTAGATCGTCTTTTACATGTCTGAGACTAACCTCAAAGATTGAGACCATGAACCTGTATGCCATAATCTCTGCATAGCTGGTCGCCCTGTACTGCAGCAGGGTGAATATCCCCCAGAGCAGGTCAAGAGCCGGCACAAGGTAGTGCATCGGCACGCGAGGGAAAAGATACATAAACGGTAAGAGAGCGACAACATTCCCAACAGTGAATATCGTCTGGAAATGGACCAGTTCGTTTCCGTGGAAGCCCAGTTCGTCTGCCATCCCGGATACATAGGCATTATCTATACGCGTTAGCCGCCAGTCGTGGAAGAGTGCAGAGTTGGTCGTACTGATATTTCCCTGGTCAATGTACTTGACCCAGTACACGATGAATGCATACGGGACAATCAGAAGATCGAGCTTTAGCACCAGCTTTCTCTCCTCCGGTGTATCGTCTGGGGAGAACCAGTCGTACCATTTCCGTGTCGGTTTACCGATAGTGTCGGACATGCTAGATTATATATACCAACACCAAGACGGAGCACCGGTCGTAGAGAAAGCTTGACTTGAATGAATTTCTTTCTGTAGGAACCCTTATCACCGGCTAAATACTGGTGTCAGGGATGTCGCCATCCTGGCGTTGATAGCACCACCACGTCTACTCCAACTGCAATGATGCCATCGAATGCGTGATTGCGCCAGCAGATACCATTTTGTTGAAGTTTACTCGAGTCGGATAGGGTGCCATTACAAAGAAGGTAAATTTACTATACTGTGTATTTCCATGAATTATAAATGAAGAATTGTATAATAGAAATATGGTGTAGGATGTGGAATCAGTTCATCGCACCGAGTAGACAAAAGAAAAACACGCATACATCCTAAGGCCCCCCAGCCACGATTAAGGACCTTGCTGGACTGCACGGCCATGTCTGCGAAAGCCCAGGCATTTTATTCGGGACAGCTAATCCCAGTACACCCACCAGTCTTCATCTAGATTAGGGTAGGTCACATAGCCCCGGCTATCTATCACAATAGAGTCCTTCGCGTCATCGACCTCCGGGTTTTGGTTGAAGTACGTTGCTGGCTCCTTAGGGTTACCGTTGTACTTGTACGGCCAGTGCTTGATATTGTTAGGGATTGACGCACAGCCGCGGCTGAGTGCATCCTTGACAACGGTCTGCAGAGGGGAAGCAGTCAGCATGGGTGTTTGCAAGGCAAGATGCCGTCGAGAGGAAAACGTACCTCCTTCCATCTCCAGTAGTTCTTGTCGAAGTAGTGGTCGATGATGTTATCGAGGTAGCAGACCGGAAGGTTGATAGGCAGGGCGTTTTCAAGGCCGCCGTCCTCACGCTGCAGGCTGTCCAGCATGGTGCTGGGAGAACCAGTGCTGTTGTATCCATTGGTCTGCTGGTTGAGTTCAGCAGCTTTAGCCATGCTCAACAGGTCGACATGATAGGTCTCTTCGTCCAGAGACGTCTCCGGATCATATTTGAAGCCTGCAATTTCCTTGATACCCGGGATAGGGTCCCATTCCTGACTCTTCTCCGCGTACGCCCACGAGACAAAGAGGTAGAGCGTGCCCGTTTCGTCGTCACACACTCCCCAAAGCTCCTTGAAATTGTGGTAAGCATCACATGGGTCCATGCCATCAATTTGCTTGGTCAACTTTGCAATGTAGACCTCCTCTGTCTTCCAGAGATAGCCCACAGCCGCAGTGTCCGTAAGCACCATGGCAAGATCTCTAGCCTGCTTCTCGCTACTATACGAGATGTCGCCCGAATATATTCCGCTGCTAAGTACGGACGGAGCACTTTCGGGGGTGTCAACGTAGCTATCGCAGTCATCGTCCGGGATATCCTGAATAACTTTGGCACTGTAGTCCCTGTAATAATCTTTGGCCTTCTTGAAGCCGTTGCCGAACAACTCGCCCATGTCGCCCAGTGTGTCCAGTTCCTTTTGAAGCCTGTATATATAGTATCAGCACGGATATTCCAGCCAATCCAGGGCATACATACACCTCAGCCGGGTTAGGCGTGTCAAGGGCTGCTATGGAAGACCCCAGACTCAACCCTGCACCGACGACACCAGCGGCACCCGCCACAGCTTGTCCAGCAGGCCCCGCGCCACCAGCGAGAGCACCAACGACACCCATAACGGCAGCACCGATCGACAGTCCATCAGCTGTGGGATTGGAGTTGTCGACATCGTGTGTGGTGAATGTGGTGACGAGGTTAGTCTGAACATAAGAGAAATGATCCCCCGCGTCCTGGATCGCGCCTTGTAGGATTCTCATCCAATCGTGGAAGTTTAGCACGGAGTAAAGTGCGAACTGGACTTGGGCGTTTCGGTTGTCATCGCACCAGCTGACGTCCTTCGGGATGTCGCACGAGGCGCTCCTATAGGAGGTCAGTTGGGAGCTTTAAAGACGGTTCACGGCTCACACATACGCGTAGCAGTACCACTTTTCATTCTGAGGCAACAGGCTGGAGAGCTTCCTGGGCCAGGACATGTCGTATTTGCTGTCGCTGAACAATTTGGGGTCGCTGCACCACTGAGATGAGCTGTGGAATTCCACCAGCTCGGTTAGCTACACTATACGATAATGATTCACGACGGTGAGTCCAGCAGGGCTACCCACGTCTGATTCAAGAACTCGCCCATCTTGAACTCTTCCCAATCCGCCGCTGGATCACCCTCGTTTTGGCAGACGCGCTTCAGGGACCCTTCTTCGACTGTGGTGATGCGGTTAATTCTCATGGGCCCGACAACAGCTGTTATTGTAGATACGTACACTGAGAAGAGATAGAGGCATCGGAGCTTACGGGCTCGGGTGTACTCGAAGAAATAGGAGTCGCGGTAGGAATAACAGGAGTGCCGCTCGCCGAACGGCCTGCCAAGGCAGCAGCACTAGTGGCTGTTATAGAGCAATGTCAACGACAATCTTTGCAACAGGGATGATAGGAAGAACTCACCTAGGGCTGGTGCCCAAAGAGCAAGGCGCATGGTGCCGGTGGTAGACTATTTCACGGAAAGAGTGAAATGAATGTGAGGTTTTGGCCAATAAAGGATAGTATAAAGTTGGATATGGTTTGCTTCAACCCAGGGGGTCTTGCATCGCTCTTTATATACAGCAACACGCAGTGTGGGACCAGCCTCGCTGCAAAGTCACAGTACGAAAGCAAGCGACGGCTCAGCCAGCATCATGATATTGCCCTTGGCCATGTATAGATGATAAGATTAAGATGTCCCAGGGTCGGAATTCATTGCCAATCATGACAGCCCAATCTGTTGATGCTCGCTCCACAGCCCCCAGTGGCTTACAGTTGAGGGCCAATGTGGAACCCTAAGTATCAGCCCCCAAAGCACAGTTAGACCGACGGAGTACTCCATAGTACCAACATTGGACTTCAATCCTGAAGACACCCAGAGGTCACGTACTCACAGCCATGGGACCGGCCTCTCCGGTGCGTGGTATAAGCCAGGGTAATTTGCGGGCCAGGTCCCCAGCACGGTCTACACACTCGCAGGTACTTTCCACTGTGAGTTATCTACACTAGTACTGAATGCTATTGTATACCTTACTCGCCGACATCCACCAGATTTCATGAAACGTTGGCTGATCTTTGATCTGCCCCCTTGTATCCGCCTTTCTCGAGTCCGCCAGCTTAGGGTCCAAAAGGTCCTTGGCTTGACTGTTCGCTATGCAATATATATTTCTTATCATGTACCTTAGCCATTCATTGGTGTCGAATCACGTTATTGTTGCAAGTACCGTGAGATCACCATAAGCCCATTGTCAGTATCAAGCACATCTTCTACTTACGCAGGCCTTCACGGCCCTGACATTCACGGACCAGATAACCAAATCACTCAACCGTCTACGAGGTAAAACAGTGGGACGATGAATTCTATTCTCGTCCCTGTCTCTGGGGCCAAAAGATCGCCCTCCTGTCCTTGCAGATGTCAGCCAAAATATACGGCAGTGGGCCAAGTGAGGCTGTACCTAGCCCACTCTGAAGGGTCTCTTGGTGATCGGCCTGGCATGTTTAGCACTCTTCCTGGACATGCTGCTTTCACCCCGGTAAAGTGAAAACAACGTCGTGTACGAAGCAGGAGACTGTCAAATAAGGCTGTATCCATGTGGAGGAAACATTATCATCTCCAGCTGAGTCTGCGGCGCCACGGGTATCTAGTAGTTCTTGTGCGGCTCGGAAGTCACGGTGTCGGATGGATATGACGGCATTCACGGGGCCTTCCTAATAAACCCTTGTCCATCATCCATGCGGCTTATGGCCCTAAAGAGTCATGTTCATTTCTCGTCCCGGGCCTAGGCATGAGTTCTGACAATGCACATGGGGGGACAGTATGTCTGGAGAAGCACCAGATCGCCGTCTTGTTTAATTAGGGGGTATATTCAGGGGACAAGTGGGGAGGAAGCCTTAACTGACCAATATCAGAGGCATGGGGCAAAGTGGCTTACATTGGGGGTCATCAAATGTCAACAGATCAACCCTCTTCCATCTTAAGGACGGCTGATAGCAAGTTAGCCGTGCAGCCAGTATAAGATAAATCAAGAATCCTAGTTGGGGTACATTTCTCGATTACCCTCCTCTCTCTCTAGGGTCAAGTCTCTTCCCTGGCGTGCCTTCCACTCATTAGCCTGAACGTGATTTATCAGATCGGTAAGACAATCTATAGCCATGCTCCAAATTCCGTACTCATTCTATATCTAGCAAAAATGAAACTCTCCCTCAGTGTTCTCTTCGCTCTTTCGCAGGCACTCCTTGTGGCCAGCTCCCCGGCCAGCTCCCCGGCAGCTGATGTCAACCCTCTCGAAAAGCGTGACGGCACATGTTCTTTCCTGACCGAGCGTTGGGGCTATAACAAGAAAAACAACCGATGCTGGCATGCTTGTGATTCCGGCGCCGGTAGTTGGTGTTGGTCATACCATTCGGACCCGCTGCGTGACGATTTTGCACAAGCAAGCACTGGTACTGGTGAGCCTGATGGTGGCTGTGCAAAATACACAGACTGTTTCCCAGTTGATCAGCAAGAGAAAAATCCCATGTTGAAGTGTGCATGTGGTTAAAGCGGACTGCCCTCCAGCCTATGTCTGATATATCCGTTCTGTCTACTATACCATGTCTACATCATTTCCTTGTCTACACTAGCTTTTGTAACTACCTACTTATTACAGTGACAAACTTTTCTCTTCTGTATCTGTTTACTGTTCTATTTCAACTATCAAATATTCGAAATTCAAGCAAATCTTTCCTATTTGTGCGCAGATCATATGCGAGGGCTAGGCATGATGAAGGCCTTTCAGCTTACTGTATACATTCTCGCCACATTCTCGCCAGGACCTGTGATAAATGCTTTAAGAAAGCCTAGGTACTACAATGACTATAGTGAAGTATAATGCAGCCAAATAATCAATACCATACCCCTTCGTAAACCCCCACAAAGCAGTCAGCAAGGTTGTCCATTGACTTGTATCCAAGCGGCTGATTGAATCTCCGCGGGAACACGCCGTAGTGCATTCCCTGTGCTATGCCCATACTCTCCGCCGATTTGAAAGACACTTATCGACCCTGGTGGTCAATCTGAAGGATAGAAGGAGTAAGAGAAAACGAGGAAGTGAGATGAAGAAGATAGAGCGAAGGGCAAGACGGTACAACACAACACAGCCACTTCACTTCACTTCACTTCACTCATCCCAGTCACCTCTCTCATCAATTTGCTCCACTATTGCTGTCAATTATTTCTCTTCAAAAAGACAGAGCTTCTATTTCTTTCTAGTCTAAGTCTATGGAAGTAATATTTATACACCCAACGACGACCTACGCCGCCGTCTTCGAACTCGAACTCGAACCTGAACTTGAACTCGACCGCGGGCTCTTCATATAGCTCCTCGCAGTATAAAGCACGCTAATACAAAGCCCCAATCCACCAAGACCAATTGCAAAGTACAGCGCGGAGCGATACCCCCGCAGCCTCTCCTCAGGCGAATCGCCCTGGACGATCTGACTCTCGACTGTGCCCGCAAAGCCGAGACTCAGGCTGATACTGTAGTTGACAACGGTGGTGACAAGGGAGGCGGCGAGGCCCTGGTGCTCGCGCTTCACGGCGTTCGAGAGCATCAGTGTTGCGGCGGGGAAGGACATGTCCATGCCCCAGGGGATGATGACGAGGGAGACGAATGTCAGCGCCCAGTATGTCTGGTGGACAGGGGCGATGGTGATGAGGACAGTGCCGAGGGTGAATGCCGTCAGGGACATGCACATGATCAAGGCTGGGCGGATGCGCGACATGAGAACACCCGTGACGCAGGAGGCGACGAGGCCTGAGATGCAGGGTGGGGAGAACTGGGCGGAGGCGAGCAGGGGGGATATGCCGCGGGTGTCGAGGAGGAAGCGCCAGCTGTAGAAGATCCAGGTTCCGAAGCAGCCCCAGCCTGTTGCGACGCAGGCAAGCACGTAGGAGACGTCTGTCGAGAAGGCGTGGAACGGGATGAGTGGGTGCTTTGCATATTTGAATTCGACGACGAAGAATGCGGCTATGAAGAGAGCGCCTAGGATGAGGAGGACGATCACGTAGGGCTCTGCCCAGGTGACGGCGGGCGCTTGGTTCCAGGCGATGTTCACCAGGACGAGGCCAGTGATGCCAGTGAACGCGCCGGGGATGTCGAGGCTCACAAAGATGTTATCGGTTGGCCTGGAGTGTCGGATGGGCTCGATGACAAGGTATCCAATGCCCGCGCAGACGACGGAGACAATCGCCATGGACCAGTACGTCCAAGGCCACCAGGCAAACTCGGAGAAGATCGATGCGAATACTGCCCCGATGATCGCACCATTAGGTGCCGTCGCGCCGAACAATGCAAAGATCATATCCTTCTTCGTCCCTGGGGCGTACGTTGCGCCGAGAATGGCCAGCCCATTCGGCAGCAACATCGCAGGCCCTAAGCCCTGCAGAACGCGAGCGAAGATGAACAGGATATGGTTCGAATACACACTGAGCCCCGCAACCAGCGACCAAAGCGACAGCCACAGGAACCCGATAACAAACATGCGGCGGTACCCGAAAAGGTCCCCGCAGCGGCCGAATACAAGGATGAATGTCCCGACAGTCAAGGAATATCCAGCCAGGAACCAGGCCAGTTCAGGACCATTGCTGAGGCCGAAATGCGCGCCGACGATGTCCAGCGGCGACAGACAGATACCGACATTGGCCTGGGTGATGAACTGCGACATGCATGTTATAATAACGAAGACGATTTCGCGCGGCACCGAGAACGAGTCCGCGATGGACTGGTTCGTCTTGACCGGCTGCAGCTCGTTCTTCCCTTCTTCCTCGTCCATGGCGACTCGCTGGTTACCAGGATGGTGAAGTCCGGGGGACTGACTGATATTTAACCAGACCTGACACACAGTTGATACAGGAGTTCAGGGGCGAAACAGTGTTGAAGAAAATATTTCGAGGCCGGGTCCACAGTTAAAACGGCGCTGAGAAGCGAATGACGTGACTCTCTTCAGTGATACAGTCTCGTGTTTGACTCGTCGAAATGTGGCCAGTCTGGAACGGATTTCGGAATCCGAGTCGGTCGAGGTATGAATCTGACATTCGATGCAGAAAGCTTGGCCAATAGAGGGCAGAATCTTATGCAGGATTGTCAGATTGACCGTTACGGCTCATTGATTGATAAGGGGCTGTCTCGAGTGTCTGTCCCGTATATCCGCACCGTCCCACTATTAACCCTAAACAGCAACTCCGATGGCGATTCCCTGGTTCAACTCCGAGGGATTCCCGTATATCCGACAAGTTCCTCGCATCGCGGTATCACGTTCAAACCACGATCAAATTCTTTTCTGGTTCAACATATTTCCGATGAAGGCTGCAAGTTTGCTGACATACCTGAATCAATACTCTGTAACCGACAGTTCTGGGTCTTATTTCTGGTTTGATTCTTCGAACATGTATAGTACGCTGCACAAAATATATACTGCGGCGGAGCAAAAACCGTGTACAGCCGGTGGCTAGCTAGCTATCGCTGCAAATGATCCTCAATAATAAGCGTAATTCCCTACCAGTATTTTGCTACTGCGAAGAGCGTAGGACACCTGCATCTGGGTTACAGTGACTTAGGCTATGCCGGGTCACTGTATACTTGAGCCTTCCAAGAAGCAACCTATGCAAGAAAGAAATGCAGAAGCCAAGTCCATTTAGGCTTCAGCTTCTCCCGCAGTGGAGGTGGAACGCCAAAGAATGCTCATACCCGCCGAGCCTGGGCTATTTGAAGAGGGCAGTAGCTTGTTTTGACGCCCTTCCAGGGATAATATCATAGCCGTAACATCACGGCGATTTCCATACTCGATTCAAATCAGCAGGGTATCTCAGATGTCATTCATTCCAATCATCAAACTGGCAAAAGCCGGGAATCGTAGTATGATACAGAACCACGCTAATATCAATCACAATGCACAAAAAAGGGGAATCAATCATCCCCCGCCTCCAAACAAGCATCCGCCATCTTATCAATCGCCACGCCACGCTGATCCGCCGAAATCCACCCGCGCTCAACCAGTCTCGCCAGCGCATCGCCGACCCAGTTCTGGCAGTTCCAATCCAGATCCAGGCGCCCGTTGCGGATCGGGGTGCGCGCAACGGTCTGGGATATGGATTCCTCGCCGATGTCTGTGGGGATCTCGGTGACGGGGATGACCTTGGCGAGACTGCCCATGACGGAGGGGTCGGTGTCGATGTTGTTGACGTAGCGGAAGAGGCCGGGGCAGCCCACGATGTGCATGATGCTGCGGGAGGAGGGGAAGTGGAAGTAGAGGGCGGTGTGGCGGTATTCGGAGTAGTCGAGGGGGTCCCCTTTGTAGATGAGGATGAACAGTTTCTGGGGCATTTTATCGTTGATAGAAGGTATTGAAGCTTGAGGAATAAAAATCAGAATCTGGGATCGCCCGTTCCTGGATGACGTCACGGAACCGGGCTAGCTCACGTGATCTATACACTATGAAGCTATTCCAATAGCTTCATTCCAAGGCATGAATAACTGAATAATAAGTGACTGGAATAATGCAGATAAAAATGGATCCGATAGTATGCGGGACATATACGGATACAGTTGTGAACATCACCGCCGTAACCCCAATTGACCGTTCGGTTCCAAGATTCGCATGACTTGGGCATGTTTCTTGGGAGGGTGATGGCAGTTAATGGGATCTGATTACGGAGTATATCACAGCAATACCCTTCTTTCGAGGTTGATATAAACAGATATAACCTTTGGTACGGGGTGGTATGTTATCTAATACAGATAGCATCTTCCCCGCCATCTTCCTGCACTGCTATCGAGAAAGGAAAACGAAAATAAATAAAGACGGAACCAAACAAAAGATGACCAAGAAGAACCGCAGCATTTCGGTCACGGCTTCAATTGCGAGCATGTGAAGTTGAGTGTTTGGGACTCCACCAGCCCACATGGCTGAGATCCCAACTAGGGCTCACCACTCAGAGCTAAATTTCCTTCGCCTCTTCTCCAGCGAGCTCCATATCCCCACACTCTCGACAGATACTCCGACTCCGACTGATAAATTGGCTTTTCAAGATGAAGAATTCAGGCGCAAGAAAGAAATTTACAAACTTACAACTTTACGCGTTAGATGACAGTGTGGGTACGGCGTAGAGCATGATACACCCAAACCGATACCATCCAGTCATCACAGACTGGTAAAAAGAAAGAAAGAAATCCAGCTAGGTTATACTAGTTCCTATACTAGTTCCTACTGACAAGACTAGTCTAAAACCAGGTGGACCAAGCTTTAACCACCCAGCCAGCTGGAATCCTGGGGCTCAATCGGCCAGCCCGACACAATGGGGCCAGGTCCACACGAACCTCAGCACAGTGCTCAGTTTGCACTGCAGATTCAAGCTTTGCTTTCCCCAAAAACCTCGGTTGGTTGGTTGGCCTCGCACTTTGCAGAATGGCTGTTTTCGACATTGATGCGCCATGGACGCAAGCGGCGGGTCGGCAGCCGGATATAAAAGAGCCAGGCCCGGCATTGGAACTGCCAGGACTGCAATTAAGTTTCTGAGCCAGAATGCGCCTCTCTATTCTTACCCTAGCTGCGGCTGCACTCGGCCATGCTGCTCCCAGCCCTCTCCAGTCTCGAGGCATGCAATTATTGGCACCCCTTGCGTTGGCGTACATTCCTGACATCCACCAGATACCATCTCAACCAGTGAGCTCTCGCAGTTCGAATTCTGGGTCCAGTATGCCGCTGCCACATACTGCGAGGAGGAATACACCGCAGAACCAGGCACCAAGGTGAGCTGTTCGGCGGACAACTGTCCTGATGTCGAACAGGCCGACGCCACCATCATCTACAGCTTCTCCAAGTAAGCCACCGTATCTCCTGGAGATATACCGAGTAAATACTGACAACCCAGCACAACCATAACCGACACGGCCGGCTTTGTCGCCACAGACCCCACAAACAAAGCCATTGTCCTCGCCTTCCGCGGCTCCTACTCCGTCCGCAACTGGATCACAGACGCAACCTTCCTCTACAAAGACCCGAACCTCTGCGACGGCTGCTTCGCCGAGACCGGCTTCTGGGACTCCTGGGCCAACGTGCGCGACGATATCCTACCGCAGCTCGAGACGGCCGTGGCGCAGAACCCAGAGTACGAGCTCGTGATTGTCGGACACAGTCTGGGCGCAGGGATTGCGACTCTTGCTGCGGCGGATATTCGCGGGCGAGAAGGGTATCCGTTTCCGACATTGTATGCGTATGCGTCTCCGCGAGTCGGGAACCATGCCCTGGCCGAGTTTATCACGAACCAGGGCAAGAATTATAGATTCACTCATGCAGATGACCCCGTGCCGAAGCTGCCGCTGCTTGTGATGGGGTATGTGCATATCAGCCCGGAATATTGGATCAATGCGCCGGATAATGTGACTGTCACGCCTGAGCAGGTGGAGGTGCTTCATGGGGAGGTGAACTTCCAAGGGAATACGGGGCAGGGGATCCCTGGTGTTCCTGATATCACGGCTTTCCATTCCCATCGTTGGTATTTCGAGCTGGCGGATGCTTGTAAGGGGCCTGGGCTTCCTTTGAAGAGGGATCTGGAGTAATCATCTTTGGTATAGATATATAGATATAGACGGTTAGGGTTATTCATACGCATACTTCTGTTCCCTCTCCCAGTACTTCCCAAATCCCACGCCCTCGCAAACCTCGTCATACCCCAGAATCATCGGCGGCGGTCCTCCCTCCAGAATACTCTTCTTCAGCCCCTCCAACGCCTCTCTGGTCGCCTTCACCCTCGACGCAACAAGCGTCCACGGATACGCCACCGCCGCAAAGCCCATCTCCCCCAGCTCCCTGGCAGCCAGATTCTCCGTCATCCCACCCTCAATGATATTCGCCAGCATCGGCATATCCAGCTCGACAACCGCCCGCCTCATGGCCTCCCGGTCCGGAAGGGCTTCAATGAAGACCGCGTCCGCGCCGATCTCTTTGAATTTGTGCGCGCGCGCTATCGCCTCGTCCCAGCCGTGTATTAGGGCGTCCGTTCGCGCAAGGATGAAGATATCTCGGCCTTCGTTGCGCGCGTCGCAGGCTGCTTGGATCCGGGCGTATGCTTCACCGCGTGAGACGACGGATTTGCCTTTTGTGTGTCCGCATCCTGCCATCACCGTATTAGATCCAAACAAAGACAGAACGGTCGGTAAGCTAGGAAAGAAAAGGAGACAAACGCTTCGGCCAGGTCTGATCCTCAATCATAACGCCCGCCGCGCCCGCAGCGGCAAACGCCTCAACTGTCCTCTTCACGTTCATCGGACTCCCATACCCTGTATCCCCATCGACCATGACCGGCAGGGTGGAAACGCGGACTGTCTCTTGGATCTTGTCGCACATCTCCGCCATGGCGATGTATCCGGTGTCTGGGAGGCCGTGGGAGCTGGCGACTGCGAAGCCGGAGAGGAAGAGCATGGGGAAGCCGGCTTCTTCGATTAGGCGTGACGAGAGGCCGTCGTAGCTGCAGGGGAAGGCGAGGATTTTGGAGCGGTCGCGGTGGGCGGAGAGCATCAGGGTGCGGAGGTGGCTGGTCTGGGGGGTGGGGATTGCGCCGCGGGTGTTTGGGAGGGGAGGTGGTGGAGGGGGTTTGGGGAAGGGGAATGCATATGGAGTTGCCATGTTTGAACTTTGAAGTAGTAAGAGCTGTTAAAAGTTGTTGGAAGAGAGTTATAACATTAACAAGATGATGTTAATGCGGGGATGATGAATGTCCCCGCAGTGACATCAACTGATATACATTACTATACATGCAATGTATATACATTAAACCCCCGCCAGACTCCCAGGATCAACCCGTAGTATATCCTCCGCATTGATTTCATTCTGGATCAGGACGCGCCCTCGCTCTGCTGCCCCGATGACGATGTAGTAAGCGTGTTTGTAGCGGACTCGCGTGCCAGATTGGAACTGCTGCAGTTAGGGCATAAGATACAGCTATCGGGAATATGAGAATGGACCATACAGCCATGCTTCTGTCTCACCAGATAGTGGACTGGATTGCTTGAAGATGAATTCGGTGGGAAATAGGGATGGGAAATGACAGCCTCGAGGGCACTGTGCTGTATTTATATGTCGCAAGGCTGTGGAATGGCTGAATGACCGTGTCAGCCGGCATGAGGCTGACTGAGCCATAGAATATTGTCGAGTAATAAGGCTAGACATTCATTATCTGGAAACACTATCGACCAAACTGGGGCAGAACTTGATATATCGCAGCACAAGATAGAGGAAGTAGTTATATAAACACGAGACTATCAATAACCGGAATTATAGACTTTCCTTCCTTAAGATATTGGTATTGTATGAGTAAAATATTGTAAGAGCTATATCAATCATTATGGTGGTTTCTGTGATATATGACCTGCTTGCTTGGGTTACATGAACTTCCTACTCCAACTGTCAGATTCCTTTTTCTGCAGCTCAATCTCATGCAGCCAAGACAATAGATTGCTCGTCGTATTTCCCAGCCTATCGCATTCCCCACGTGTATCGCAGCCAAGCGTCCAGGGTGGCTGGGCGCGAATCCTGCAGTCCAGACGCCCGTATTTACCTGCGACGCGACCCCGATTCAATTGCCCACGGAACGTTCAATCCCTTGAACTTTAGTCGCAATGAAGTTTTCATTATCGCTGGCTGCCCTCGCGGTGGCTGGGACTGTTTCCGCCGACGATTACCTCTACAGCAGGCGTTTGACCAAGCGGTTTGTGGACAACGACGGAAATTATAACGTTTGTACGTTTTTCTCTCCTTAACTCTGCCTAGCTAATTGAGATAGCATTCTTCCATGTCAACGATATCCACGCACACCTGGACGAGTTCTCCTCCTCTGGAACAGAATGCGAGGATCCAGAGCAGGGCTGCTACGGCGGCTACGCGCGCATCAAGACCAAGGTCAACGAGCTGCGCAAGGAGTACCCCGACAATCTGTGGTTGAACGCCGGGGACGAGTTCCAGGGGACGCTCTTCTACCAGTACTATGGCGGGGAGAAGATCGCGGAGACGATCAACGACCTCAAGTTCGATGCGATGACGCTGGGGAACCATGAGTGGGACGGCGGCGATCAAGCGCTGGGCGAGTTTCTGCGGAATCTGACTTTCCCTGTTGTGTCTTGTAATGTTAAGAGTCAGGTTAAGGCTCTTAATAGGACGATTAAGAATTACCACGTCTTCCAGGAGCAGGGGATTGCGGTCATCGGCGCTACGACTCCGACAACGCCGGGGATATCCAGTGTCGGCAACACGACTGTCTTCCTTGACCCGATTCCAGAGGTACAGAAAGCCGTCTGGGAGATCCGGAATAAAACAGACGTCAACCGCATCGTCCTCCTATCGCATCTCGGCTACGACGAAGACCAGAAACTCGCCAGCCGAACCGAAGGTCTCAGCCTGATTATCGGCGGTCACTCGCACACTCTTCTTGGGGATATGGAAGACGCCCAGGGTAAGTACCCGACCATCGTCGAGGATCGAAAGGGGCATGAGGTTTTCATCGTCACAGCCTATCGCTGGGGCGAGTACCTCGGGGCTATTGATCTGACATTCGACCGCGAGGGCCATGCCCTTGCATACCACGGCGCGCCGATCCACATGGACAACAGCACGCGTCTGGACGAGGAGCTCGACGACAAGATCCAGGAGTGGGCTGAGGCGTTTGCAGACTTCGCCGCCGAAGTGCTCGGGACGACGGACGCCGTGCTGGTCCAGGAGACATGCCAGGAGGGCGACTGTCTGCTAGGCCAGGTGATGGCGGACGCGATGCTGGAGTACCGCGTGAACCAAACAGAGGGCACAGACGATGCGAAAGCTGATCTGGCTCTGATTAATGCCGGTGGCGTGCGCGCTGAGATCAACGAGGGCGATATCACCCGCGGCGAAGTCCTGACGGCGTTCCCCTTTGGCAATGCCATTGTCGAGCTGCAGTTCTCTGGGGCAGATCTGCGGAAGGTGCTTGAGGGTGCGGTGTCGTATGTCAACCAGTTTAATAACCAGGAGATTACCTCGTGGTTCCAGGTCTCGAGGGGTGTGCTTATCCAGTATAACCCGCAGAACGAGGCTGGGAGCAGGCTTGTCGATGTTACTATCGACGGTGAAGCCATCGATGATGCCCGGGACTACCGGGTGGTTACTCTGGACTTCCTGGCAGGCGGGGGCGACAATATCTTCGAGGCTACAGATGACTTTATCACGCTGGATACGCAGGATGAGGTGTTGACACAGTATATTGTTGCGCGGACTCCGCTATCTCCCCGGCTGGAGGAGAGGGTTGTGGAAAGCGACGGTATCTAATTGACATATTGACATATTGACACTTTAGCACTATTTATCTTAAGTTAGGGCTAGGTATTACTCCGAGCCTTATTAAAAGAAACCAACCCTCCATCAACCAAAACCTCAGAGCCAGTCGTAAACGTCGCCTCAAAGCCCAGAAACACAGCAACCCTCGCAACCTCCTCTGCCCTCCCAATCCTATCCAGCGGCGTAAGCCTAGACCCTTCCTCCTCAAACTCCACCAGCTGGTCACTAGTAACCCCCGAAACGCCCATTGTCGGCGTCTTGACAAACCCAGGCGTCACAGCGTTAACCCTCACCCCGCGAGACGCAAGCTCAGACGCCATACACTGGACCAGCGAGCCCACCGCCGCCTTGGAGGCACTATACACTGACATACCTGGAAACCCCATCTTCGCTGAGACAGAGGAGGTAAAGACAATTGCGCCGCCGTCGCGGATAAGCGGTGCAAAACGCTGCGCGACGAAGAACGAACCATATACATTCGTGTTGAATGTGCGAGCGAAGGACTCCTCCGTGACGCTGGCAAAGGGCTCAAGGTGGGCATAGCCGGCGTTGATGAAGAGGAAGTCAAGCTGGGGTTCGGTGCCGAAGGTGGATTTGGTTTCGAGGACGAGATTGTCGATGTTGGCGAGGGATGTTATGTCGCATTGTGCGATGTGTGCCTTTTCGTCGAGCTGGCCTCTTGCGGCTTCGATGGGTTGTTGGCTGCGCCCTGTTAGGAGGACTTGGGCGCCAGAGTGTAGAAGGATTTCGGCCGCTGCGAGGCCTATACCGTGGGTGCCGCCAATTATCACGGCTTTTTTGTTGGTGTAGCTGGCCATTTTGCTGGATATAGATGAGGAAAGATGATATTGAGTTGATGTTGTTAATCCCCGTCTTCCAGTACTCTACTGGCTTTATATACACATCCCGGAACATTCTTTCAACTTCCAGCTCCGTTAAAATGTTTATAAGCCCGGTGCAATTTATAATCATCTTGCCGCGTAGAATGGTGATATCTTGATGGCGTTGTATGGACCTCGTATTGTGGCTTGCTGATTCCCTTCCCAGCCAATGAAAGAATATTTAGACAGTGTGTTTCATGAGTCACTGGCAGAACAAGACCTGGCCAAACCTTGTCGAGCTGTCCTTAGATACTACTGGTCGAGGTGCGAGTAAGCATGCTGCAGGTAACCTGTGAAGCTGGAGGCTGCTGCCCTATACAGCAGAAACAGAGTAGTATGCGATATCAAGTGAGACACATTATCCTAATTCTACCATATTTTACTATAACTATGCTTGGCTGGTCAAGATATCGGGTCACCCAAGATGCCCATGCTGTTCAGAGACTCTTCTGCCATACCCGACAATTCCATTCCAGCACTGCGGATAAACACCAAGTACTTAATACAGCCACTGACTCGATATAACAGGTTATTCCAACCAAGTACGAACCCTTTGGATCGAATATCCGTTCCATGGACGGCAGGAAAGGTCCACATCTAGGAAATGCTGGCTGTCTAATTGATACAGGAAGCTTAACAAATGGTAACTCTGCCAGGACCGATGATCGTATAATCCAGATCCCTTAGGTAAATCGATAACTACTCATCTGTCACATTTGAGCCAGATCTTCTGTATCAAAAATGCCACAGTCTCATCAAGATTCAGCCACCTCCCAGACAGCTTGTGGTCCAACAGACTTCGACCCATCACCAAGCATCAATCCACTTATCCTTAGCGATGCAAGAAATGACCGAGATCAAAGAGTATTTGTGGTCAATTTGAACATTGCTGCTGATATGCGTGCAATCCTGGGGGAAGTAGTCTGCGTCGCTAAATCGGGAGGGATGTATACACCGTATGGGTTCAGCCTTCTGGACATCGAGGATTGTTAGGCTGGATATGTTGGAATGGCATCATAGCTGAATAAAGGTAATCTCGTCTATAAATGCATTCTGTGCAGTTAGATGACTGGTCTTGAGATTCATCCACTATCTTGCTACATTCAGAGTCTGGTTCCTTGGAACGCCCGTCGCCCAGCTCGTATTCCTCGGGCCTGGATTCCCAATCGGACCCTCACAACGCGGCAACCATACAGATGACGCCGAGAATTTCGTCTGACTGGATGATAAATCATGTCTTGCTGTCATCTGGCTCGAACATGAGGCTCTTGTCCTTGTAGGAGTTGGCCGTTCTTTCGTCTCTCATGTCCTGGTTTACTACAATTTACTACAATTCACTACCAAAGTAGCTATCACAATCACGATCTATACCTGTTTAAATCGTTCGTTTATCCCAGTAACTATCACGTCCAGGCAAATTCGAGACCGGCATCGCAGAGGCTGTGTCGCGATACTCCCATGAACCCGACGGCGCACGATCCAATTATATGCCAACTTTCTCACAATATTTGACCAATCGGACATTGCCGATCATTTTAAAGCCGTTTCTGCAAAAGCATTTGAGGATTAGCGGTTGGATTTGTGGCTGTGGGCTGAGCTCGTATTGCCCAGAAAGCTGCTGCCTCCTCGGTCGACGATCACCATTCCCAGCCGAAGACTTCGTTGTTCCAAGCTTCATCATCTTAAAACTAGGAGGTTTACTTTTATATCCTGGGAATAGAGGCAATCCCCCCGTGGAAATGGATCATTCACAGCACTCCTCGCCGGGCTACCTCACGCCCTCATTCCACTACCTCGCTCTCGATGGCGGGGAATCAATCGGGAGAATATCCACTACGCCAATATTGCATCCAAGGATCAGCCGTGTCAAGCGACCTCATACAAAGTCCCGTCGCGGCTGCTATAGTTGCAAGAGCCGAAGGGTCAAGGTTCGTACCAGACGCAGTCTCAAACGCAGCCCCAGGCGCAGCCCAAATTGACCGCAACAGTGCCAGGAAACAAAACCAGCATGCGCCAACTGTATTCGCAAAGATATAGACTGTCACTATCCAGACGAGGACCGAGAACGAGCAGTGGTGGCGCAAAAGCCGTTAACGCCCGCGTCATCGAACTCCGCGGACTCATCTTCAACCCCAAGCGCTTCAACCCTTTCGACTCCTCAGATATCTTTGTCCTCCTTTACTGGCGATGACCTGCGGTTCTGGCATCATTTCCTCGTCGACGCCCGGCCGCATCTGCCTTTCGGCGACGAGGACTCCTGGCTATCCACGATACCCGCCTTTGCTCACGATGTACACCCCCTTTCCCTTTACACCAACTGCATAACTAATCCTCTATAGTGCCCCCATCTCCTCCACGCCATGCTCTCCCTTGGCGCCTCCTACAGCGCCCTAGTCTCCCCCTTCGGCAAAGACCACTACTCCTCCGCCATCGCCCACCGCAGCCAAGCCCTCCAATCCCTCAGCGCAACCATCGCCAAAGGCGCCGACGCCACAGTCCTCGAAATGGATGGCGCCCTCGCAACCTGCTACACGCTCACCTTCCAAGCACACCACATGAGCGACGGCGTCGTCGACTTCGCCGTAATGGTGCGCGGCTGCGGCCTCGTCACGGACTGGTACTTCACGCAGCCCGAGACGCGCGAGAGCAGGCTCTTCAAGAACGTCAAGTCGCCGCAGCACATGGGCGAGATGATCACCGGCTGGCTTCCAAGGGGTGTATATCCGCTCTGTGAGGCCGAGAAGATCGATACCTGTATTGCTGCGCTGGATCGGTTGAGGCCGTTGATTGATAGTGAGGCGCAGGGGTGTTTTTATAGTGCATTGCGGCAAGCTTATGCGGCTTTATTGATATCGCATCGACATGCGTTTATGCAGCTGGTTGTTATATATGCGGAGTGGGCGCGGATGGATAATGTTGCGTTTCTGCAGTTCATTGCCCCTGGGAATCATGTATCGCGCGCGCTGTTTATGCACTATGTCGTGCTGGACTCGTTTATGAGGCCGGTCTATGCGGAGCTGATGAAGAGGCGTAATGTTGGGGCTGGCGGTGGCCATTTTCTGATTTATCGTTGGGCGGATGCTATCTATACAGGCTTGCCTGGGGATATGCGGGAGTTGGTGGAGGAGCCGCTGGGGTATTTGGCGATGGATATGTTGCCGGAGGTTGAGAGGCATAGAGGGAGGTATCCGCAGTGGGAGAGGGAGCTTGGGGGGTTAGTGGAGTGGCTGCGTCGGAGGTTTTCACGAGATATACTAGAAATGTATAATATATAGCAGTATACAGAGACGATATAATGAATAGAACTCAAATGAGATGTGATTGGCAGCTGAGATATTGACCACTTAGGAATACAGACAACCGATCTATCGATCATACACTCGCAACACTCTCACCCTGCGGGAGGTTCCTCCGCCGATGCTGCTTGAGCCACTGTCTCGCTTTGGATTCCCCCGAAGCGGACGAAGGAAGCCATCTGGACGGGTGATACCACCCAAGAACCATAAACGCTGTGAACATGGGCACTGCTTCAAGGACATACACCGGCCACTCGTGTGTCATGACATACGAATCTGTACCGCACGCAAATTCAATGAGTCGGAAGATGGACCGGACCTATTCACCAACATAATCAGCACATATGCCATCAATCAATATATCTGTAAAGGAAAAGGCGGATGACATACCATAATGAAGAACCCGGCAATATAAACACCCAACAGAACCTTCTTCATGCCCTCTTCCTGCGCCAGAACATCACTCTTCAAAGCGCCCCGATGAAACTTGACCACCACAATCAGGAACACGGAAAAGGTGGCAAGCTGTAGTGCCAATCCACTGATCAGGATCCCCGTACCGGCCTTCTCCAAGGGACCCTTCCATTCCCCTGCCGCTGCGACGGCGCTCCCGCCGCCCTGAGTGACCATCGCCCCGACGTCCAGCGTGATGAATATCTTCGGCAGCCAGTTTGCTTTAACGTATCCGCCGAGAACTCTTTTGTCTCCTTGTTCATTGTTGTCGTGGGGCTGACTGCTTGGTTGAGTTGATGTTGAGCGGATGATCCTGCTAAGCAGAATATAAAGCGAAGCGCAAACAAGTACAGGTGCAAGGACAATCATGGTCTGAGAAGCCGCGAATGTGCCGATGTCCTGGACGTTCTGGGTAGATGCCGCGCGCTGGCTGTAGCCATTTACTTCGACAAGGGCGGCGATTAACAGCGGAAGGGTGTAGCTGTGCCTGAAGTATTTGCCGCCTCTGTACGCGATGTATGAGACGTAGAGGTGGTAGATGAAGGGGATTAGGTAGAGGACTGCGAAGAGAATTGAGGCGGCGAGGGACGGGGTGTAGAAAAAGACGCTCCAGTCAGTGTCGTCGTCGGTCTCGCGTTTTTGGAGGTACAGCTTTCTGGCGTGCATCTCGGTGTAGGTGATCAATATATGACGTTTCAAAACTTGAAGGTATATGGTCTCCGTCGGATTGATGGTTTTCCATGGCTGAGATGTCGTTTATATAGCACCGTCAGGGTCATTCGGCTTTGCACCAAGCCCTGCATCGTATTCGGGCATTGCTCTTGCCTTATCATATTGGCCATGAGGCATAAAGCAGGCGTGAGGATGCCATGGGCCAAGCATCCAGGCATGAATATTTAGTGGAAGCGTGCGATGTGATTGGCGCTCGTTTAGAATGCGAGCACAGCCTGGTCCAGGTGTCAACTGCCATCACTCACTTCTCGGCAGACACGCGAGCCCAGCCCTGCCACCCCCAGGGTTAGGACGCATTAATGCCCTAATGGCAGAATACTATGGTTCAAACAGAATGACGCATACAAGCGCATTTGATGCAGCATGTGGAGTGGTAGATTGCCATATTTTAGGCTGAATGGCGTGACAGTGCAGAATCCGATCGGATGGAGCGTCGGCTATTTCCCGCGCCGACTATACTGGTAGAATGCCAGTCTTTTGTGACAAAATGCCCGCTGCTGATTCGCAATGCAAATCAAGACAGTTTAAATGTTAAGAAATAGTTGCATTCGGCCAACCTGAAGAATCACGGCGACTCTCAAGTTGGGTTTGTTGCGGAGTGTCGCCTGGCTAGTCGGCAAACAGACAAGATGGAGACGGAGCACGCAAGCGACACTCCAGCCGAGAAGACGCGCTCCGGCACAATATAAATGCTTCTCCAACCCCCTCACGATCAGACAATGTGGTACTCTCTTGATCATTCTCAATTCACAAAATGTCGAGTACTGTAACTACAACCGAAACTGTCCCGCTGTCGCTGTTCCCCGATGGTCTCAAGACCTCTGGGATGCACGAGGCAGACTGGTCGCTCGTCCGGCCCTATGAAGATTACCCCAAGCAAATGACCGGCCCAACGGTCTGGGATGCTGCTGAGTACCGGGATAACCCCGAGCGCTGGACGCACTCCTTTACCGCGGACGAGGTCGCCGAGATCAGTGCTGCGGCGGACGCCTTCATCGAGTCAGGCACGCCATTGACGGGCATCACTCGGGCCTTGTTTCCTCTTCCTGCGCTGGCCGCCAGAATGGATGCTTTACGTGAGGACTTGCTCCATGGCAAAGGGTTCTACCGCTTCAGAAACCTGCCCGTCAGGCAATGGGGCCTCCACAAGTCCGCGGCCGCCTACATGGGCCTGGGGACGTACTTGGGGTACTTCGTCAGCCAGAACGGGCGTGGCCATGTCCTCGGCCACGTCAAAGATCTCGGAGAAGATCCTACACAGACTTTCAAAGTCCGCATCTACCGAACAAACGCCAGGTTGGTCGCTCAGTCATCTCTCAAATAACAGTTCTAATTTTGCAGACAATACTTCCACACGGACGCCGGCGACATGGTCGGTCTTTTGTGTATCGCCAAGTCGCTTTCCGGAGGAGAGTCAGACATTGCTTCGACCCACCATGTATACAATGTCTTACAGCGTGATCACCCAGATGTTGTCAGAACATTGGCCGAGCCAAACTGGTACTTCGACCGAAAGGGCGAGGTGTCTAGCGGGCAGAAACCCTGGTACCGGGGTGCAGTGCTGTGGCTCGAAACCGGCGAGAACCCCAAAGTCTACTGCAAGTTCGATCCCAATAATGCCACCTCACTTGCACGATTCAACTCTGGTCCTGATGCGCAAATTCCGCCTCTCTCTGATAAGCAGAAGTATGCCATGGAGGTGCTGGAACGGACCTGTAAAGAGCTGGCGCTGCATATGATCCTTGAACCAGGTGACATCCAGTTTTTGCATAACCCCCACATTTTCCACGCGCGTACTGCGTACACCGATTACCCCCCTGGTTCGGTTGATGAGGAGGGGAACCCTCGACCACAGAGACACCTAATGCGGTTGTGGCTGGCAGTGCCGCAAAGTGAGGGCGGGTGGAGGACCCCGTTACCCGACTCCGACAACAAGAAGAGAGGTGGTATCCAAGTGGACAATCAGCCACCAAAATGCCCTATTGACGCAGAATAAATCATCACCCGCTAGTGGCGAGCAATACTTCATGTATATATATACCTTGATACCATTATGAGAGAAATGGAAATTGATGCCCCCATGAGCCACCTTGCTCTTGTCTATCGCTCTGTAGCTGTGCACCACCTACCCAGGGGTGTAGTCCCGTGTGCTCAAGTCCAGACTCCATGGCTGTCTCTGCTGGCTGCCACGTCCATCCCAGGTCAGATGTGAAGAGCATCAACTCGTCAGCTCCAGTCAGCATCGGTGGAGATATGTCGGTTGCTTGCGCAGAGACACCCGTAGTAGACGATGCAATACGCTCTGGGGCATGGCGTTCCGGTATCGTCCTGCGCGCCATACGGTAAATAGTGAGAGGGTTGAGAACGTAGTCAGGTGCGCTTTGAGCCGGAACTCCTGCCGGAGTCTGCCGCCCGGTGTCTTCCAAATCCGAGGGGTAAAAGTCGTCTGGGACTATGTTTCTACCGCTAGCTATTTCAGCCTCCGACCCGAGAAGCCTCGACATTGTTTCTGCAAGGCCGGCCTTTTGATATTAGCGATGGCTTCTATCCACCTTGAGGACACTTACCAAACGCCCGGACACAGCATTCAAGGATTCCATGGCCCTTAAAGCCCGTATATTGCTCTGCAAGTAAGGAATAGTTTGAACAACCAGGTCTTTACTGTTTTGTTCACGTGGATCGATAAGCTGAGTAAGGTAATACAGCATAATGCGTGAGCTGTCGTAAGTAACGGTCGGAAGCCAGGTATCCGACAGATTATGAGGCCCATGCCGCTCAGCCTCGGCGATAATCGTCGCCAGATTTTTAGCTGCCTCGTACAAGTCTGATCGCATCTTCTCGAGATACTCGCTTTGCTCCGGGGGAAATTCGATAGCCGAGCGCAGCTTGAATAGAGCCGGGGCACCTAGTCGATACAGATCACACAGTGTTTGGTGATGGGCACAGTGCATAAGCACCAACGCTCCTAGCTGGGATGAGGCTTTGCGTGTGTAAATGGCGGATGGGGTGAACTGCAGGTTCTCCGGTAACGAATTATACCAGTCCCAACATGCCTTGTCTAGAATGGCGAATTCCGAGTTCGGGAGCCACGGAGACATAGCTTTATCGAGATGCTTTATATAGCGGAGGACCTGCTTTCGAATCCGTATATGCTGGATAAAATACGCCATGATTCCCATGTTTTCGTCTGGATCTACTGGAGTAATTTCCGGTCGAAGAAACCCGAGAACCGTACCGTCGAGGGTCCGCGTAACACAAGGCGCCTCTTGGAGGAATCGTCGCTCATTGCACGGCAGCTGTATTTTGATATCCCTTTCTTCGATCAGCATAAGCTGGTCAACTCCACTTCCGAGCAGCGCATCGGTCACGAAACAGCTCCACATTAACCGACGACGAGCTTCCCTCGCAGAAACGGAAAGTCCAGGTTCCAAACAAAGAACGTCGGTGGAAAACTCAAGATTTATTTGCAGTGCCTGGGCCATACGCGCAGTGATCCCTCCTAGCATGAACGCTTGAGCAAAGTTGCCCACTCGTAATGCGTGGTCGTACAGGAGTTGTGAGGCCATGAGGTTGTCGATGGAAATCTTGTCCAACTCCTTTAGGACCATACTGTAAGCAGTTTCTGCCCAACGAGCGCCAGCCCTCAGTATTAATTTTGGTGATAGCTTGTGGCTAGTGGTGCTGCATTCTAGGGCATAGAACCTCGTCAAATTAGCCAAGATACCAAACCCAGAACCGTTGATCAACTTACTGTGCACCCAGGGCGCAAACAACGTAAAGCAGAGCTGTTTGTGCCTCCGAGGCCAATTCTTCGTCAACTCTACGGAGAAAGGAGGGCCTATGAAGAAAGGCAAAACAGCGAATGGGGTGAACATGGGCAAAGTAGTTATCAACCAAGACTGCCATCCTAGCTTTCTCGGGGAGGTCAAAAGATGTCAACCTGTTATAACCTTAGTATACATCATCACAGCACAACGGATTTGACAACTACCATGCCAAAGACGGAGTCTCTGCTTGATTTATCGGTGGTGCAGAACTTGGTCTCTCAGGTGCTTCGACGGTGCTTGTCAACCGTCGTGGCCACACAGGCTCGACGTTTTCTCCATACTGGCACTGAAGATGCTTTTCCCGGCATCTCGAGCATGCTGGCCGTTCACCAGAGCACTTGGCCCTTCCCAGTCGGCAGTCGGAGCAGGATCGGTACGTCCGCCTCGCTCTGGTATGGGCATTTGAGTGTCGAATCGCCGAACGACCGTATCCAGAGCACTCCAACTGAAGCCTCTCACAATTTCCGCAGCCATCTGGTCGTTCATCACATTTTACCTAGCGAGAAACCCTATCAGTAGCACTTACGATGCGTTTTGTGGGGTAACAGTGCTCTGTAAACCAGCTTACCTTACGAGCTCGACAAGTGTTACATCCTGCAAAATCAGTTAAAACGTAACAAATTAGGCCACAGATAATTCCTACCTGATCTAGACCGTCTATTTCGACGCTGTGGCTGTTGTTGTGGCGGATCGCATTCCATCCTTGGGGTGTTGACAGCGGAAGAATGGCGGGTCGTCGGCTCTCGGGGGTCGCGTCGGATGTTGACACACACAACAATCGCGCTGCTCCCTCGCCTTCCACGCCCTGCTACCAAAGCCCTCGGGCTGGTACATTTAACAATTATCCAGAGCTGGCATGTATTAATCCTTTTAGTAAAGTGTGAAATAATAATGGTTTTGGCTGATTTGTCCGTAGCTTCCCTTCTACGGCTGTGGTGTGCCTGGACACGTCAACATGGGCTGACTCTTCTATCAGACCAACTTCTCTCACAGTTCCGGATATTTATCTTTCTACATCTCAAATACAACGTTGATGGTAGCTGCAAAGTGTTTTTTGTCATTATAACACACCTCAGTCTACCTTGCTAATGCAACCCAAAACGTATCAGCCAAGCACTTGACTGCGAGTCACTATCGCGACCATTGTGAACAAAACTTCAAAGTCGCGATGTTTCCAGGGGCGCCAGAAATCGCCAATCCGGGCTGCACAGGCGGCTCCAACATGGCGGGAGTGGCGCGAGGAGGGTGACTTCTCGCTTCCCAAAGTTAACCCGACCACAGCCCGAAGGCTCAACGTCAGATAACCGAGTAAACGGCATTTGGCCATCGAGAATCGCGCCTGTTGGCTTTCCGTCATCGAGAGCATGTGGCGGTCGCCAATTGACGTCCGTATACGCTCATCCTTTGCCATAAGAACCGAGTCAAACTGCTCTCAGCCAATGCCGAATCTCAGGATTTGACGGCAAGTCGCCATCTGCCACGGGCCCGTCTCATACGATCAAGCGGCGAACCTAGGTTACCTCAGCATCGACTCAGACGCCAGTGCCACCACTTGCGACATGCAAAACTCTACTCTGTACCCAGACCAGAGCCCCAGTCCCAGCGGTCCAGATTGTTCAAAGGTGAGTGGGTGGGAGTGGAGAGCCTATTCCGCCACGGAAGTCAAGTAGCGCTGAGTTCCCTTCCACCGGCTGGGTCATGGCTCAGCGTGGGTTACAGTGAACCTTAGTTCTAGCGGTTGGAGAGGCTATTCCGCGGAACTCTAGCGGCAAGTCGGGAACTCTCGTGACATGAGAGTTCCTTTCGGATTCGAGAAGACACACGAGCCGGGGTACAGTGTTCTCTGCAAGGCCGTACCGGGGACAGGCGGCGATATGTCTGCTGTGGACACCTAATGCCGCGCTTAGATGGCGAACACCAATGTGAACATTGAACAAATGAACAAACAGTGAGGTACTAGAGGCTCCGCCGCCAAGTACTAGACTACTACCACCCTCATGAAACGACTGGCGAGAACCTCCGGTAATCGCTCGGTGGGAGAAGTCCACGATGCAGTGGGACCACGCACGTAAGTTCCGCTTCTACAAAAGCACGCAACGCTTGGAGCAAGATCGAGCTCTCGAGCTCGAACAGTGTGGGGGGGGCGTCGTTGCACCTTGCAGAATTTTTATCCCACATCAGCTTTTCCTACGGTTGACAGGAACTCGCTTAGGCCAGGTACCACTGCCGATCAGTTGTTGTGTGGGACAAAAAGGAGACTCGGTGATGCTCTTGCCCCTTTCAACGGCCGCTTATTTTTTGTTTAAGCGTTCCATGGAACCTCGTAGGCCCGATTTGACAATTCCTGAGAAATTGTTGTGCGGAAAGCAGTCGGATTGGCTGTTCAGCGCTTGAAATCCGGCTCTGCCCCTGGTCCAGACTTGGCGGCCCACGGTCGAGATCCCGACTTTTGTTCTCTTGACAGAGCCACGCACAGGCGCGTTACATTCTCTTCGATGTCTTTGTGCGACACGCCCGTTGTCAATGCGCCCGGATGATATAAAGACATTCCGAATATCTTCCAATAAGCACGCGTGCACATGCCTGTCAGATTGGATATCAACGCCTTCCCATCACGGCGTACGTACGCCAGGCTCTTTTAGGATGGCCTCCCAAGAAGTCGGTGGTGGTGGAGACTGGGGAGAAATGATCCACTGCATCTCGAACCTTTGGACGCGCACATCCATTCCTACCTAAGGCTGCGCAACTCTTTGACTCCAGTCTCAGTGGCTCACTAAAATCGGGCCCTGACTCGCAGCTGAGAGTCCAGACTCGCCATACCCCAGTTGCAGCCTTTTCTGCCAAGGCATGGTGATATTGAATGACCAGCTTGTTGCCAAACCCTGGCTCTTTCATTCCTTTGAGCATCCCCTGCTGTAGGAATTAGGCGATGTGGCATTGCAAAGACCGAGTTGCAAAACTGCCCAGTACAGCTCATTGTTGACTAACTTTCCAAGATGGGTGCCACGGTGCCACCGTTCTTTCCATTAGATCTCGGCATTTTCAGTCCCCACCCAAGCCACTGATACACGAATTGCATTCTGGGCCGGCCAATTGTATTGACGGCCGTTCTGGATTCAGGTACGTATCCAGGGCGGCCAATAATAGTCAGGGGCACAAATTTCGTGGATCGATTTCCATAGTCAATGTGGCCAATTGGGCTGCTTTTGAATGCATTCCCCTGCCTATCAGTGTGTCGTCTTGCCTGTTCCGTCCATCCACAGTCATATTGCCCAATCACTCCATTCACCATCAATGCCCCCATCGGCCACCACCACTTACGCATGCTTTGTTCCACAACGATCTCGACCAGAGGTATCCCATCCGAACGCCCTGGTCGAGACTCGAAGGGTAGACGTGGTGGCACTTTCGTGGAGTAACCGATTACTCCCCCCAAAGCTATATAAGATGGACAAATCCTCGTCCTGATCGTAATTTCATTCACACATCTACAGAGTTGCAATCCAACTAAGACACTCCTTTCAATTCTATTCTCTCCTGTTTCAATTCTATTCTCTCCTGTTACCTAGTGTAATTTCGTTTATTTCAAGACCTATCATATCATCGCTTGACGCGACCACACACTCCCTTCACCAAAATGCAACTCACCAAGTCCCTTCTGCTGCTGGCAGCCCTTGCCTCTACCTCCCTTGCCCGCCCTGAGGGCCACGAGAGACGTCAAGCCTCCACCACCACCTCGGCTGCCTCTTCTACCTCTTCTACCTCCTCTTCCTCCGCCGGTGCCGGCTTCGGTGCTAAGACCTCCAACTCCGGCTCCGGAATCACCTACCAGGGCAACGTCGGTGACCCCTACGGTAGCAACATCATCGAGATCTCCTCCGACGAGGCCGCGAACTACAAGCACGTCGCCCAGATCTCCGGTGAGAACAGCGAGCCCTGGGACCTCGTCTTCTTCAACAAGTACGGCCCCGACGGACAGATGAACGGCTGGTTTGGCTTCTCCGCCATCAAGCTTACCCTCAACTCTGGCGAGACCAAGTACGTTGCTTTCGACGACGACACCAACGGCGGTTTCGCTGCCGCCCCCAGCGGTAACATGCCCCTTGACGCTTCCGGCGGCTACGCCTCTACCTGGGGTGAGTTCGACTTCAGCAGCACCGGCAATGGCGGCTGGTCCGGCTTCGATGTCTCCGCCATTGTTGCCCAAAATGCTGGCCTGACTGTCCAGGGTATGAAGATCTGCGAGCAGGGCAGCGGCACCTGCTCCAGCATCTCGCCCGATGCTGCTTCCGTCGATAACGCCTACACCACTGCCGAGACTGATGTCGGTGGCATTGGCGGCAACATCTCTGGGGATGGTAACGTCGTGCTTGAAGTTACCGTCGACTGGCAAGGCTAAAAAGCTCTGTTGAGCAAAGCTTGAATGATTATGACACGTTATAGACTACCAATGAATATTAGTTTCTTTTTTTAAAACCTGGACATAGACAATTTCTTTGTTTGCCCTCGTAGGCTCAGCTTAACCTCCGCTCTCTCAATATAGTCGGCCAAGATTGTGCATGTATAGTGATTACTAATAATGTTTTGTGCAGTTATGCGCATTTGCAGGATCCCGAAATCCTTCGGACTTCGTTTGCCAACACCAACGCAGCCATTCCATCATATTCGCTATTACGACCCAATCATATGCTATCTCCCTTCAAGATCCAAGCACTGGACTATGGGTAGTCCGATGGGCTTCGGGGTTATCAAAAATGATAATACATAGAGGCTGCCCACATTCCAGATATATATACCCTCTCACGGTATAATATCTAGCCATATGAAATCTCAATCCAAAGCAATAATAACGACTTGCCTATACTCAAAATGTCCCTTGTCTGGCTCATAACCGGAACATCGTCTGGCTTTGGCCACGAATTCGTCACTCAAGCCCTTGACCGCGGCGACAAGGTCATCGCGACAGCACGCAATATCTCCAAGATATCGAACCTGAAGCAGCTCGGTGCTGAAATCATGGAACTCGATGTCACATCCCCACAGGCAGAACTAAATACCAAAGCCGCTGAGGCTATATCGTTCTTTGGAAGGGTAGATGTGCTTGTTAATAACGCAGCATATACCCAGTTTGGGTTTTTGGAAGATATGAGGTTTGTTACCCATCCCTTGTTGGCCTTTCAATTCAATTAGGGCTGGGGAGGCATGGCTGATGGAGTGTATCTAGCGAGGACGACTACGTGAAGCAGTTTACGACCAATGTCTTTGGAACCATCAACACGACTCGAGCATTCTTGCCTCATTTCCGCTCTCGCAGGGCCGGGACTGTGGTTAATATTGGTTCTATGTCTGCGTGGGAGACATATCCTGGTGTCGGGTCGTATTCAGCTTCCAAGGCCGCTCTTCGCTGTATGTTTTCATATCCTGCAATGTCTGAGTTGATAGTAGTCTGACAGCTTGTAGACGCCACAGATGCACTCGGTCAGGAGGTCGCATCACTCGGTGTAAAGACCCTCCTTGTTGAGCCTGGCCAGTTCCGCACGGAGCTTTTGAGTTCTCAGAATAGCATGTTCGTTGAGACGGACATTGCTGAGTACAAGGAAGTGGCGAGTGCCACGTTTAGCACATTTCGCAAGGTGCACGGGAACCAGAGAGGAGATCCAGTCAAGGGGGTAGCTCGCATTATAGATGTTGTTCGAGGGGATAATGAAGCCGCTGGGCGAGTCTGGCCAAAGGAGCTGGCTCTCGGACCAGATGCAGTTGCAGTGATTCGCAGGAAGTGTGAGGAGACGTTGAGGTCTCTGGCTGAATGGGAGGATCTTTCTACTGGGACAGACTTTGTCTGAATAGGTCATTAGTGGAGGATTTGGTATTCTCTTACCTACTGCTATAGCCGCTTTCAATCAAGTTGTAGTATAGCTTCAAATGCAGTTTTCTTTATTTAACACAAGGCCAAAGACTGTCCTTTCTTTCCGTGCCATCACTGTTGGACTTTGCTTGTTCAGATATACCCAGTTCACAAAATCCTTCTGGGTTCGGCCCTACAAGACTAACAGCCCTAATTTGTTTCATTCTCCACTCGATATGCACCCCTCACTGTCCCTCTTAGCTCTACGATAACTGGCCCGTCCGGCACGGGCAAGATCCCGATATCACAGAACAAACCTAAGGAGCGTCATCCGAGTTGGAGTCAATTTCCAGTACACCCACCTTCAGGCGTGGGAGTCATATAAAGCCAGCAGCCACACATACAACTGCAAAATCTTTCCACATCTTCCCCCGAACAATACCACAACAATGCAAATCACCGAAATCACCGTCTTCAGCTACAACGCCAACTACGCCAACGGCATATACACCATGTCGCACGGCCGCACAACCACAGGACAGCAATCTATCGTCGTGAGAGTCCGCACCGACAGCAGCATCGAGGGCTGGGCCGAAACAGCACCGCTGGGAAGCGACTACCTACCCAGTTCTTTCACAGGCGAACTGGCTGCGCTGAAGGAACTCGGACCGCATATCTTGGGTCTGGATCCGCGTTCACCAACGGCCGTCGACACGGTCATGGATCGCGTCATGATGGCTGGGATGGCGGCTAAGGCGGTCCTAAATATGGCCTGCTGGGATATTCTGGGTAAGGCCGTGGGACTTCCTACATCGGCTTTATTAGGAGGGACGCTTGGTGTAGATCTACCTGCGTTTTCTGTCATCGGTGTCGGTGAGCCAGCCATTGGAGTCCAGAAGGCAAAGGCCGAGCTGGACAAGGGACTACAGGCTATGCAGTTAAAGGTCGGAGATAACCCATTAACCGATGCGAGGCGAGTCAGGGCCATCCGGGAGACACTCTCAGACACAGTTGAAGTATGGGCTGATGCCAACGGCGGCTGGAACCTAGGCCAAGCGCTCACATTTGCGCGGGTTCTAGGCCAGGATATCGCCGTGGCGCTTGAGCAGCCCTGTAGACTTCTATCTGACTGTGCCGAAGTTGGACGTCGCACTGGACTGCCTATTGTGCTTGACGAGAGTATCGTGACGATGGCGGATCTCGTTGCAGCACATGCAGCAGGTATCACGGGGGTGAATATCAAGCCATCGCGGGTTGGTGGGCTTACCAAGGCACGCACGCTGCGTGATGCAGCGGTTTCTCTGGATATGATGGTTACGGCTGATGATACATGGGGATGTGCATTGTTAACAGCGCAGAATATACAGCTGGCTGCTTCTACGCCCCCAGATCGACTACGTGCTGTGGATCTCTTTGCTGAATGGACGAGTCCATGTATTGCAGAGATTCCGAGGATGCAGGCAGATGGCAGGGTTCGCCATAATGGTCTTCCTGGGAATGGACTTGGTGCCATTGACTTGAGTTACTTGGGGGATCCTCTGTTTCAGATCACAGAACGGGGTTCCACTGTTTTCTGGAAATAGTTCAGCTTTTTACATAAATCATAGAATCCTGTTTGTGACGCCGGATGTTAACATAGCCGGGAGCTTGGTCGGTCACTGCGAAGCCAAATGCGGGGATAACAGGCCAAGAGAGACTAATATGTACCCCAATCTGTGGGGTAAGACGTACGCAATCAATAGTGATAAGGGTATGGGGTATTGAGATATCGGGGGCCTGCCCGAATGGCCGGCAGCGTCGCCGTATACTCGCCCTATGAGGCTGGGCATGCGCATTGACATGATTGACTAGTTGCTAAACTGGATGCATTTTTAGGCGTGTGATAAGAGTGAAGCGGTATATAAAGGCTTCCCAGGTACTCATCAGTGGGTCAAAATTCCATTTGTCTCTTCTAATCTATACTATCAGTCATGGCTGATGGAACGAAGGAAAAGGACGCAGAATGCCCTGTATTCCCAGAGACCAAGCCTGCAGAAGTCCACAATATCACGACTGATGCGGTATTTGGGGATATCACTGAGGACGGCCCCAACTACCGTAACGTGTGTACCCTCAGCGTGTCTTGATTGAGTCTAACCGTCTTTCAGATAGGATGGATTGCGACCATCGTGCTCATGGCGAAGTCCATGATCGGACTAGGAGTCCCAGCTATCCCTGGAGCCTTCAATACTCTAGGCCTTATCCCAGGGGTCGTCTGCCTTCTTACCATTGCTGCCATGACCTGGTGGTCGATGTACGTTGTCGGGATGTTCAAATTGAGCCACCGCGAGGTATATGCCATCGACGACGCCGGATATATCATGTTTGGTACAATAGGGCGAGACTTTCTAGGGGTAGCATTCTGCATGTGTGAGTACAGTTTGGAATGACCCTTTACGAAAGCTTGCTAACGCAGACTAGACTGGATATTTGTCTCTGGCTCCGGACTGCTGAGTATCTCGATTGCCCTAAATGCGATCTCAACACATGGAACATGCACCGCCGTCTTCGTGGCTGTTGCTGCTATCCTTACCTACATCCTATGCAGCATTCGAACTCTGGGCCGGATGAAGTGGATTACTTCGACTGGGCTTGTGAGTATCCTGAGTGCCAGTAAGTACTTCAACTTCACTTACACTTCCAGTCCAACATCAACATCCTTGCTGAATTTACTCCACAGTCCTGATAGTCACAATTGCCGTTGGCGTACAGGACCGTCCCAGCGGTGCACCGCAAGACATCCCCTGGAAATCCGACTACCAGCTCTTCAAAAATCCGTCCTTCCTAGACGCCGTCTCCGCAGTCTCCAGCATCGTCTTTGCATACGCAGGAACCAGCATGTTCTTCTCCATCGCGGCAGAAATGCGCGAGCCCCGTCTGTATACCCGCTGCCTATTCTGCTGCCAGTGCATCGTCACTTCAACCTTCCTTACAATCGGCGTGGTGGTATACTATTACTGCGGGTCATATGTTGCGTCTCCTGCTCTGGGTTCTGCAGGCCCTCTCATGAAGAAGATCTCTTATGGGCTCAGTATCCCCGGGATTCTAGCGTCGAATGTTATTCTTTCTCATGTAAGACCATATCCTAGCGCTTTAATTTCCGCAGTACTAACTTTCCGTATAGGTCCCTAGCAAGTATATCTTCGTCCGCCTCCTCCGCGACACAAGACACCTCTCAGCCAACACCCTCCGGCACTGGACAACCTGGCTCCTCTGCACATTCAGCGTAGTGATAACCGCATATATAATCGCCAGCGCAATCCCCGTATTCAACAGCCTCGTCTCCCTTATCGGCGCACTCCTCGGGACCCTAATGTCCTTCCAGCCAATGGGCTGTATGTGGCTCTATGACAACTGGGGTAAAACGTGCGATACTTGGTGGTACTTGATGGTCTGCTGGAGCGGGTTTGTTATTATCGCTGGCACGTTCCTTATGGTTTCTGGGACATATGGCTCTGTTGTTGGGATTATCAACGATTATAGTGCGTCTGGGGGGTCTTCTGCTTGGTCCTGTGCGGATAACTCGAACTCGGTGTAGAACGTGCTCTGGACGTAGAATTCTGTAGGATTCGTCTTATTGGAAAGATACTGTGCTTGGAGATAGAATCTGTATAAACCTAACTGTCCTCATACCATATACTGGCTTATCTACAGGCCTCTAGGGTTACAAAGCCTACGTCTCCGAAGTATCTTATCATATATAATCCTCAGCGTCGGCAGAACAATGATAAAATGTTCCATTAATTGTAGATCGCAGTGTAGTTTAATTTATATTCTACCTGCTAATTCAATACTCGAACTCCAAGCCGCTCTGGCATCTACAGTTTCGCAGGATGGTGAGGGAAGAGATAGCCCTCAACAAGGTCCCTTGCAGCACGCGCAATCCCGAAGCTGAAGATGTAGCCTCCACCGGCGACACCTATCATTCAATATGTCAGTGCATGCCTTGGGACATCAGTGTATTTGTAAGGCTTCCAAGCATACCGTACGCATGAACAATCACCTGCCCGTCCTTGATTTCTCGCTCGACTCGTACCCCGTTGACCCGGGACGGCCGGATGCCTACATTGTGTCTGACAATTTGGTAGTCTTGTAGATTATTTGAGAAATGGTTCGGGAGATTCTTGTTGACCCTGTTTACGATCTGGACTTGTTAGTATGGTCCTACACTTGATGGAGGTACGTACATCTTGACACAGATCCCAATCTGGGTTTGGATCACTGTATAAACCGTTAGTCCATCTATTATAGATAATAGATTGCTGGAAAGAAAGGACATACACAGAACTCTTATGTCTCGTCCCTCCAAGAATAGCAGTCCCGTCTAAGCGCGGTATCACATATGTATAAGTATCGCCAGTATCACGCATAAACAGCTTGTCGTAGTCGCTCTTGACAAGCATGGTCTGGCCGCGAATAAGCTCCACGTTCTGGTCACGCACGTCGTTTAGAGTCAGCGATCCAAAGCCCGTGGCGTTTATGAGCACGTCGTGGCCTATAGAGTGGGCTTCAGATAGGGAGTTCAGCGTCATGCGCTTGAATTGTACGCCCGCGCTTTCGAGGCGCTGGCGGAGCCAGAGGAGGAATATGTCTGGGTTGAGGATTAGGCTTGTGTCTGAGATGGTTAGTATAGTATAACTGTGGACTTGATATAGATATTTACATGCTGTTCCGAGTTTGGCGCCTTTTGGTAGACTCTCAGGGGGAAGGAAGCGAAACTATAGACATATCAGTTCCTGCATATTGCATATCATACGTGAGAACTAACTTCGGGCATATAATCCTTCCACCAGATATCATCTTCCGTCTTATCATCGTGGAAGTCCTCAATGGGAATCTTCTTAATGCTCGACTCTGGATACGCATCGCTCCACCGCCACAATTCCGCAAACGCATCGAGCTGCATCTTGGCTTCTGCAGGCGACGAGCAGCCACCTGCAATGAAGCTCACGCCTGCCCAAGGACTCGCCCATTCGATCGACGGCTTGTCTCCGGGGAGATTCCTGGCGACGATCGTGACCTTGTGGTGGTGCGACAGCATGGAGGCCGTGGCCATGCCCACGATGCTAGATTGGGCGTCAGCTTAATCTACAGGTAGATATAGATATTAAAGGTGACGCACCCCGCTCCAACAATGGTGATTTGGGCCATCTTGCCTTATGAGCTACGGTGTACATGGACGGTGGGTATCTGGGATGATATTTATGCGAGAGTTGGAGAGCGGGCACCTATCGGTTTCAAACCCGGTCCAGTCCTTCTTATCACTCCATCGGGCTGTGAATCCGACTGAGTCAGTGCATTTGGAGTCGTTGATATGCCAATGCCACTTGCGGGGAAGATGCCCCGTGGGGAGATGACTCTTGATATGGACTGCAGGCATCGGCAGGTCTTCCGATTCTAACACTCCAGATACTTTAGATAATACCCTTTCAGAAGGCTGGTGCAGTTGGAGAAGTCAAGCCAATATAAATGATATCAGCATATTGATCACTTTCACCCCTTGGCAACTTAAGTTCGATATGTAACATGTCTACAAGTAGTATAAGCAGCTGACCAGTTAATCAATTTCAACGACCAGGAGTTTGGCTTAATTATGTCAGTACATATCAAATGTAGAGATGAAGGAGTGAATTTAATCTTGACAAGCTGCGAGCCTGTTGGTTACTACATGCAAATACGTTGATTTAGAAAAAAGGTAGACAGTGATATAGGTTTATTCTGCAAAACTATGTTATAGTCATAAGTCCTGACTCCGTATGTGATACACGAAGATACAAGTCCAGCGAATAATCCAAGAAAACCCAATCCTCCAGCCTGACCAAGGTAATTCTTGACCATAAATTATTGCTGCTTATCCTCAGCAAATATCTCCTGCCACGCCTGGCTGCATTCTTCACTGAGCTCCCTAACTACTCTATCGTCCCATTCTTTCACGACAAAGCCGATCGGAGCATTGCGGCGCACTGAACCCTCAATCACACGTCCAGTTCCCACCATCAACAGGTCGCCTAGTTGCAAGTAATGAAAGCCATAAGCATAATCACCAGGTTGGGGATCAGGGGTATCATCGTTGTACCGGCGTGACATCAGCAGTATATCCTTCAGGGTGGCCTGTCTAAAGCCCTCTGCGCCCTGGTCGGCCAATACCGACACGAATTTCGGAAACCATGTAACCCCATAGACAGTGCCAAAGTGCATATAGTACTTCCCATCGGGTCCTTTTATTGGACCTGCGGTATGTTTGCCCATCAACTGCCCACATTTCCGTAGGCGCTCTTCGTTGTCGGGGGCTTCTGGGGCAAGAAGCTCCACGCCCTCCTCGACGGTTTGAACGATGTATTCGGGCATTGTGAGCAGACTGATAAACTACAATATTATCGTATAAGCCAGATATTAGCTCAAATATGGGTAGAGTATATCAAGTATACACAACTTTTAGCATGTCGTGGGATAAGATGGCTTCTGTGGTAGTAAGACTACAAGCCGGTGCTGTTATTGCTATTTATACCTTTTCAAAAAATAACATTTGCGTGTTTCTTTTATTTTATCCCTTATAATGGTAAATTCTTTATGTCTTTCACCGACTGCCTATTCGTCTTCAACGTGAAACGTAACAGACCTAGGCTGAACTAAAGGATTGTGTTCAATTGACAATAGCGCCTAGTCTTTTACATCGATTATCCATAGTTTCAAAATGGACGACCTGTCCTGCTGTAGGACAAATTTGCTCCATTCCTGGGAAGATGTACAACGTATAATAGCGTACTTGTTTTAAGACTTGAAAGATAATGCGCTTTATTAGACAAAAGATTGGCAGTATAAAGAGCAAGCAGGATCAATCTCTTTAGCGAGGCTTTATTATCTCTTGGTTTGACTATTTTACAAAAACAATAGATCATTCTAGAAGGGGTTTGTTACTTCCAAAACGCAGACTACAGCTTCTAATCTTCCCAGTGGTATAATCCCAGCTCTAACCACGCATAATTCTGCAAAGGATTCTTTTTGGGAAAAGCTCATCCATGCAAGGTTTCAGTGATTCCCGTGCGTCGTTCAGGTGTGATAATCTGAAAGTAAACAACTGTTCGGAGTAGTTGAAACAAGCCGAATATCTGACTGAAATTCTTGCTTGTAGAGTCGGTTGAATAATTACATGTTTTACTCCTAATAGATAAAGCAGTGGTGGGCAAGAGGAACCTCCGTAGCAGCTCCTGCCTCGCAGGCCTCCCCATCCGCAATAACCGTCTACGGAGGTTAGCACGGTACTTCATCATGAAGGGGGTGGTAACTTACAAAAGTCTCCGGGTCGACTTTCATCTCCGGTGTGGCATTGTTGAATTTCATGTCGAGCTTGGTTATCGTGCGGGTGTTCTTGACGACCTCGACATGCTTCTTCAGGTTGTACGATTTCACAGAGCCGTTTTCCAGGCTGGCCTTGGATACGAACATTATGCTGCTTGACGGGACGAGCGGCTGAACGGTGGTTAGTTCGGACCCTGGTAAAGGGCTCGGAATTGTGTCGGACTTACAGAGTACATTGGCCGGGCAATCATCGGCTGTACTGTAGAAATGCTGCGACTTGTCAATATCTATCGTGGAAAAGTGCATAGGACACTTACGAAGCATTTGGATCGCCCTAGCATCGACGTTAGCTGTGCCCTTGCATCGACTTGGAAGAGGTAAAGGCTTACCATTTGAGCTGAAGCAATGAAGCCCTTTTTCAGGATAAGGAATGGCTTCGAGCCAAAGTTGGAAGGCTCCCATATCACTAAATCTGCAAATTTACCAACCTCCACACTGCCGACAACGTGACTAATTCCCTGCGCCAGCGACGGGTTGATTGTGTACTTGCTAATATATCGCTTAACTCGGTGGTTATCTGCCCCGAGCGATTCATCTTCAGGAAGTCGGCCACGCTCGATCTTGTTCTTATGCGCTAGGTTCCAGACGCGGACTATGACCTCTCCGCATCGACCCATTGCCTGCGAGTCTGACGACATCATACTGATAGCACCAGTATCATGAAGAACATCCTCTGCGGCAATTGTTTCTGACCGGATTCGACTGTCAGCAAATGAAATATCTTCAGGAATATTCTTTGAAAGGTGGTGGCAGGACATGACCATGTCCAGGTGCTCATCGACTGTATTGCAGGTATACGGCTTGGTGGGATTAGTACTACTAGGAAGGACATTGGAATTTTGCACGAGGGAGATCATATCAGGCGCGTGCCCGCCGCCGGCTCCTTCAATATGATATGCGTGCACCGTCCGTCCCTTGAATGCAGCTGCCGTGCGCTCAACGAAACCAGATTCGTTCAAGGAATCGGTATGGATCTGGCACTGGATGTCAAAATCCTCGCAAACACTGCCACTATTAGCTCCTGCGACCAGGGACTGTGCGCACGCCTTACCTCAAGCATGTATCTATCGCGGAAGGAGTACAACCCCAATCTTCGTGCAGTTTGAGACCAGCGACACCCGCATTGCATTGATCATAAAGGCCTGGCTTTCCGGTATCACTACCCTTTCCGATGATGCCGAAATTGACTGGTAGATGGTCTAGTGCTTGCATCATCTGCCGAATATACGTCTTGCTCGGGGTACAGTTTGCTGCAACCGTGGCCGTACTAGAGAGGTCAGAGTTGGATGTGAATAAAATCGGCAGGGCAAAAAAATACCTCGGACCAGTTCCACCTCCAAACATGGTTGTTATCCCCGCCGTGAGTGCTTCGACAGTCTGCTGCGGGCAGATATAGTGAACATGTGTATCGACACCACCGGCAGTAACAATCTTGCCCTCGCCAGCAATGATGTCGGTGTTTGATCCAATGACCAAAGATGGATTCACATTATCCATAACATCAGGGTTGCCGGCCTTTCCAATTCCCACTATGACGCCGTCTTTGATTCCAATATCCGCCTTGTAAATACCGGTCCAGTCGATTACAATAGCGTTAGTCACAACAAGATCCGCACACTCGTTATCAGAACGACCCGCAGCTTGCCCAATTCCATCGCGTAGGGTCTTCCCACCCCCAAAAGTGCATTCATCTCCATGTGCAGTGTGGTCTTTTTCAATCTTAATCCACAGGTCTGTAGTACCTAGCCGGATAGAATCCCCAAGGGTTGGTCCATACATCGCGGCGTATGATAATCGGTCCATCGTGTAAGGGCCAATATCATAATCGTCAACCGGTGCATCCTCGGGGGTGTGTCGGAATCCTTCCTCTCGAAGGCGCGATAGCACCTTGTTAGTATGTGATAGATCAATGGTTCCGGTAGCAATGCTGCTTCCACCCTTGATGGTTTTAAGACCACTGATCTGCGTCAAAGTCACGGTCTTGCTCTCGCCGGGCTCAAAGCGAGTCGACATTCCGGAGGGAATGTCAAGATGGTATCCATAAGCCTTGATGCGATCGAAATCCAGCTCTGGATTCGACTCAATGAAATGGAAATGCGATCCAACCTAGCAAGTGTCAGCACTCGGCGTTGAATCTCGAACTGAGTTTCGAATTGCATACTTGAATTGCACGGTCACCCTTATTCGTAACCCTTAGTCGAGCGCGCTTTCTTCCAGGATTAAGCGCAATCATTCCTTCTCCTGGCGATATCGCACCGGGCATCTTCAGCGACTGGTATTCCGATTCTGCATAAGATGGGAACAAGCTGTCTGGCGGAATGGGTAGGAAACTCCCGTACAGCGCCTTTTCGATATCTCCATCCTCACTACTAATAGGCTGATCGACGGTAACCAGATGCGTTCCCGTCGTGAAGGTTCCCTCGACTTGCAGCAAGGTAAGGGTTCCAACCACAGATGGAAGGACATGCCGACGGCCTAGGATTTGTTTTCCTATTGACATGAGCTCGGAGACGGTTTGCTTTCCATCGCGCATTAACTAGAACACGTGAGTAGGCTGATCTCGCTGTACATGCCCGATGACATACCTCATGCAGCACATTTGATAGCAATGCCTGTTGTACTTTCAGCTATTACCCCGGTTTCTCGTACAAATAGACCACTCACCACAGCTTCGGAATAATTTAATTTCACACCTCTTGCCAGGCGCCTCTGGGCGAGAAGGCCGGCTTGAGAGATGATCAGTTTATCCAACTACAGGTCTGTAAGCAGCTGAAGTTAAGAAGTCAAGATCCGGGGTCTCTGTCATACTTCACGAGCTATCAACTGCATTGTGGCGGATTCGAGTCGACGAGTCCCAGAACTGGCTATCAGCACGATCACTTCTGGCTCCCCAGCAATTGTCTGGGATTTCAGCACGCAATGGCACTGGAATGCGAATTGAGGTCGGCGAACAGGTGCCCTGTTTTCTCGGGCGCGGGGGGAGCTGGTGATGAGGTAAACGCCGTCGAGAGTTTAAGCCGGCAAGCAGCAAATCATCGCGGGAGGTTGCCGAGATGAGGAGTCCGTGACGTCATTTTCCGGTGTCAGCTTGAAAACGGGGAAGCGTTCAGAGCCATTCCATCCCTTCGCCGAGCTCTGTGCCTTTTTGTTGCGCACTGTTACGTAATTGCCGTCAGCATTCCACAAAAGCCTCGACTTGGCCCTGCCGTTGCGATTGCACACGGCCCCGAATTCCAGCCGCCTGGCGATGTCTTTTATTACATGAGCCTGAACATCGCCATACCTCCAGTGGAAGGAGTATCAGTCCATCGCAATGGTCAATGCGGCATCGCGAGAACCACAACTCGGGATCGGCAATCTTGAAGTACACTCCTTCTGTGGCTCTTCGTCCATATCCAAGTCTTCCTCGACATATCCGCTGAAACTTGTGTCCCCGCCATGCCGACCGACTAGCCAGGCCGCACTCGCCTTCATGATGAGTTATGGAGGGGGGCTTGTCGCCGGCGACAGGGTAGAGTTAACGGTCACTGTCAAGCCCAAGGCGCGCCTAGCTCTTCTCACGCAGGGGAGCACAAAGGTGTACAAGGCGCCGTCGAGATCAATACGTTCACGCCAGGACCTCACGGTTAGATTAGATGATGGTGCCGCGTTGGTTCTGTTGCCGGATCCATTGCAGCCGTTTAAAGATAGCGCGCATGAGCAATGTCAGATATTCTATGTTCGACCTTCATCCAGCGTGCTCGTCCTGGATTGGGTTTCCGCCGGGCGGGCGGCGAGAGGAGAGGAATGGCAATTCTTTGAGTGCAAGACGCGGAATGACATTTGGGCTCTCCCGGACACGGAGAAGGGATTGAAGGAGAAACTCTTGGTTCGCGATAGTCTTGTATTGAAAGATGCGTCCGCCTCTTCCCATTTTCGCGACGAGATGGATGACCTGGGCATCTTTGGCACCCTCATCATTCGGGGGCCCATGTTTCGTGCTCTTGGTGACTTTTTCCTCGCAGAATTCTCGCGCCTCCCACGCATTGGGCCGAATGGACAAAGAGTCGAAGACGATGGCTTACACTCAGACGGATATGTCAAGGCCTGGACAGCCGCCCGCATACGGGGATCTGTGGTTGTCAAGTTTGGAGCGCAAGAAGTCGATGCCGCAAGACATTGGTTGAGAGACATGCTGATGAAAGAGGGAACAGTTGCGAAGGAATTTGGCGTAAAGTCATTGCTGTGTTTACAATAACCCCTCATATCCTGCCAGTGGTGTCCCACTCTCCTCGTATATGAATAATTTGTGCACAATGCATATAGTCCCCTTGTGTTATGCACAGCCATGTGATCGGCGGCCGGGCAAACTTCCATCCGCGCGGACCTCCCAAAAAGGAAATTTCCTGCAATCGGGCTGTCTCTCGTCCGTCGCTCGCTAACTGATGTCATCCCCTGCCTCTGTGTCAGAAGATGGGCTGACGGTGGCTTGTGTCCCGAGACACAGAAACCAGAAATCATTGTGAAATCGCTCTGTAATTTGCAGGTGATTTGTCTGTAGGAGCCTCGGTTGAGATGGAGGACCGCGCCAGAAACCTTCGTTGCATGGTCCAGACGCTGGCAGGCCAGTCACAGTTTCTCGATCAACTTATACATACGATCGAGCCAATCTCACGCATTCCATTCCTTCGGTTTGAAAGTGGATCTGTTGTCAAACCCTTCGGGGCGCGTCAGCCAGCTATAAAGTTCTGCCTTCCAGGCGAATTCCTGCCAGCTTCGGGCAGTCCATCCCAATCGCCATGGCCCTCCTCGACCTCGTCGAAACCTATCACCAACCTCTCGCCTTCTTAGGCGCTTTCACAGTCCTATTCTACTTCGTGTCCTGCGCCTATCAACGATGGCAGCAATATCAATTTGCCAAAGCAAACGGATGTGAGCCTGTTGTGGGGAGGATCCAAAGCTATGATCCCTTTTTGTCGCTTGATAGGATTTATCGCTTAATGAAGATGGCAAAGCAGCGCAAGTTATTGGAATCCAATGTGATGCGTTTCGAGAACCTCGGCAATACCCATGTCGTCCAGCGTAGACCCGAACTGATTATGGTAACCCGCGAGCCGCAAAATGTGAAGACCATTCTTTCACTCAAGTTCGCCGATTACAGCTTGGGCAATAGGATCGATACCTTTGGCCCTCTCCTGGGACATGGCATCTTCACTACCGACGGCGAGGACTGGGCTCGGTCCCGCCAGATGATCCGGCCAAACTTCGTCAAGGAACAAGTCGCGCATCTTGAAGTCTTTGAGGAGCTCATGGATGATTTGTTTGCGTTGATTCCGACCGATGGCGGCACTGTTGATCTCCAGGACCTGTTCTTCGGTTTCACCATTGACTCTGCAACCGAATTTCTGTACGGCCATAGTGTTCACAGCTTGAAGAAGCGCCGGTCTGGAGTAGCTGATAATGAGCCTGACTTCGCAAAAGCGTTTGACTACTCACTAGCTGACATTACCAAAAGCTTCCGATTTGGCCCATTGAGATTCTTGAATCGCGATCCGAAAGCCGTGGAATCGCGCCGCATTTGTCATCAAATGGTTGACCAGTTTGTCGACAAGGCTCTGGCAATGCGAGGGAAGTATGACGAGGAGAAGGGTACCGATGAGAAAACAGAGCGCAGGTATATGTTTCTCTATGGCTTGGCTCAGCAGACAGGTGATCGCAAGCGAATTCGCGATGAGATCATGAACGTCCTTCTGGCCGGCCGTGATACGACCGCCTCACTTCTGGGTTGCTTGTTCTTTATGCTAGCAAAGCACCCCGAAGTCTGGGCCAAGTTGCAAGAAGATATTTCCACCCTAGGAGGCCGTGCTCCGACCTATAGCCAGCTGCAGAACCTGAAGTACCTCAAATATTGTCTCAACGAGAGTAAGTGTCCAGCTGCCCTGTGTTCACACCTGCAAACTAACTTCCATAGCCCTTCGCCTTTTCCCCGTCGTTCCACTCAATTCACGGACAGCCATCAGAGACACCATCCTTCCCGTTGGTGGCGGGAAGGACGGTCAGTCGCCCGTTTTTGTGCCCAAAGGGGCTACCGTGGGGTATAGTGTCTATGCAATGCACCGCCGCAAAGACTTTTACGGCGCCGATGCCGAGGAGTTCCGACCCGAACGCTGGGCCAATCTGCGGCCCGGTTGGGAGTATCTTCCTTTCAATGGCGGCCCTCGTATTTGTGTAGGCCAGCAATATGCATTGACTGAGGCAGCATATGTCACAACGCGTCTTGCTCAGAGGTATTCCGTTATGGAAAGCCGTGATCCCGGGCCTTGGGAGGAAAAACTGACTTTGACTGCGTGCTCCTTCAATGGAGCGAAAGTCTCTCTGCGGCATTAGCAACTTGTCTCTGATTAGCGTAATCCCTGTTTCAATTATATGACTTGACGAATTAAATTGATAGCCTTGGCACTCGGAATCTATTGCTGTGCGCCACGCCAGATGGCTTATTTCCGCCGGAGAACCCAGACGGTCTGAAGTTGAGCTTCACCGCAATGTTTATAATTCAAGAGTGTATTTTGTGCTCCCCGCAATCTCCGGCTTCAAACTACCAAGCTGCCAAGCTGCCTTGAAGGTCTCAATTTTTCCGGTGCGGGGGGATTTCTATCTAATTTCTCCGTCTCCAAGGGACTGGGATCGTCAGGTCTTTCCTTCATCTGGCATAGCCTCCTTGGTTAAGTATATTACCCGGAAGATAAAGGCGAAAGCATGGTGAATATAAAAGGCCGTGAGCTCCGCAGAGCTCAATAGCAACCCATCCACCTCCAGCCGCAACAATGGGTCTCCTATCAATTGCTAAATCTGCTCTGCTTCTGGCTACTGTGGCCAATGCAGCCAACTATACGGAGTGGCTAGCGCATTCCTTTTTCAGCAAGGGAGTCGCTTACTCCCGGAACTACGCCTACGCTGTTCTCTATACAGGTGTCGAGTACGCGTATAACAAAACCGGCGACGAGGCCTACTTCGATTATATCAAGACTCAACTCGATGGTGTTCTCAACGACGACGGCTCATTCGTCGATCCTATTACAGACACACTCTCGCTGGACGACATCCGCATTGGTCGCAACTTCCTATATCTGTGGACTGCCACCGGCGACCAGAAGTATAAGATTGCCGCGGACGGACTCCGCAAGCAGCTCGATTTCACGCCGCGCAACCAAGATGGCGGCTTCTGGCACCGAAAGCCTACCTACCCCAACCAGATGTGGCTGGATGGAATCTACATGGCGTCCAACTACTATGCACAGTACACCAGCTGGTTCCAGCCGGATAACAAGACTGCCTGGGACGATATCATCCTCCAATATGACTTGATCGAGGAACATACCCGGGATAACAAAACGGGCTTACTCTTCCATGGGTACGATGCGAGCGGTGTCGCCGTTTGGGCTGGTAAGGGTTATCCTCGTAATTTCTGTTATCACTACTCATATAGTCCGTGTTTTAGACCCCGTCACCGGTGCGGCGCCGCACATCTGGGACCGCGCGGTAGGGTGGTACTTTGTCTCCCTCGTTGAGGTCCTAGACTACTTCCCCAAGACTCACGCCGGCTACAAACGTACCCTTCAGCGCTTCCAGAGCCTCGCAAAGGCTATTAAGAAAAGCCAGGACGCATCTGGCGGCTGGTGGCTTATCATGGACCCTCAGTATACCAGCGATCCCAGGAACTACATCGAGAGCAGCGCTTCTGCTATGTTCACATATGCGTTACTGCGCGGTATCAGGAAGGGATTTATCCCTGCTAATGAGTATAGTGAGGTTGCACAGAGTGCTTACTCCCTTCTGGAGAACGAGTTCCTCTCGCACAATGCGAATGGAACGCTCAACTGGGAGGGAACTGTGGAGGTTGGAAGTTTGAGTTCGAATGGGTCGTATGAGGTAGGCTTTTTGTTCTTTTGTATTTGGCTCTTTTTGCTGACTCTCGCTCTTAGTATTACGTCTCTGTTCCGCTGGTGCAGAATGACTATAAGGGTGCTGGGCCTTTCATCTATGCAAGCTATGAGCTGGAGGCTTACTGAACCAACGTACACAATTGGACGTGTTAATATAGGCCACCGCTAGCAGTTAGAAAGATTCATGGTATCTATCTATGCTATTAAATATGTTCTGGTCTATATATATGACACGAAAATCGGACTTGTAACAACCTTCTCTCCGCTCCATTCTCGACCCACGAAGTAGACAGCGCGAGTTCCTTCTGTCTGACCCTCAATCGTCACACCTCCTCGGATTCGCCGTGGCAATTCCACGTCAGGGATCGCCTCAATACGAACAAACAACTCAGCACCGCCCAGTATTTCAATTACCTTGCCTCCAGGCTTCAGGGCTTCCTCCCAGGATGCCTCAATAGTAAACGTCGGCTGAGGCTTATGCGGGTTTCCAGCAAGCGCATCACCAACCTTTACATACCCGCCGAGCGATCCAGAAACAGTCACAGTGGCCGGTTTCCTGTCGTCCTGCAAAATAACATTTACACCGTCCAGGTCCCCGCTTGTTTTGCTTGAGAGTTCCACATTGTGGTTATCATTTACTCGGACATAGTCTTCCGGGTTATCCTCGAGTCCCCCAAATGGAACAATTCTCCCCGGCCGCACATCATCCGAAAGCGTGATCTGTCCATTCCATATAGCTTCTCGGTATCGGTCGTAAAGTCTCGCCCCACCCCATGTAACTCTTAATATCTTTGCTGGTTCATTGGATTCAGACCAAAAGTGGCGACTCCAGATCAGACCCGTGGCATCGAAGGCTTCGATTGACGAAAAGCCCTTCTCGCCTAGGAAGTGATAGATCAGCTCCACGGGCTTGTTTATCGGGACTTGGGCTTCGTTCCCCTGCACGACAGACCCGTCTTTAGTCGAAACAAGCCCGACGAGTCGTTGGCCTGTAGTCGCAAACGTCTGTCTGTCCCGCAAGGAATTAGCCACATCCTGACGTTGGAGTCGAGGAGCCAAAATCCCAGTCAGACCACCCCGGGCCCCAAAGACGGCTGTGCCTGGAACTCCACCTCCACATCGACCACGATGCTCATCGGAGTTCGCACAAACACCAAGCCTCCACCCCCTCCTCACGGCATCGCGCAGAAGCCATTCGAATTGACCCCAGGCACTGCCGATTTCCACCAGCCGTTCCAGCTTCGGATGATGCCAGGCAAGGTTACACCGACGACCGCCAACATGCGGGATCAGAAGGTGTGAGTCTGCATCCCTCGCGTACGTGGAGTATACTTCGTCCAGCGGCCAAGTGCCGGGAACAAGGTCCTTTGGGCCATGCTCGGACCACTCAAACGAGCGAGCGACATTGCCATGTCTGTCAAACGGGAACTCGGGCGGCTGGAACTCTGGATCACCCAGGAAGACGACGTTGTGATCGCCTCCTGCGGCAGAGTTCCCGCACCATTCTGTGCCTGGGAAGATCACAAACTTGTCGGGCTCGTTGAGGGATTTTATGAGTTCGGTTGTGGCGTCCCACCGGTCTTTGGTGATTTGGAAGTCGTTTGCCGTGTATCCGAGGACGTCGAGTCCGGCGATCTCACGGCCGTAGGAGAAGTTGTAGCTGGATGATTCGGTGCCGACGGTGTCGTCCGAGTGGACATGGAGATCACCGAAGAGGATTTTCGGAACCAACAGGTCAGAGGACACGCTGAGGCTAGAGTAGCTGGTTGCAACGGCTGTCCCACCTTGAGCCTTCAATGTGACTTGCACTCTATAGTCACCGTCACCTTCCAGGGTAAGATCGGAGAACACAGCATTCGTCCAGCCTTGCGATGCAACGGGGGCATTTCTGTCGATAATTATCGTTGAATCTTCAGCTAAAACTTGCAGGTTGAATAAATGATCCGACAAGTCGCTCGTTACGTTCCCCCACAGATCCTCTGCGTGCGTATGGATCGCGAATGGAACATTAGGCCTGAGGATCCTCGGTGACACAGCTTGAACGCGATGAACAGGACCCGCGGTAATATTCCAGGATATGTCAGGCTGGATAGGCGCAAATCGGCTACAGAGAAATCATTAGGCTCATCAAATAGTAAATGCCTCAAAATGCACTCACGAGGTCCCAACAGGGTCAATATAGAACCTCCAGCGAAAGTCCTTCTCAACGAACGTCTGCGCTCGTGTCCCTCTACTTCCGAATCGGCGATCACCGAGGCGAATCAAAATGCGATCTCCAGGATTCAGATAGCCATCATGAATGTCGACAATGACGGCCTTCTGGAACGGCCTCTCATGGCCCTTCTGGTCAAACCGGATTCCCAGCGACTGCACCGTGGCCGGGGCCTGCCCCGGGAACAGCCTGTTCGGTACGTATTCAGCGCTGATGTAGTTGTCTTTTGTGGGATCTGACGTCTGAAACAGCGCCCAGTCCTGAGGCCCGTCAGACTTGTGGGTTTGGTAGTCTAGTATCACAGCAGGTATGGTCTACTCACAGAGTAGAACTTGAAGGTCGCCTTGATCCATGCCCCATCTGCAAGGCCTGATGCACCAACTTCATAGTCCAGTATTATTTCTGTCCATTCGCCAGCGACGATAGATGTCACATCGCTTTTCACTCGACCGACAAAGGGCAGAGTCTTGGTATACTCATACAGGCCCTCGGGGGCGAAATAGTCGCCCGCCAATTCGTGCCTCTGGCTAGCACTGAGGTATTTCATACCTAGCACCTTGAGTATGAATGCTGATTATTGATTGCACGATTTCGACAATTCTGAGCAAGTCGGGGGACGGCGTCGCCTTTCCATTAGTTTAAATTGTTGGAATAGATATGGAGAGACCCACAACGAAGCGAGCGATATTGCGCCATCATAGCAACAAATCCCAACATCGCGCGACTCATGAATCTTGTCACTAGCCTGTCAAAGATCCAGCTTCGTCCTCCAAAGGCTTCTTCTTTTTCTTCTATGAGCTCCACTCATCTTGCTAAACGGTTAAATCCTGAAACCAGATATTGCGCCATCACAATGGGTTATCTCAACATCTCAACTCATCTGTCCATTTACATAAAGATAGTCAATGTTGAAAATGTTCACCCCCAAACGGGCGAGTTGTCTGCTATCCGAGTTTCTCTCTCCCACGTTCACGAGGCTCCAGCACAGGAACCATAATGGGCCAAATACAAGGTCTCAAAAAAGCCATCCGGCACGATCCCAACATCAATCGATTCGCCAGTCTCGCCGGTTACTGTTTACCCAGGTTACCCAAGGCTTCAGCCAACTACCTTGCCGCAAAGGTTCCTATAACACAATGGATCACAGGGTATTCACTTGCATGGCTGTGGAGTGACCTAGTAGCAGGTGAGAATGAGATGCAGGACGATTCCAAAAATTGAGGGCGAGTACTGACGAACGACAAACAGGAATCACAATCGGGATCCTCCTGGTCCCTCAGAGTCTGGCTTATGCTAAAGTCGCCGAAATTCCTGCTCGGTATGGCCTCATCTCAAGCTGGCTGCCCACCTTGTTCTATACCATCATGGGCACATCCAAAGACGTGACCGCCGGTCCGACTGCTATCATGGGCCTGCTAACAGGAGAAATTGTAACGGATCTCGTGGCAGAGGGATACAGTGCTGGGGCTATCGCCAGTGCTGCAGCATTCTGGGTTGGAGTGTATTCATTGATCCTGGGGCTGTTGCGTCTCGGATTCCTGCTCGACTTCATTCCCCTCCCTGTTCTCTCAGGGTACGTCTCCGGTGCAGCAATCACCATCGTCCTTCAGCAGCTCAAAGGTCTCTTCGGCGAGGGAATTAGCGCGGATGATACAGCTGGTGTGATCCGCGTATTCTTCCAGCGCCTGCCCAATACTAACTGGCGGGCTTTCCTCATCGCCTTGTCTGGAATAATCCTGCTGCTAGGTCTGCAGTACGTAGGCCGCAAATGGGGCAAAGCTCATCGCAGCCTCTGGTATCTATCCATCGCTCGCAACGCACTTGCCCTCATCATCTTCACCCTCATCAGCTGGGGCGTTAATAAGTCGCGCCCGAACGACCCTCTGTTCGGTATCTCCCAAGTCACTGGCGCAGGTATTATTCCTCCCCGGAAACCAGACAGCAATCTGCTTCTCAAAGTTGCGGGGCGCAGCGTGGCAGTCTTCATCGCTGCGGCGTTGGAGCACCTTGCTATCGGTAAGGCGTTCGGGCGCCGCCATGGATATGTTATTGAGCAGGACCAGGAACTTAACTATATCGGGCTGGTTAACCTCTTCGGGAGCTTTTTCACCTGCATGCCTGTTACGGGTGGGTTCTCGCGTACTGCTGTGAACTCCGAGTCTGGGGTGAAGAGTCCCTTGAGTGGTCTGGCTACTTCGGCCTGCGTGCTTGTCAGTATCTATAAGCTGACGGATGCGTTCTACTGGATCCCGTCGGCAACCCTCTCGGCGATTATCGTCGTTGCGGTCTGGCAAATTATTGTCCCCTTCCAGGTCTTCTGGCATTACTGGAAAACGTCTTTTGCCGACTTTGTCGGGAGCATGGTTGCATTCTGGGTGACACTGTTTGTGGATGTTGAGATCGGCATCGCTGCGGCTGTCGGTTACGGCCTGGTCTATATATTGCTCCACCTGGCTTTTACGCAAGTGACGATGGTGACAAGGGAGAACCTATCGGAACTATACCCTTCCTACTCATCATCATCATCATCATCATCATCATCGTCAACCAATCCCAGTACGGCCTTAACATTGCCCGAGGACACAATGGTCTTCATGCTCCGGGACTCCATTTTATACCCAAATGCTGCGCGCACTGCTCGTCAGATCACGAACTATATCTATTCATACAGCTCTGGGGCGCATGAGAAGCCATCAACCACAATGGATGGACCTCAGAACAATACCCAGGGAAAATCTACCGAGCGACTTTGGAACGACACCAAACTGCGACACATCCGCAATCTGAGGAAGGAGGCTGGCACGAGTAACAGCGAGGAGAGCTTCCTGCCCTTTGTTCGGACGGTTATTATTGACATGACTCGTGTCACGCACGTCGATACCACAGGGATGCAGGCTTTAGCGGATATCAGGTCCGCGCTGAAGGATTGGGCAGGCACCGATGCCGAGCTGACATTTGTCGGGCTGAATAATCGAGTCAAAGAGAGGTTTCGACGGGCGGAAAGCTGCTTTGACGAGTCTTCGGGTGAAGGCGAGCCGAGGGATGGGGGTTATATCGTGTTTGATGCTCTTCAAACAGCGTTGTATAGTCCACGTTCAGAGGACTTGAAGGGGACGCAGAACGAGTAGTGGGCTATATCGTAATAAGCCTATATCCTCGAAGGCATGGACAATACTACTTGCAGCTAACCGTCCAAGTATTCTCCTTTTTTGGCTCTGTGCAGCTAGTTACGATGTTTTCAGCTAGCCAGTACAGGTGGTAGTACTATTCTTGCGTCGTCCGGTACTTAGTAAGACGGTCCGACCGCAATGCAAGGCATAATTTGCCCGATTCACCCAACCGTGGAATTAGATAGAGGCGAAACAAGATAGGGATGTGATCTCCAATGCATCTGGCATGCGGCCGCCCATTTCCAGATCTTTGCAAGGCTTGCTGCTCACTGGCTGTGTTAAACCCCTTGATCGATAGATTGATAGATCTGTCTAAGGCTCCATATTTTCGCGAGTCCTGTGTTATCGTTCAAAACGTCCGGATACTCATATAAGTATTTGTTTGGCGATCGTTCTCTCCCTTCGAATCCGGAATCGGGGTGACAGAATTGTGAACATTGCACCAGCAATGGGAATTCTCCAAAGAAAGATGATGTTGTGCAAATTCAAGTTGAAATATATGGAACCTTAAATTCGTATCCCATATGCGATCTGTTGTTCTGTCACGGTCACCACTCAAAGCGAGCCAGAACACTATCGGTGTCGGCGTATTCAGAGGCAACTCATACTCTCCAGCCTTGCATGGTGAGACGCGCAGCACTCAAAAACAACGAACGGTTAATCTCTGCCATTCAAGTGCTCAATTATATTTGAATGCAAGGAGATATGGCTGTCGATCGCTGCTGTGAGAACACGGGCATATCAATAATAGCATGCTAACCATATGCCCAAAAGAACACCAGAATATTTCCCTTTAGATATACCATGAGTACCACCCAAATATGTTATCCGGTTGCATCTGCTCGGCCAATAACCAGTCGACAATGTATCACAGCTTTCAACTATCAATCATGCGGGATCATGCATCGGGGGCGCGCCGAACCATGATCACCGCCAGGTTGAAGGTTTTCAGAAGACCTCGAAAAATTTTCGGTCCCAATCGCCAAGACATCTAATATCAGATGGTCGATCTATATTGCGCGAACAGTTGGGCTATGCAAGTACGTCGATTAGGCCGCATTGACCGCCAGGCTCCATGTTCACAGATCACAACAAAGTACACTTTTCATGCAAGAGCGGCCCAGGATCGCTGAAAGTTGGAACATGAACGCCTCGTGGGCCCGCGATCTCCCATCCACGTATAGGAGGGAAGAGTTACCTTGGCTCATCGAGGTTGCTATCAACTCTGCCGAGAAGGGAACCTTGACTCGGGTCTTGCAGGGTGAGATGTACAGTAGCCTTCAGATAGCGAGCTGCCATGGCCAGGATCTCCTGTGTTCCACGTGGAATCTGATTTTCTGCTGTGTGACAGCTGGCCCAGTGGCACGCTGGTCTTCTTGTCTCCAGTATTTGAGTTTCACTAACCAATGGCGAGGACGCAGAAAGTGAGGCTTAAGGTTGCTTTTTTAGGTTCATATTTTTGCCCAAACGCGGCGGTGGAAGCAGTTGGATACTTACCGGTGGTTAAGACTCGGTGAGAGCATGGATGCGCTGAAGATAAAATCAATGGTGAGCGTATGTTCAAGGGTCAAGTAAATGAATGGAAACTTACAAGCCAAAGAAACCGGATCGCAACACCCTCGGCGACCAGGGATGGCGAGCTGCAGGTATCCGCCAGTGAGACGGCAGCTTCTATGCAGGGGCTTGAGATTGGTCAAGAGAAAATAGTGCAGGAATCAAAATAAGCGTGGTATTTCGGACTGTGGAGCGTGATCGCTTCTGGCGGAATCCGTTGGTGGTTTTGAGAGGGACTGCGCGACTGTGTCAGATCACGGTGAAGGACAATCCGTCTCTCAACGGCGAGACGAATCTAGATCTGCCACATACCGTTTCCCTGGTCTTCCGGAAATACTGTTGCTTCGTAGATGGAGGAGGATGATGAGTTCGTTTTCGACTCGGGGACGCGATAGATCAGATCAGATCGGCGGCGGAGTTTACTCAGAGGCAGGAAGAGAGAAAGAGAGAGAGAGAGAGAGAGAGAGAGAGAGAGAGAGTGTGTGTGTGTGTGTGTGTGTGTGTGTGTGTGTGTGTTTGTGCAGCACACGCTAAAATAGAAACAGGTCCATCATTCATCCACTGTTCCAGGTAAATTGTAAATAGTCCAAAAACTAAGGTATCGACATGACAAAGGAGGTATCTTAAACGAGTGCCAAATGAACGCCCAAATGACCAAATCCATCAAACCCAGTCGCTAGAAAGTATCAACCATGGAGGAAACAAAGACCCTCCCAATGAAGCCCACAATGCATGCATCCACTAAATCCACCCTATTTTTCTCAACTTCCATCCATCTGAAGGCTATTGTTGGGCCTGCTGTGCCCGCTTCGCTCTCAATTCTGCTTCTCGCGCATCTTTCTCTGTGGGTAACTTCAGTTAGACTCATATATTAAAGGTAGAAAAGAAGGGAGAGAACATACCCTTTGCTTCCTTGATCTCACGAATGGTTTTATCATGCATCCACATCAATTCAGCTTGGTACTGCGCAAGATCCTGGCTTGAGAGCTTGCTTCCAGGTTTCCCGTTGGCGTTGCTTCCATCCATGATATTTGCTATGGATGATCGTTCACTTATGGTCAACGATGGTGGATCTTGGAAGGGATGAAACAAGGAAGCGTCACAGCGAGGATGCTAACAGGTATAGTGAATGTAGTTGTAGATGGTAGTCAAAGTCTGTAGGACAGTATGCAAAAAGAAACACAAGTATTGAGGAGGCCTGAGAAAGCCAACGCTATGTGATTGTGGAAGTGCTGTCGCTTGTGGGGGGGCACCAGGAGGCGGAATCAACCGAGCTTTATATATCAAGGAGCACGGCATCAGCCATTGTTGGCAATGCCCGAGATGACAAGGGGAAGATCGGTATGACCAAGAAACAAAAAACAAGACGAGTGTTCTCCCAACCAACTGGTGCACCCATGACTACCTCTTGATCAATACCAACCACATGGCAGCCTTTTTGTCCTAACCGGTGTATAGATCTTAACTATCCAAGGCAGCATCGGAGAAATCCTCTTAGTGCAGTATGCGCCGAAGAAATTAATTGACATTCGAAACATACTCTCCACCAAGAATCTTCACCGTTGTGCCACAGGATTGGCGGGGTCCCTCCTAGATAGGTTCCCAGAGGCGCAGGGAGGAAACCCGATGCCGCAGCAGCGAACACGTAGTCCCAGTTCCGTGGCTTCTGAGCCCTGTGACAGCTTACCGGGATCATAGGTATGGGTTCTATTGGTCTCTTGGACACCCCGACTCGCTGACTACGAGCGCGGATGCAAATCCGGAGGTCGGTTGTGGACATTGTGGACGCTGGCCATACCAAAATTGGGCAGCGATGGCCCATTCAGGCTTGCGCGGAATGTCGGAGCCGGTATGAGTGGATTGACTGATTCATGAACGGGGGCAACAGGACCCATTATCGGATGGAGATCGAAATGGGATGCAGAGAAGGAGTATGACAAGAGTTGTGGCTGAATTACCGCTGCTTTCCCACCCCGTTGGGACTCGCAAGGCTCTTTGCTTTTTCCCGGCCTTCCACCCCCGTTGCACAACCCATCGATCTCATCCTGGGCGTTCGAAATCGCTGCTGTCTCCTTTGATCTTGCCGGGTGGATTCCTTCAGGGCCGCCATCCGCGCAGGCGATGACACGCCTAATGATCGTCGTCCAGCCCCCACTCCGCAGCAAACAACGCCCAACAATCGGCTCTGGCGGCTGCCAGCCCCGTGATCCGGATCCCTGTGTGAGAGGCCGACCAGGTCTGCCTCCTCTGTAAAGTCTGGTCGACAACTCCAAGTCCGATCTCCAATGTCGTCGTCGTCCACAGCCAGACAGGACTCCGAAAATTAGCCGACCTGTGTGCTGGTCCAACAAGACGATTACCGCCAGGTTCAACTTGGATTGTTCAGCATACAACGAGTAAGCCAAGACAGGGCAATAGCCAGCAGCGGGTTCGGTGCATCAAAAATTGCAACCCTCGCATGACCGTTTCTCGCGAAGTTCGACATCCTGATTCGATCTCGTGTTCCAAGCTGGCGCCTCCTGTTGGCACTCGCAACGGTGCAGAAGGAAAGGGCAAAAACAAACTAAAGGATAAGGTCGTGGAGCCGTGTAAACTATGACATCAGAGGGCGTCCTCCTGGTCGGTCGGGGAGCTCGGAAATTGGCAGCCAGCTCGCCATTTCACCGCCATTTGTGGGCTTCATCGATCGCTGGAGTATCCTCCACACGCGTTTGGTCCGCTCCAAGCGAAGAACAGGCTCTGTCCTACCCTGCTTTTGGTGGCCAAACGATTGCTTTCATCCAAGGGCTTCTGACGTGACTGATTCAACTGGAATCTCCTTGGCTACTCGTTGATCTCCATTGAGATGGATTGTCGGATGATATACATGAAAATCTTGGAGCCGTGGAATCTCAAACTATGTTTACTTTTTATATACACAGCACCCCCACTAACCGACGCCACAGGAAAGCTCCCACACGTACTCTGCGTTGATAACCAGATGCGAGGCTTCCTACAACCGTTCATCCTGATTCTGAAGAAGCAACAACTAGCAATGTGACACAAGCCATGTCGAGTAATCTACTATGATTTAATTCGGTGTCAACTTCATCATTCAGCTGAGCTTAGACTGGTCTGGTCCGAGTCATGGCTTGGTGATAAGAGTTGGGTGTGGTGAGGCTGTGTCACATCGTTCATCTTCCAACAAAGCAGGCGCGGCAAGGCATCTTCAATGTTGGTACTTTTTTCACACCCCCTTTTACTTTCCCGGACCAATCCAGCATACTCCGAGTGGGTTGCACGAAGACATCTGCTGGGATCGAAATTTCCCCTTGCCGGCTCCATCTGTGCTCTCCGGCTGCGATCCGAGTGGAACCTCGAAGATTTCCCAGTGATGAATCGTCTTTCAGCAAACGGTGATCGACAGCGCAGGGGTATCGGAAATCTCCTCCTCGTCTCAGCGTTGGCTACATCCAATAACTCCCACCCACCAGGTGGATGAATCTGAAATAAAACCTTTGCTGGCCGGAACAGCCGGTATCCGGAAACAGGAAACGGTGGAAAGAAATTTTAGATGGGTCATGAGGCTGAGATGGGTAGCCTCTTCCCTCCCCTGCACTTTATCAGGCTGACACGGAGGCGATCCAATGCCGAATCCAAGAGGCTTTTGCTTTGTCTGAGTGGACTGTCGACAAATTTCCTTGTCCGGCCCGGTGTCCGAAAGTACCATCAACCTTTTCTGGTAAAAGGGAAAAAAAGTACAGTGCATTAGGCATCGGCTGTGTGCCACGAGACTGGACCCTATCTTAGCTGATGATTCACTTTTGAAAGCGCACCACTTCCCTCGGTAATATCAGGCCTCATCGAACCACCCGAACAAAGAATTTCGGGCATGATCCTAAACCTACTATTCAGTGCCCGGGCGACGTCAAATCTCGGGGGCCCATCAAGTATCGGGGAGTACCATTCAACCAACAAGGTTACTCAAGCCTTCAACAAAAGTGAAGGCTCGATTCTTTCTTGGACTTAGTTCCAGCTGCAAACCTAGCGTTGGAAGGTCTACGATCACATTTTAGTAATGACATAGGCTTCAACACACTTCCACTTACCCTCGAGGCATGTCACCGTATTCACAATGTTGTCTTTATCTATTTTCCGAGAACCTCGACTGTACCTTGGTATCAGAACTTGGAGCCCAGGGATCATGCACCTAATCCGATGTTTCCTGGCCATACTGCCAACAGACACTACAGATACAGAGCACAGGTTGAATATCCCGGACTAGCCAAACTTTCGTTGCGCAGCACTCCCATGCGCTTCGGCTAAGTCCAGCTAATGGGATATGACATGCAAAGGTTGGTGAACATCAATGCAAAGTACTTCGACCAAGGTCCGCGGCGTACTTTTTTCTTCCTCGTTACACAGAACCATCTGCAGGCTATCTTTCATGATCCGCCACCAGGTCCCAGGATGTGCTTGGGCCCGGATAGTTCCCCAGCATGGGAATACAGAAAGCGCTGAGCTCCATATGTGCGACGTTTAGCAGAAATTCCTTAGGCGAACATAACCCTGTCACTTTTATTACGGAAACAACCGGAATTGGTATTCTATTGTAGTCATCGTATATTCATTGCCGAGGCTGTTCTATGCTTGAGCCTATGGGGACCGCTGAAGTAGTCTCATACCTCTTGCAACTGGGAATACTCATCAATACGGCTTGCCTGGCAGTGTCCGCACATCAGAAGCACGGCTGACTCAATTGTGCCTCGACTATGCCTGTCACTCTAGTTTACTTCCAGCGCAAATTATAATGCAGAATAAATGGCCCTTCCATATAAAATGAATTCACAACGGCGTGCCTCTAGTGCTTTAAATATATCCCAAACTTGGGAATTTTGTTATTTCAGGAATTACCACTTCTATTATATTAAAGAGGCATACGTGTAGAGCAAGTATACAGCGACTACAACAATCAGACATTATGCACAATTCACTCGAAACCTGAGACTCCCATCATTACCACGTATCTAGCATCTTTCAGATCTCAATGTGATTTCACACGATATAAGAGAATAACTTAATTTGGATTCAAACCTCTTCTCTGAGGCTGATACCACAGGTACCTCTTACACGTATTATGCATCCACATTCTGTTTAGACATCTCTCTGATCTAAGTTAGAAAGCGCACTTAGTAGCAATGTTGCCACCCATATCCAAGGGTTTTATATGTCTATAACAGAAAGCATCAACTCAAGTTCAATTGGAATGAATATGCTAGAGCGTAGTTTATAATGGTTGACTGCATAGGGCTCCAGCTCCAGTGACACTGGGAATGGCTAGATATATAGTCAACAAACCGTAAATAATACGCTTAGTTTTAGTAAGCTTGTTTGTTTATACATAGGCAGTTATCTCTATTCCCAAATAATATTGCCGCGTTTCAAATATTCCGCGCCAATTTGGAAGAAGACTGCGGATTTACTTGAGTGGGGAGGAATATAGGGTGATATATATTTAGGGCATGTCAACATACTGACATGTAATATATGATTTTGCTATAGATATATTAGGCAAACAATCCAGGCAAGATTCTATTGTTTTTGTTCATAAGATCGAGAGCTTGGCCAGCGATAAGTCGCCAGTTTCGAAACAATTGGAGTGGAGTCACCGGCTAGGCATTTTATGAGTAAGATACTATCGGGCCAACGCAGATATCCAGAAGACAATGAGCGCTGGATTTCCGGGATATCTAGTCGTCCATATCTTAGTTCAGATGCAGGCTGGTGCTTTACTTGCTCTTGTGGCCCTCAGCAGGTCGTGCGGACATCCTGGTCTACAAGAGGATATAAGTGTCCCCCTGTATTTTCCAAGGGAACATTTCACTCTGGCCGGGACTTCAAGCCAATTTCCATATCCCAATATCAATCGAAGTATTTCGAAGTATCGACAAGATCTGGCCTTCAAAGGCGGGTCCGCATTAGTTGCGGTCAAAAGCAATGCCCTGACTATGCTCCTTTGGTGTATAGTCCATGTCCGTGACGACAAGGTACCACTGTCCTCTGTCTCCACTCCTGAGAACAATATAATAACACTGGCCTGGTAGTAATGTGCGGTGGGACCTTGCCTGACCTTTGCCTCTCATCCAGGGCAACCAACGAGCAGTCGGTCGGGTCTACACTTGAGCAATCAACATTTGAAATGCTAGCAAAACGAGCCAACCACCACAGCCACCCACTTTGATGAAACTCCAAGACCGGGCTAGATGAAGCTCAATTTTCTGTTTATAGACAGTGGCTTTTCGGCCTCTCCGAGCGAGATGTGAGATCCCCCTAAGATCTATCTCGTCTCCACTGCGAACATCATGCCATTCTTAAATGCCCCACTCCAGAGTCCAGAGCGGTATGGACCAAGCTGACCAAGTGATTGTTCAAGGCGCCTTAGGGATTCGATAAGTCTATGAATAGTCTTGGCTGATTAGCATTTGGCAGCATTTGGCAGCATCGCCATGTGTAGTCACGTGCTCCCCCTCTCGTGCAGCCATCAAGCAACAACAACAACAACAACAGCATGAGTCGGTCAGTGGTTGTTTGTAAGATATAATCGAGTCAAGCGATATTTTGTGGCGCTTTGTGGCGCTTTGGGAGGCTGTCTCCAATTGTTTGGCCTATTTATATCATTCCTGTTATCTCGGGCCAGCACTACCAGAGCAGTGCTAACCCATCGACAAGTGTTCGTAGATCCTTTGGCAGGCTCTGTGGAAAACGTATTGACACGACTGTGCGGCTTCCTGATCGTGTTAATCCTGGATTTCCTGTCGATTTGCGACCCGCGTATTATCGAGAGACATGGAAAATGACTGCGGGCAAAACGTCGGTTCAACCTCCGGCTCGAACTCTAAGACCCAGCGTGCATCGCTGGTGGAGACGCGTCTCGTATCGGCCATGGAACGAGGCCCATTAGTTCGACCGGAGAAATTGCGTTCAGTGGATGGCTTCGAAGTTCAACCATGCAAAGAACGTTACCATTCAGCATCTCCAATTATTCTCGTGACGTCGTCGGCCAACAGGAGCACGTTGCGCGAGGGTTTCAGCCATGCATTTCCGGTAGTTCTTCCTTTTCTGGTTCATGCTGGGAGCTTTGGGGGGCCCCAATAGCCATTCCAATACTCCATCCGTCGCTCTTCTCCTCTTTTATCCTCCGGAGCATGTGCCCGGCCCCTGAGGAGCCGTCTGCTTAAGTTAATAAAGTTTGGAGTATCTTATGGAAGAGCTTGGCGATTAAACACGAGCCGGCTCTCGTCAGAGACTCAGAGTCGACGGCGCACCGCATATTCTTCGGCAGTTGGGGCACGATGAATGAGGTTTTGGCCCCAGGGCGCCCCTAAGTCGCTTTGGTAGTGTTTTCCAGCGATAAATTTGAACGAACTTATTGTGGAGAGTCTAACGCACGATGCCTCTCGCAAAATCTGCCCCCAGAGGGATGCCGCCTGACTTCGGCATACTTCTCAAATCACTCACTCACTCTCGCGATAGATGTTCTGTACCCTGGAAAGACACAGTCCAATTCGTTGATTGTCGCCTCCGTACCGGAGAAATTGCGGCAATTCCCCCGGCCCATGGATGCGGCCAACTTTAAGCGTTGCACTGTGCATCACCGGAAGGTCCACACAGCGCAGGCGCACGGAGGCAAGCTCGTTCCGGACCGGCGGCACTCGCAGCGTCAAGTTAGTCCGTCAATCAGCCTCTGTCACTGGGAATGCGCGGGGGAAGGATCAGCAGCTCAGCACGCGACCCCCCAACTCCGCACGGGCTCGAAGCCTTTCCCCGGCAGTTCAATTTCCCCATACTTCTCGAATCTCAATTCTGAGTCTCTCAACACCCTCGACCACCTATGAGCACGATCATCACCGCCCCCATTTACAGCACACACAACGCTGGGGGTTATGGGGCAATCAGCCCTGTTAAATTCAGCGCATCAACCCGCGACCGGCCGAGATGGATCCCCAGATCCCCCAGCATGACTCTCAAACTCCGAGGTCGACCTACTTTGAGTTGAGCTGGTCGATACTGAGCAGTATTGGGCTCTTTGTTACCCTTGTTGGAGTGTGGACTCTATTTATCAGCCGACCAAGTCCATTGACCTATATCCCGATTGTAGTGTCTGTCTCCTGCGCGATAGCCAACGGGGCCTGTTACTTCGCATTCTACACCAACCATGCAATTCCTAATAGAGCTGCTGCAAGCGGCTTTGCTGATTTCTTCTGGCTTGTAGGTAGAGGAGCCTTTGCAGAGCCTCCGTTTCCAGCTAACCCCTCGTCTCTGACATAGATCCAAGAGGCTGGCCTCTCCTTCTACAGTTACCAAATCTTAATTCACACCCTCCGCAATACCGCGCGTATCGTCTTCCTCTGCGTCTTTTGGTTTCTCATATTCGCGATTTCCGCCCTTCGCATAACGATCCTGGTCTACAGAGTCTTGGATATCGCTAGCGGCGCAGATACCCTTCACTACGCGGGACCCTACCAGAGCCAAATCGGCAAACTACACGTCGGGTATTTTACAGCAATCGCCGTCATCGAGACTTGGAGCTCTTTCTTCCTTATCCGTCTCCTTCACAATGCCTACAGAGTCTCTCCCAAAATTTCATCCACCAGATTTGTCTTTCTGTACCTTATGCGCACAACTGAAATCCGCGTCGCAAGCCTCTGTTTCATCGGCATCACCCGCGCAGTTACCTATTCCACGCAAACCACATCACAGTCTGCAACAACCGTTGCTGGGCAAATCGACCGATTCACATATACCATGGAGTGTCTGTTCCCACTGGTCCTCTTGTAAGTCCCCTGAGTCCAGAGTCCAGCAAAAGCACGCTAATCAGAGCATCCAATCCTTCAGAATTGACACTCTGTCTTCCAAGAAAATCAACCAGGACACACAGCTCGAATCCTTTTCCACTTTTGATCCAGTTTCCTCCTCACCAGCCAGGTACCGGAATATTCAAACCCACACTGAGCCTCTCCCTCCGATACCACGGCACTCAAGGTGGCTTTCCTCGTTGCGCGGTCACTCTGTGTAGTTATACGTAGCTTTTTTTTTTCTCTTTTTCCTTTGTGACCTTTGCGGAAATGATACCCCTGTCTTGGTTAAAAGTTTTTGGGTCTGTTATGGGATTGGTCTGTAATCTTAATTGACAACAATATTATGGTTCATGGACAATTTATGCTTTAGACTGCGGGAAGTGAGCCATGGCATAGAACCGCGGAGATGGTAACCGCAGCGAGGCAGAGAGTGCCTCAGCCCTCAGGCCCCAACTGGCGGCCCGCCAAAGTCGCCCACCGGCCACACCACCTCCACTCCTCCAGCTCCACGATCCTAACAGCGGATCTAACAAGGGCCGATCACGGGCTATGACTGGATAGGCTAGCTGTGGATGCTCCAGGGACTAATTTATCCGTGGGAATATCATGAAAGTAAGTTGATATTCACAGTGTATATGCTGAACTAAACTACCGTAATTATCTATATTCTAGATCACCAAAATCACCAAAACCCGATCATCAATCATACTGCGAACCTAAGCCTGACGAGAAGATCCACCTCTTAGCGCCATTCCCTATCAATACCCAAAATACCACACTGATTATACAGTTGACCCATTTTTGCCATCTTGTGCAACTCCGTGCTTTTGCACTTCATTTTCTATCCTCTCTCGTCATCTCGACGACAACTGTCTTCATAATATTCGGGTTGTGATCTAGTATGTGTTCCTGGCTGCTGCTCTCGCCGTCAAGCGCTTTTCGAGCTTTTGAGCTCGGTTGCGTCACTCCTTGCACCCTGCCAGCATAAAGCTCCTCATCGCGAGAGGTCAGCTCGATTGCACCATGATTGTTGCCATGGCGGGTGAGCGTGCGTCGATAGTGTGATTCTTCGCGGCTGTACGACGAGCCGTAACCGCCGTATCGGGCACTCGAAGGCCCACCCCGGCCGTATGAGGATCCTTTGAAAATACTGGCAAAGAGCGGGCGGAGGGATGGGGCCGATGTGGATATGATGGCGACGTTTACTTCGATTTGCGTCCAGAGAAGGATCTGGATGGCGTCGTAGGGAACATCTTCCGTGTTAAAATATCTATACAGCGCGTGCAGGCGGGCGATCGATGCAGCTGACGCGAAGGTTCCGGTCATAAAGATGGCAATTAAGGCATCTATGGTTTGAAGCTGTTAGCATTTGTTTTACCCTTTCGATTTCAATGCTTGTAGGCATACATTTCCTGCGTTGGTGGATATTCAACTTCATTAACTGCGGAAGAGGCAACACCAGGATGACCAAGTCAGTGAAGATTGAAATGGAGGCTGTCAAATAGTACGCCGCATTGAGGTTGTTGCAACCCGCAGGGAACGAGGGGTCCCATGCTCGCCATGGTTTGCTGTGACATTCAAAAGCCTGTGGGAAGAGGCGCATCAGCAACGCTCCACCACAGCTATAGGATTAGGATGCAATACGTACGTTCACGAAAACACAAATGATGGTATACAACATAACAAATACTCCGACCGCAATTACCTGTATTCTGAAGTTCTTGACTTCGAAAATACGGTAATACTGGGTCAGAATGCTGAACTTGACCAGTCCAATCGTGAGAGGGTAGACCATCTGGTATGCATACCAGTGTTTCAAGGTGGGGACCAGGATCACAGCTAGGTCTAAATCTTTCATATGCAGACTGATAGATCATGAACTGGAGTACTGACAGTGATTGGGAGGCACCACTTACCCTGTTCCCTGAGCGACATGAAACCCATTCATAACCGTCATCCCAATGGTCACAGCCACCGCGGCCACGATGAGATAGTCATCAGCGCCGATTTTGTGGACACGGAAAATGCGGCAATAGAGACGTAATGAGGCTGTGACTACTGACAGAAAACTAGCAGGCTCATTACGATGAGGAACATCGGCTGTTGCGAGCCATTGCTAGCTGCGATGTACGACGGCATGGATTGAGTCGAGCGGGCAGTGTCGAGGAAGCTGCATCTGACAGCAGCGTGATATATTTCATAAGGAGGGTGCACAGCAGTGCTTACAAAGGCTTTCTTCCAGCCTCGTTATAATAGAGGGCCAGTTTAGAGTTTGGGCCACTGTCGTATAATCATGCTCTATTATGGGAGAACTCAAATTCTGGAACCTGAACCAGAGTTTCGATGCCAGCCCTAGGGCGAAGCTGATCAACAATCGGCCATTGATCTGGAATGACCCTGGATCCTCCCCGAGTCATCGGCACCCCGAGTGCTCTGAGCCTGCTGGGGTCTGGACAGCGATCGCAAACCCAGAAGTACATCAAAGTCTACTTCCGCGCCGGACGAAGCGTCAAATCTCCGGGACGCGAATATTCGTCCAATACCTAGAGAAAAGCCTTTGGAAATAACCCACTGCTCCAACCATCTGGGCTCACTGGCAGCCGCAATCGAAAGGCCAAGGCAGTGGCCGTCCTCATCTGCCGGCGTTGCTTCATTTACCCAATCTATGACTGTCTCCACGCCGATTCTGTTGTTTCTCTAGTGCGAAGGGGCCAAACACGATCAAACTCCGATTTGCTGATGCAGGGGTGTTGGTTGGAGGTGTAAGCCTGTGGATTGTTTCGATCAACTAATCCTAATCCTGGTCGAATCTAATAATCGCAATGTGACGGAGGAGTATCTGGCTAACCAGACTTGAACACGGGCCTGGTTTCCGAACTAGATATCATCCCTCGTTCCACCGGCGTGCAGCGCGAGTGAGATCGCAGGGCTTCCACGATATTGGCCCACCCTTACATTCAAGCCGGACTTGGGGCTTCCAGATTCATACCCAACAAGTTATAGCTCAGAAAATCCCCCGAATATTGCCTTAAAGACTGCGGTCTCCCATGTGGCAGTGAAAACTCTGTGCGCTGGACCTCAGCGTTTCAGGGAAACTTTCAAGATGCGTCTTGCCAAGATTCTCTCGTCTTTGGCACTGTTGCATCTTGCGTCTACTGCCCCTCAGGCATGCCAACCCCAAAGGAGACAACTGAGTGGCCAGGAGAAGGCCGAGTACATTGACACCGTCTACTGCTTGACAAACCTGGACCCCAAATCTGGTCTGGCCGGTGCTCTCAACCGTTTCGACGATTTTCAGGCTGTTCACTCGAGCCAGACCCCAAATATCCACTTTGTGGTAAGCTTACACCCTCAAAGCTCCTTGAATGCATGACGGTCTTGCCCTTTGCCGATCATGCTGATCATTGTAGGGCCACTTTCTCCTGTGGCGTCGATACTTTGGTGCTTCCTATGAGAAGTCCCTGCGTGAGGAAGGTGCCCAGCCGTAAGTTACTAGCCCCTTCGATATTGCCTCTTTTGGGGTACACATCACAAGCAATACAGCGGGCTAACTGCACAATCCTTCCCCAGATATTGGAACTGGTCGCAAGATGCTTCGAATAACCCGACGTCCACTGCCATCTTCGAGACCGAGATCTTCGATCCCGACACCGGCTTCGGTGGCAACGGTGCGTGGGTTGGGATTAGCGATCCAACCAAGAACCCTTTCAACCTCACTGGCCGTCTTGGTGGTGGCTGTGTTCAAGATGGCCCCTTCACCGCAGACAAGCTCCAGCTGCACCACGCCGATGGAGGATGTCTCAAACGTGACTATATTCCTGGGTCATGAACAGCTTTGCTCAACAGAGCCTCGTCGGCCACGTGCAAAGCCAGACTGATTACGCTTCCTTTGCACGAGCCCTTGAAAACATTCCTTCCTTCACACAGCCCAACATCCACGGCAGTGGGCACTTTGGTGTCGGTGGTGTTCTTGGAACCCTCGGCAACCAGTATGAGAGCCCTGGTGATCCCCTATTCTACCTCCACCACGGTAACTTGGACCGCATCTTCTGGGAGTGGCAGCGAAAGGACCTCCCTACACGCCTACACCAAGTTGGCGGTCCGGTTAAAGCCCTGGACTTCAGTGGCAAGAATGTTACCCTTGACTTCAAGGTCAACATTGGCGCACTTGCTCCAAACCGCACCCTAGAGCAACTCCTGAACACCCATAGCAACGACCTCTGATACACCTACGACTCTGCTTGAGGTGATACCCTAGCTTCTTTTTGCCCTCTTCAACCTTCTAGGATGCTCGACTCCTCAGTCACTTTTGCAGTAGATCTTGTAGTCTTGATGCGTTGTGGGTTCATACATACATATATATCTGTATGTATGACTCTAAGATGTGTTCAATCTAATTAGAAATAATTTTCATTTTATTGACATTATGGGCCTGACAAAATAGACTTTTTCTTCTTTTTTTTTTTTGCCTACTTTACAGTCGTTTTAAAGGTTTTTCGTTCATCAACTACGGTAAATCTCTTAACCCCCGAAAACTAAACTTTCCGCGAGCAGTTCCCTGATCTCCGCGTCAAATCTAGCGGTGGGGAGCGAAGAATACGAGTGAAGTTGATAGACTCGAATTCATAAGCCGGGGTGATATCAACCACAGCGCCACAGCCGTGCCTTAACCCACTCAGTTAAGACGCCTCGTGCCAGGGATGGTGAAGATCCTATCCGCACGCGACCCTCGGGAATGTCTCTTCACTTGACTCTCTTCAGGTTCCTTGAGTGAATAAAGCTTTCGAATGGTAAACCCACTTACTGGGATATCATAGGCGCAGGCAATGTCGCCTAGCAGTGAAGCGCGTGTATTGTGCCTATCTTGGAATCAGTTAGACTTGTCAGTTGCTGGATGGACAACAGTTAACTCGTTAGTTAATGGTAAATCGTTAGTAATGGGATCGGAAGGATGCCGATGGAGCAGCCGTCAAACATGCCATGTTGAGCGGTTGGGGAAGACGATCGTGAAAAAGACAAAGAGCACCAGTTCGGGGCCAGAACAAAGAGAGCAGCAGGCCGTCTCGGAGCCAGAAGTGCCTCCGGATGACCGATTCCACACATTCAATTGGGTTCCAGCAATCCAGCACGAGCCGTCCCCCGCGTGACTCCACAGCCAATCCAGCTTGGCTCTGGAGTAAGCAATCTGGGGTGCGGGCTTGGCCTCTTGGGCACTGCGGAGGTCAGGCCAATTCCAGACCCAGAAACTGTTGGAAGGAGGTGTCACCCTCGCAGAGCTCCTGATCGGTCACAGAAGTAAGGCCGATCACGCCTTTTCTCGGCTGTCGTCCACCTTTTTCTGCAGTCAGCTTATTTACCAGCTACCGCCCCTCCCTTTCTTCCCCCTCGCGTTCTCTTGTTCCAATTGTCTGTCCCGGATGCCGCGCACTGGCCCTTAATCCTTTTTTTCCTGCGCCTTATATACGGTATACGTCGAGTCGGCAACCATGGACTCTGAAAAGCATCAGGTGCAAATGAGCGACGATATCAAGCAGCACTCGCTCAGCGCTGGAGATTCTGGCGAGGACCAGAAGCTCACCAGACGGATTCTGTTCAAGCTAGACACAAGGTAAGTGCTCAGTGTACTTATTGGCATTGAGTTTCATTTCATTCATTCCCTTCAGAATCCTGCCCATTCTGGCCTTACTCTTCCTCTTCTCGTTCCTCGACCGGACCAACGTCGGTAACGCAAAAATCCTCGGCCTCGAAGAAGACCTCAAAATTACAAATCATCAGTACGACGTCGGCTTGACCATCTACTATCTCTTCTATATCCTGAGGTGCGTGCTTTTGAAGTAACTTCGCAAGGTGCCCTTGACGACTGACTTGCTCTGCGAGCAGCGAGGTTCCAAGCAACCTAGTCCTCAAAAAAGCATCACCGAAGATATGGCTACCAGCACTCACTGCAGTCTGGGGCATTATTACCATGTGCCTGGGTTTTGTGCGTAATTTCGCGAGCTTCGCTGCGGTTCGCGCTCTGTTGGGAGTTGCAGAGGGCGGGTTGCTTCCTGGAATGGTTAGTTTGTGTGACTGGGACAATTCCCCCCCTTTGCTGAAAAATCGCTGACATCCAAAGGTACTGTATCTTTCGTCCTTTTATAGAAGAGGTGACTTGGCTCTGAGGATTGGTCTCTTCTATACTGCCGCTTCGCTCTCTGGCGCATTCGGCGGTACGTCATCCTCACCCCGCCATATCCGTGCGAAGCCAAACTAATAGGAACTATGTCTAGGCCTTTTAGCTCGCGGTTTGAACGAAATTGGTCCCAGAGGCGGACTAGAAGGATGGCGCTGGATTATGATCATTGAGGGTTTACTGGTCAGTGGTTTTTTGAGGTTTCCTTCTTTTCTGCGGCTAAATTGTTATGATTGGATTAGACATTCGTATGCGCAATTATCAGCTACTATGTCCTCCCAAATAGCCTTGAAACAACGCCATTTTTAACCGAAGCGGAACGCAGCTATGCTCGTGAGCGGATAAGACTTGAAAACCCCCACATACAAGAGTGGGCCTGCCCTATCTTTGCCATGTGTTTCTTGAATATTGACATGCAGCAGGGCAATCCCAGCCGAAGCAGAGAGCCTGGCTTGGTCAGAAGTCCGAAGAGGACTTCTAGAGCCCCAAATGTGGTTATCGGCAACGGCATACTTCGCTATTCTATCGGGCCTATATTCGTTCGGTTTATTCGTGCGTAACCCCCCCCCTACCTGTTTGGAGTTATAGTTGTTGATGAACATCCCTAAATTCAGTTGCCAACCATCATTGACGAGAGCGGGTTTGCCAGCGATGCGAACCAAACCCAACTGTGGACTGTGATACCGTACGCTGTCGCTGCTGTGTTAACAGGTAATTCTTCCCCCGTCGGCGCCTCGCCTCTCTCGCCCCTCTACTAACGGTGTGTACTTAGTATTCGTTTCCTTCCTCTCCGACCGCCTGAAACTTCGAGGTGTCGTCATGCTATTCTCTCTTCCGCTCGCTATTGCTGGGTACGGTGCTATTGCAAACATTCAATCCCCACATGCAAAGTATGGCATGACATTCCTCATGGCTACAGGGATGTACGCCAGTGTCCCGTGTATTCTCGTCTGGAACTCCAACAACTCAGCGGGACACTATAAACGAGCTACCACATCAGGAATGCAGCTTGCTATTGCGAACGCGGGAGGATTCGTAGCGAGTACGTCTCTTGTCCACAAGGCTGCTTTATTTACCGGACCTGGAAGTGGCTAACCCATGCACTAGCTTTCATCTACCCCAATTCAGATAAGCCACAGTTTCACCGCGGTCATACGGTCGTCTTGGGCCTGTTGGTCTTTGCTTGGTTTATGTACGTATCAAATTTCTCGGCGGTGTTTTCGTTACTAATGCAGCCGCAGGATCCTATTCAATATTTTGTACTGTGCCAAGATAAACAGAGACAAGAGGAACGGCAAGTACGACAAGTACGCGGGGTACAACGATGACCGCGACCCCAAGTTCATGATGGTCCTGTGATATGAATATATAGCTGGTCTTTGATACGGCACGACTATGTTTTGGATATAGGGCTCTCTAGCTCCACTGGCTCGCTCGGATTGAAAGTGCCATGGTCCATGACTAAGTATTTCTCTGGGGGAGGGGGCTTCAAATGGAGAATGTATAATTCCATCCACTGATAATAACTGGGTAGATATACGGGACAATGAATTATGACTGCTACGCGTAGTCTCGAACCACAAGGCTCCATAAAAACATTTCTCCCCTATGCGTGACCCACTACTGAAGACTACGTACTTAACTCCGAGTCAAGCTTCGGGCGTGACTCCCTAAATCGAGAATACCCGAGGCTTGGCACGGTGTGAACTCCGAGTAGACCTTGGCATTGGCTCATATTGTGGCTCTCACTCGCAATGCTGCAACTTTTCTCATGACAACTCTCAATCAGTGCGCTGTGTGCACTTTCTACTAGCTGTATATAACATTCTGCGTCAATATGACTCGTCAATCCCCATCGCTCTTCTACAAGGGCCTTGAGGAAATCGGCCTCTTCTCTCTATGGCAAGCACCCCGGGATGCAAAGCTACTCATCGCCCAGCGTTTCGTTCGACTGTTTGCGTATGGTGGCTCGACTTTGATTTTGGCTTCATATCTATCTGCTTTAGAGATTTCTGATGACCGCATTGGCCTGTTCATGACCTTGACTCTCGTCGGGGACGTGGGTATCAGCTTCCTCTTGACCCTCTTTGCTGACGCATTGGGCCGCAGAGCTGTTCTGACTCTCGGTTCGGCCTTGATGGTTGGCAGTGGGATTATTTTTGCATCTTTTGGGAACTACTGGCTCCTCCTTGCGGCTGCTGTTTTTGGTGTTATTAGTCCAAGGTATCTATCTGACCTCGATTCCAAGGTTCCCAACTGATATTGATACAGTGGCAATGAGGTTGGTCCTTTCAAAGCAGTTGAGGAGTCCACTCTCGCCCATCTCACTCCAAATGAGCTACTACGCGATATTCTGCTATGGTACTCTCTCCTTGGAACGGCAGGAACAGCTCTCGGGGTAATGGTATGCGGTTGGGCTATAAACCTGCTGCAGGCCGAGAGAGGCTGGGCCTATATCCCAGCCTGTCGCACGGTATTTCTCGTGTATTCCGCCATCGGGGCTATCAAGTTCATTCTTTCTGTGGCATTGAGTCGCAAAGTGGAGGCGGAGGCCAAGAAGTCGAAACCGAAGCAGCAGCAACCCAACGAGGCTAACGAAACCCAACCTCTCCTTGAGGGGAGAACGACGGAATCCGAACAACAGACTCAACAACAGCCCGAAAGGAAATGGTTACTCTCTTTTCTCGGCGACGGAGATCTCGTCTCCTTGGTGATTCGCCTTTTCATCCTCTTCGGTCTCGACTCGTTCGCTTCGGGTCTTGCTTCTCTGTGCGTTTTTTCTTCTCCTCTACCCCTTCTATTTGAACGCGTAAACAGTTAGTATAGGTTTTGCTAATAACGCCAGATCATGGATGACGTATTTCTTCAAGCGGAAGTTCTCGCTACCTGAGGGCAAGCTTGGCTCCATCTTCTTCACAACAAGCATCATCGCCGCCGGCTCAATGCTAATCGCCTCTTCTATCGCAAAGCGCATTGGTAACGTTCGAACAATGGTGTTCACGCATCTCCCGTCAGCAATCTTTCTAGCACTGATTCCCGTCCCCTCGCTCCTCCCGCTCGCATTAACTTTCCTCGTCCTCCGCGCCTGCTCCCAGAACATGGACGTTGCGCCGCGTTCTGCATTCTTGGCTGCAGCACTTCCGAGTGATAAGCGCACGGCGATCATGGGATCTATTAATGTTGTGAAAACCTCCGCGCAGAGTATGGGGCCGTTAATTACGGGTGTTCTTGCTGACAGGGGGTTCTTTGGGGCGAGTTTCACCCTTGCAGGAATTTTGAAGTGCGTTTACGATATTGGGATTTTGATTAGTTTTGTGGGATTGGAGAAGGGGAGGGAGAGGGAGAGGGAACGGGAGAGAGTTAGTCAAGGAGGGAATGAGGAGCAAGTCTGATTGCTTTATAGGCGCAGACAATACCATTGGTGCTATATATATATACATATATAGAATGGCGACAACGGGGTTATCGTCACATTTACTCACATCCCTGTGTCCCCCGTGCTTCAAAAAGGAAATGTTTCTACTGAACATCAAAGTAAATGTATTTACTCTATATAACAGGGTATAACTAAAATCCATTCCATGAGGATCTACTCCATAATCTCTAGCTTGTCCGCAACATGGAACGGAGCATCCGTCTTCGCCCGGACCTCGTCAACCTCTACCCCAGGTGCGAGCTCGGTCAGAGTGAGCTCGCCTTTCTGGCGATCCACTTGGAATACACCCTGTTGTTTTTTAGCTACAGGGCTTATACTTTGTAGTTTGTAGCCAGTGTCTTACCAGTTCCGTGATGATCGTGCTGACGCAGTTGGCTCCAGTTAGAGGGAGGGCACATTCTGAGACGATCTTGGATGAGCCATCCTTTGCTGTGTGGCTTGTGGCAACAACAATCTTAGTTTGGTCGGGGTTGGATATCAGATCCATAGCTCCGCCCATTCCCTTGAAGACTTTCCCAGGAATCATGTAGTTTGCTAGGTCGCCGTTTGCGCTCACTTGGAGAGCCTGTATTTCATGGTCAGTGATACTCAAGCGGGGGCGAGGAATATTGACTAACCCCCAAAATAGAGACATCTACGTGTCCACCACGAATCATCCCAAATGATTCAGTGCTATCGAAGGTTGCAGCGCCTGGATTCAGCGTTACTGTCTCTTTTCCGGCGTTTATAATGTCCCTACGGTGCTATCAGAAGAAAAATTCATATGAGCAGAGAGAATGGCATACGCATCAACTTCATCTTCGGTAGGATACGGCCCCTAAATTAATTAACTTTTCGTTCTATAATGGGAGCCTGGTTCTCGCCTTACCATTCCAAGTATTCCGTTTTCAGACTGAATCCATACTTTAATATCCTCAGGCAACATCGACGGTGCAAGTGTAGGAATACCTGTGCAGCATTAATGCAGTCCACACAGAAGTTTCGAGCAACATACCAACTCCCAGATTCACATAATATCCTTGTTTAAGTTCCTTCGCTGCTCTCTTGGCGATTCGGTTTCTTTGAATGATGGCGGGAGACCCATTCGATGCTGCTGAAACATCTTCCTTTGGTTCCCGCAGCTTCAGAATCTCAATGTGCTTCTTGGCTGTCGCGGGCACTATCCTGTTCACGAAAATACCGGGTAGGTCAACATCATTAGGATCGATAGAACCGACCGGGACAATGTTCTCCGCCTCAACGATAGTAAGGGCGGCTGCCTTTGCCATGATAGGACCGAATGCTTTTGTAGTGTAGCTAGGGCCCAGGTTGTCAATATCTGATGATTCAATGCAATGGGCCAGGGTTAACCAACCGAAAAACACAATTCCCAGCCTCGTCTGCCTTCCACGCTCGTAGAATAGCAACATCTCCGGTAAGAGCAGTTTCCATCAAATATTTCTTCTGGTTGAAAACCCTTGTTTCTCGGGGCTTGCCTTGTTCCAACACCTTGCCTGACGCATCGAGGCGTACTGGAATCTTGCCATCTTGGAGGAACGTGTCTATTCACACATCTTATTAGCCAAGAATTTTGTCCTTTGCAATGGCCAACCTACGAGCTCCAGTGGCAGTGTAGAAAGCAGGTATCCCAGCTCCTCCGGCGCGCAGGCGCTCTGCCAGAGTTCCTTGGGGGCACAGCTCAATAGCAATGTTTCCTGTGAGGTACTTTTGCTCTAGCGCTTTATTGTTTCCAAGGTACGATATGATGAGCCGATTCACTTGTCCAGAATGTGTCAGGGTAGAGAGTCCGCCTCTACCAGGAGCACCGGCGTTGTTTGAGACTGCGGTTAGGGAGTGAATGTTATCGGCCCCTCGCCGGCCAATTGCAGATATAATTGTGTCTATCAATAGTCAACTCAAACGATCAATTCAATCAATGATAGAACCTAATCACCTGCAACCCCGCAGAGGCCAAAGCCGGAACTTAGAATAGTTGACCCGCTTTTGAGGTCAGCTACAGCATCGTCAGCATTCTTGAATAGCTTCGAAGCTGCGCGGTCAACGCTTGGAGCGCGAGATAGCTTCTCAATCGTTGTGGTCGCAGTGGAATATTTCGCGAGGGCTGTAGGCGAGCTTGGTCGAGCCCATGTTCTCTGACACGCACGGAAGCATAGTTGAGCCCGAGCAACACTCGTTGCCTTCCGGGACAAAGTCAGCGCTGTAACTCTGAGCGTCGCCATGTCACTCGAAATTTATATTCGGTGAGATTATTATTAAGAAGAAATAAAACGATTGCAAGAGTTTCGAAAAGAATTGCGGCGATGACGTCTCGCTATTTAACAAAGGTCCTGTCGGCGCTCGGGGCTACTTCTAGACGCCGACGTGTGGGGAGTGGGCCCTTTCTTGCCCTCGCAAACTCCTTGGCTTCACCAGCAGTGAATACTAATGCTACTACGTACCTCCATACGGCTTGATAGTGTCCACTAGTATCACCCACTCTGCTCAAACTGTCGAAAATTGAATTCTAGATTGCCTATGTCGAGCCAGTCCCAGCTCATCATGTCGTCAAGCGGAACGTCGGGGACACTGGCTCCAAAGGCAGTGCCTGCTCGATTAACAGCGTCAATAATTTGGTCGTCAGACATGGCGGAGAACTGCATTGGTTCGGACCATAACATAGACGGCACGAATCCTTCTTGAGCCGTTGTCGGAGTGGCTCCAAATTCATCCAAGGTCGCCGAAGGGAGCGTTGCTGGATGAGAGGCACCTCGAGGGTCACCCTGCACTTGCGAATCCAAACTGGCCGGTATGCGCCGAACAAGCTGGCGCAGGAACCGCCCATATAGCACAGACGCTCCATTCCTGTGACTTGGTGTGGTTCCAATCCGTTCAAGGACTCCAGCTACTTCCTCAATCAGATTCCGGACACTTGGAGCTAAGCTAGAATTGCTATCTGTCGGCATCACGCTGAGGCTCAATGCAGAGCATGCAGCAAATGAAATCATGATGACGGTGTTGTTCGGCATTGATTTTAGCCTCGCTTCCCCTTGAATGGCTGCTCGCATAACATTCAGTGCCGAGGAAAGGCCAGCGGCACGAAAGAATCGTTTGACTTCAACGGGAGCTGTAGGGTGGTTTATTACGCCACCGTACGTTGAAAGCTGGGTATGTGTGACGAGGATTTCCACGTATGGTGGGAGGATAAGGGCTATGAAAATTTTGGGCGTCAGTATGTATGTTTTTGTGTAGACATTCCAAACTTACAGTGGCCTTCTCCGATTTCTGGGCCCCAGGCTTCATACCATGTACTATAGAAACTCTCTATCATTGTCTTGATCCTGTTTCCCGGTCAATTTATACATCAGGGTAAAGCTTTTGGGAAATTCTTACGATTGCGCCACTCCGGTCCCCGTACTGCTTCCCTGATAGCTGTCACAATTGGATTTAACCTTTTTGAATAGCCCATCCTAGGTTGTTATTTGTTAGACGTTGTATCGGACTTGGAATATGAACGATATAAGAAGGCTCACAAGGTCTCTTCGGAGTATAGCCATTGAATTCATAGCACCATCGCGAGAATCCGCAAGATCTGAGACATGCCATCGGTCACAGTTCTCAATCAACGCAGTCGGAGGCACTGTATAACTTCTCCCACGAGCTAGGCATACTCTGCGAGTATTAATAGATTTCAGAAACTACCACTGGATCGACACTCACCCCCGTTCGAGTACGAATAGTGCGATCCATGTCCGCTCTCGTCTCCGTAGCAATCTGCGACCCCAGTCAGAAGTCGGATCAATGTCGGCAAATCCATCGGTCTGCAAAGCTCTCCTCGCGTCAATACAATCTGCTTTGGCAAGCCTTCGTAGAAGTGTACTCTCAAAGCTCGTTGATGGTAAAACGATCTTGTTCAGAGATAGGTCCAATGCAACTGTCAAGGCCATGGCGATGTAGGAACAAGTGTCATCGTCCCCCAAGCAACCCCCCGGTGCCATCCATGGAACATTGACCATAAATGCCAGAACAATTTCAACCGACCTGAGGCGTTCTTTTATCACCTTGTGCACCAAATATTTGCTGTGTCTCGATAGCCTTTTGGACAATGCAGTAGTAGATGGTAGAAATAGGGCAGTGGCGGCCATGATTGAAGTGAACAGAAGAGCCGACTGAGAGCGAACAAACTCCACAGTATGAATAAGAGGATCGAGCCCCCATCTAGTATGCGCAAGATTTTGGTAAAAACTAGTGATGATCAGTATGCTAATTATGAATTTCGGCATTAGAGATACGATAGGTCATACAAAGAGAAAAGAGACTCGGCTTCGGGAAGTGTAACAAGCCCAACCTCCACGGGGTCCAGGTCTGGACCAATATCTCGACTCACTCTCACAGGCACAAAGAAGGTCTTTGCTGCAATAGCATTGCTTTCCAGACTCACTTGTGACTCCGCCGTTGGATGCGGAGTCGCCAACGAAGGCCACGTTGCTATATCACGAACATCATTTGGAGACAGCTGGAGGTCAGAAGCGCGCGCGAGTAATTGCAAAGGATTCTCTGCGTCATCTAGAGCCAGGCTTTCCCCGGAATTTGAATCACGGGGAAAGCGTGACGATTCAGGTTGATCGGGATCCTCAGAAAACTCCTCGCTCTCGTTCTGCGGCCGTTGGTTCTGCGTCTTGCTGAGCAGATCTTGAAGGTCCGCAATCACTTTCTGCGCAGCTTCAGCGGCTTGATGATCAGCCTTAGGCCGCTTGATCGCCTGCTCTATTTGATGTAGTGCTTTGTCCAGGCCCTTGCGTTTACTAGCAGTTGTTTAAGTCAGCATACATGTTGTTGATATAGTTATGAAGAGCGCGAGCAATTAAGGAATGGTAAACTTCACTTCTTTACTCCCTTCTGCCTTCCAACATGATGGCTCGGAACGACGCATTCCACGCCAACATGTTTACATTTATCGCAGGAGGCCTCTCCCTGGCTGCGGTCACAGCGTACTTTGCTTTTCCGGCAGTTGAGGCATGCGGCTTGTCGGCTGTGAGAGGCCCGTCGTTGATTCAAAGCTGGTGCCCGGCGATCCATACCTCGCAATCCATGGGCAGCTAAATACTGTTCAGGAAACTACTCGTCTACCTTGTCGGTCTCCGCGGTTGGGTCTCGGGCTAAAATGAGTCAGCCCCGTCAGTGCGGCAACTAGTTATGAGGTCCATCAAGCAGCTCGCCGAATGAGCTAGTTTCTTGCCCATTGAGTCTCGACTGGCAATCACCCTACGAAAGCTGAGGTCTGAAAACGCTTCCTTACTCAGCTTCTAACTAACTTAGTCAACTAACTAATTAACTATAGCCACCACAAGCTTTCATCTGGAAAACGGCAAAACCCCGCGCCCGCATATTATTAAAAAGTGGTCATGGCCGCAAATAGAAACACTCCAACGGGCCTGGTGGTTCTCCCAAGCCGTGAAATTAAGAGACAGATCCCGGGAAATGACTTTCAGAGCAAGTTCTACCATTCCAGTCAAATGGAATACGCCTACGGTGCCGCCACAGTGAGACGATAATATATGGATACCCAGCAGAATCCTCTGATGTACCTAGGTATCTCGTGAAGGGTACAGAATTCCCCACAATGTCTTCGCAAATAAACACAAATCAAGCGCCTTGACGTAACTCATAATATGAACTCAAAAACAAGACAGGTATATGCAAAATAGTTTATAACGATCAAACTTAAAATATTCACCCGCTTCTCCATAGTTCGCCTGGAAGAACATGACCAAACAGTAGAAAAGAAAGAAAAAAAGAAGAGCAGGAAGCATGTACACCACAAAATAAAGGGAATCAGTTTGCGGCTCGCAAAGCTCGCAGTCTGGCACCTAATCCATCCTCAACGTCTGCATCAACTTTTGTTTGTTCCTTCACATCTTCCTTTGGTGCTGAGTCCTGCTCTAGAGCAAGTCGCATATCCACTCCCGCATCGTCGGCAAGCTGCTCCATTAGGCGATCAACATCAGCCTCACCCTCAGCCCCATACTCTTGCATTGAAACGCCTTGAGCTACATCCTCGATGGCGCTGCTGGCAATCTTGAAGTCCTCCGAACGTGCGAGAAAGTTGTTTGCATGGGATACTAGCGTCTCGAGGTTTACACTCTTGGATGCAGCGTCTAAGCCCCGAGACGCCATCGCGAGGGTGCGCGATGTGTCCCGAGTGCTCTGTGCAGCCTTCAGTTCATTGATTATCACATCTGCACGGGCCGCTTCCGCTCGCAAGGTAACCTGTCGCCGTTTCTCGCGCACGGCGGAAGATGCATGGATCCGCGCTATCTGGAATTCGCGGTTTTTCATCGCCTTGTCGGCCTTTGTTTTTTCGGACTTGAAGGTGGCCTCCGCACGGGCGGCTTCTTTCTTCAGGCGGTTGGAGTGTAACTGTTGAAGTTACGGGCGCAGTTAGAAAGGTGTCTTCAGAAAATCTCAAAAATTCGGGGACGAGAGCTGCTGTATTAGCTGAGGGTCTGGTCACAAGACTGACTCACCTTGACATTGGTACGCGCTTCAAAAATGGGGTCTTTTCGAACCATCTTGGATTTTTGTGACAATCGTGTTGAAAACTATCAGTGCAATACAAAACACAAGAACTGGACAGAAATGTGGTCTGTCTGAGAATCTGGATGGTTGGTGAGGTGAAAAAGAAGGTGGGCCTGGCTAGAACTGAGGGGATGGATGTCTGGTGTGGCGAACGTGATCCCGAGTCCTCGCACTGGAGTCCAATGAACTTTTCCAAGAATGTTGGCTAATTGTGTGGATTTATAGTTATTCTATAGTTACTGTGATTTCCGCTCATTCAAAAACAGCAACAAAGAACAGAGTGAAAATTCACTGTATCACTCTTCCTGGGTCGGCAGTCGTAACCCCAGTCGATCCGCAACCGGCTAGGAGAGAGCAGATCATCACCCCACACTGCCCAGTATACAACAGCGCCTAAAACTACCTTACTAGACAAAGAATATCTATACTTGAAAGTTCAAACATTGGCTTGTAAGTTGATCGACAGTGAAAAACGCTAATATACAAACTATCGTAAGTCCATTCCCTTCAGCAGAGACGTCAACGCCTCTTTTGGGCTGGCCGAACTCCGTGAACTCCGCATGACCTTGTACCGCTTTCCCAAATTGTTGCGCCGACTGCTCTCGAACGGCTTTAAACCGCTCAATATTATCCTACGTCGTTCAGGCTTTTCAAGAAGATCTATCGCCGATGCCAGTGTTAATAAAGATTCCCAGCTCCATCGACCCTCTGCAGCATCGGTAACAGAACGCTCTTCCTGATAGAACCTCTCACGCACCGCCAGCTGCAATGCCCTGCCCGTCGCATCGCGAAGAGGACGCGCCATGGCTGGGTTGCACGCTAGGAGTCTTGCAAGAAGTCGAATTCGGAAGGCCGTTCGGTTGCTCGATGTCTTCGAGTGAGACAGGCTCGGTGTCAAAATCAACCATAGAATCAAATGAAAATGCTGATAGATCTCCTGAGTCGAGAACGTCAAAGGCGAACCCATCTTCAAGGACTGAAGAATCTGACTTAGTGGATGAATCACCGTGGAATAAGCGGTGGAAGTCATCGTCAGAAAGAGGAGCTGTAGCGTCATTAGGCTCGTGTTTAACGCTGGTACCGAGGTCGAAAAGCGAGAGGGTACTTCCATCTCCTTCGAGTCCACCGACTGACACTGCAGGTCACACAACATCGCTGCAGGATGTTGTGTCAGGTCGGAAGACTCTGCCAGAGAGGAAGGTTTCAAGGTAGGTGAGTAGTCGGTAACAGAGGGTGTCGGGAAGGGAATTCGGTCGAGGGCTATTTCATCACCCTCTTGCTTAAATAAAGTGGGAGTAAGAGTCGGCGATACCGATGCGGGAGAGGCGGCCCTTGGGGTGCTGTGACGGGACCCTCGGACCTCTGCTGAGAGTTGTGCAACTTGCTGGCTTAGACGGTTGTTCTCAGCTTCCATCTGAGCGAGTCGCTGGATGAGGAACTGGTTCTGTTGTTCCATGTCGATCTTCTCATTTTCTAGCTTTTCCATTTCCAATCTCTTGCGCTCGCGAGAAGTCTGAGCAGCTGCGCGATTGCGAAGAACCCGCTCAATCCGACGCTGCTCCTTTTCATCGTCCGTCTTAGCGCGTTTCCTTCAGGCCATGTTAGCTCAGCTTGAACGGTTCCAATCTAAGTCAAGCTATTTACACGTACCTTGGAGGCAAGTTCGTTTTGGGAACTGGTAATTCCTGGCCCCAGGACTTCCTCTTCTTCGCTGGCTTCTTTTCATCTGACTTACTCTCCATTTCGGCATCCTCGAATTCAAGGGATGTGTCGGCCGGGGAAACAGTAAGGACAGGAACCTCCAATGATGGGGTCGATGGCAAAGAGTCTGTGAAAGTGTCGTCCATTTTCACTGGCAACGACTGGTCTGGCAGTGATTTCAAATTGACTCAGTGATAATAATCCAATTACACTGATAAAATCAATTTTATGAGAAGAGTACTTTGTCGTGTTTTGAGTTGGTTCGGATGAGACTTGAATATCTTGCCTAGGTCATTAAGACAAAGGCCACGGTATCATCACGGAATCGAAGCCGGAAGCCAGATCCCAGCCAGTGAAAATTTGGGGCACAGGTACCAAAGATAGCAGAAGGTGGAGAGGGTAAAAAGGACAGCTGTTCATAAAAAGATGGGTTGTGGTCCTGTTCTGACTTGCGAGACGGGGAATCCGTCGCCTCTTTTAAAGGCCAGCGTGGTCAATTCAGGCGGACCTCCTTTCAGCAAGGGGCGGAGCAGCGTCCTCAGCCACGTAACCGTATCATTACACTGTAAATACCAGGAATCCTCCCAAACTTACGAGTACCCCCCAAAAGTTTTCTTCGAGGGGGCGTATGATACCAGTAATCAAGGAACATGCATGGGTCCATGCCGCCACTCTCCTTCGCCCCTAGTCGTCCACGGGTGCATCTTGAGACAGCCCCGATGAATCTGCGACAGACAGTGGAGCCCTTCTGTTGCATCGCTCCTGCGCAATGCGCAGCGCAGGCCTTCACTTCAGAATTTACTTTTTTTCGAAACCAGGAGAGCGATACGCCAAAGACACAACCTTCCCAAGCCCACAGCCTCGATTCACAACTCACGAAGATCATTAGCACGAGTCAGGCTGTTATTGCTCAAGTACTATGGTACTCTTGAGTGATCCTGACTGAAGAATGCTGTTGACTGGGACGAGAGTATTATTGGCCGTTTCTCCGATCCTTGTGCTTACCCTTGTAGTTAGCATTAATTTGGTGCCTAATCATTATTTCCCTCTGTGAACTGTGAAGAGTCGCCTGGCGAGTCCTGCGTACCGCTATTTTTATTATCATTCACTTATAATTACTCCGTGATTTATGACTCTTCCAGACTTCGACCTTCCAATGTGGGCGTTCAATGGCTCCAACCTATTGGCACAATAATAATAATACGTGGAATGCATCATCATCCATGGTTCCACGAATTCTAGAGCCCCTCCCCCCAAGGTGCAACACGCAAGAGCCCACTTGAGGTCATATTGACTTGGGTGAGACAAGAGAAGCGTCCGCAGTGCCTGCAAGCTAATTTTGCTTTGGGAATATTGACCAAGCCCGTTCACCGTGCACTGTTAGCAGGCTGCCTGCAGTCAGAACAGATATGGCGTTCAGCCGCAAAAACCTTGGGACTTGGGAGTCTGGAACTCATAAATTTCCGGGTGGCCGCAATCTGGTCCTCGCGCACGAGCGGCTCGGCCAGGTAGTCTGCAATCGAATGGATTCTACGGGAGTCTTCTTCGTGCAAGGAGTATTACGGTAGAGCTAACCCAGAATGCGGGGGGCCAAAAATGAAAAAAATGAGTCAAGGACATTATCCAAGAGATTAGTAGTGGTGTCGTGTGTTTATTATTGCAAACATTGAAAAGAGGTTTCCTTCCTTGTCCCTACGGTGGGTATTCACAAGATTCTCCCTCCGCCGACCTCAAATTCTAAAGAACAGAGCTCACAACTAAAACATCTTGATATTGGGAATATAGTGCAAATAATCAAAGCATCAAGTCATCCATCAACGCCGCCCATCCGAACTCGTCAATCAATGCGAGTTATGAGAAAACCAAGTGTGTGTCTAAGAAGCATCCAAAGAGGACCGTTTCTCTAAACTATAATGTGGTGTCCATCGTATCATCTCCAGCATCAAGCGCACTCTGTCTCTCAGGATCAGGAGCGACTATACCCCGTCCTCTGCCTGCTAACAGTTCACGCCTCACTTCGGGCCCGATGTCCTTGTGCCCACGAACCAACAACAAATCCAGCAGAGCTTCTCGCTGGTCCTCGGTGATATCATTACGATAACGCTGCGCAAAGACCAAAAGTGATTGATGCCAAAGCACGGGGAGTTTGTATGCTTTCGATGGTCCGTCGGTCATTGTATCCTCTGCTGGATCGGCAGCACGGAATCGCAGGAAATGGAAGACAAGAGCATCAATGACTTTGTAGGGAAGCGCATACTTCTTCTCCAAGAAGACTCGAATGAAGGTGTTCACGGCACCAGTGCTTTCAAGCGACTTCATTGACTGTTCAGCGGCAAGGTCACACATTCGAAGCAATGCCGCTGCTGAGTGCAGGACAGGGATAGAAACGCGCGCGATTACAGAGGAGACGATATGAGCCTCCCGTAGAGTGCAGGTTCCACTCGAAACCAACGGGAATAGCAATCCCTTGAAGAAGCATGCTGGCTTGTAAAGCGCTTTTTTCATCGAGTTATACGTATGAACATTGAGTTTCTTGTGTTCATAAATTTCTTCTCGTACGCGTTCAAGTAAGACCGTCGATATGTAATCCTGTGCAACGGCCGGTTTATGTGAAATGAACAGCCTAGTTCCGGCGTAGATGGCGTTCGCAGTCCATGACTCGGGGCGGGTGATCGAAAGGAGTGTTTGCCAATTCGGAACGGAGGGGAGAATCTTGAATGGCTTCGGGAGGGGCCCGGATTTGTAGCGAGAAAGGATCATACCAACCCTAAACCCCATTAATATCTCAATGCCAACACCAGGTCGACGAAATTTTGACAGCACTTACTTCTCGTATACTTCAATAGCTTTTGCAGGGATTTGAACAGCATCTTCGGGCAGACCTCCACCCTGGACTATGGGTCCAGTATTTCCAGCCTGTTTCGCTTCGTGTTCAGCGATCTTCTCTAGAATAAGATCCGCAAGATTCGTGGTTTGGCGGTTCGTATCCGGTCCGCTTGGATTGAATATTGGGTCCTCATCGCCCCTAGGAACGAACTTGTGAAACATATCGAGATCGTTTGGATCAACCTCCTAGTTGGGAAATTAGAATGGCATAGCCCTCATATCGCTGAAAGACCTCAGTCACATACCACTTCCTCGATTTCCTCCTCGTCGTCCCATTGTTCCTCATTGAATTTTCCATCCTCGTCCGAAAATACGTCCTCTTCCTCGAATCGGGACTCAAAATCAAATGCCGACTTTGGTTGCGTTGCAGTTACTACCCGCGCAGCTTTCTGCTCAGCGTCCTCTTCATCCGCAAGTTCTTGTCCAATTTGTAGAATCTTGCGGGAAGTTTTCGCATCCACAAAGCGCTCCCCATCCTCCTGGTCTCCATCTGTCTTTGACCTGCGCTTGTTTTTTTTGGTAGGGTCCGTCCGGAGGTGACCCGTACCAATGATATCCTCAGCGAGAGGGTTGTGTCGGCGGGCAGCAGCCGCAGCACGAGAGGATGTTACCTTAGGCATACTCACCCTTTGGGTTGGATCAGAATGCTCAGCAGAGTTGGCGGGCTCAAGTTGCAGTAGAGAAACTTTCTTATTAGCGTAAGAGTTAGCTGAAAAGAAAATTCCTGTCGCCAACGACCAAACTGAATCGAAAGAGCCTCCCTCTCAATCGAAGCTGCGAATGTGTGTAAATTTCTAGATCATGTGATGGTTAACTTTTGATCGACTTTTTTTTTCTCCACGGCTTATCAGTCTCACCGCCTAGTTACCCCTCCCACCGCGGTTCATATCGAACCTGGCTGGGCAAGAGCGTGGGTTTTCTGCCAGCTGTGCCTTTCAGACCGCTTCCGAATCCCAGCTGCAGACAGAAGCTTAACAGCTTTTGCAACCCCATTGTTTACGGTAAGTTGGTTTCTACATCCAGAAGTGACTTTCTCATTCCAAAACCAGCTCAATGGGTTAGTTTTTTTTTTGAGGTCTCGAAATATTGCAGCTGTATAATCCCACATTACAGTATAAGTCGGATACTGGCTCTCAACTCTCTTACACATTCCCTTAACCGCAAAGATATCGCGGCTACATTTACATTCGTCGTTAATCAAAGTACCTCTCAACGCTAGCTATATTTCTAATCCTGAAGTCTGCTATATTGACGCACACCTGTTGACCATCAATTGGTGGGCAGTAGGGCAAAACACATCCGTCTCGCACCGTCTCTGCATTATGACATCTACTCACGCGGCCGGGTCCCCGGCCCCGTCTTCCAGCATGAACTCCCCCGTCCTTCATCCAGTGTCTGCTCCTCTTCCAAATGGATCTTTATTAGATGGCAATGCCAGAGCTTCCCCGGTGCCGCTGAGTACCTCCTCAGGCCAAGCCGACAGTGCAAGGTCGAAACGCAACAAACGCGATAGCCGTAAGAAAAGGGAGGCCAAAGGATTGGACCAGGAAAACGCGCCCCCCAAAAAGAAATCGGTTGTCTTACACAATGCTGCCGTCCCGAGCTCTGATCTCAGCATCCTAAGACCAATTGCAGTTGGGGAACCCAGACGCTCCGATCGACTACCTCCTCAGGCCCGCCAATTGAATTTCGCAGTGCGCAAAATGTCCTGTGTAATTGGCCATAGTTGGGATTTCTATGAAGTCGTTGACAAACTAACGAATAAGAATGGTTTTCGCTATAGCTATGCCATAGCCGACAATGAGTTCTCTCATATCAAATACCGCCAAACGGACGTTCCTCCGTATCACGCACGATTCAGCTTTGAAGACTCCCCAGCTGCAATTCTCTTTTCTAAAGATGCTCTTGCAGTTACAACAAACGACCCATGGCATACAGCGCGTGCTAATGTATGCGCACGCGAAGGGTCATACTATTATGAAGCTCGCATCATAAGCGGTGTACTGAGTGATTCAAGGGCAACATCTTCGAATGGGAAGACCAGCTTGCCCTCAAGGGGCCATGTGCGCCTTGGGTTTGCTAGAAGGGAGGCAGATCTTGATGTTAACGTAGGGGTTGATTGCTATGGCTATGGGATCCGTGATGTAAACGGTGAAGTGGTCAATCGCATGCGGTGCGAATATTTCTTCCCAAAAGGCGAATCGATTCGTGAAGGGGATGTTATTGGCATGCTTATCAACCTTCCGCGTCTTTCACTGCACAAACAAATTGTTGAGGGAACATACGACGCCGGAAACGATACTTCAAGATCAAACCCGGGGCCTGGGTCAGCTACAAATATTATCCGTGATCGCATCCCCTTCCACTACAAAAACGACTTTTGCTGGCAACAATCCAATGTCTTTCCTACTAAGCAATTACGCGACTATGCCTTCAACCTTAAGGAAACCCCAGCATCCGGGGCCCCGTCTCCATTGAACGGAGAAGACGCCTCTCTACGCACATTGCCGGACTCCAGTATCTCAATATACAAAAACGGCGTAAAGATGGGCACTGCTTTCAAGGAATTATATACGTTCCTACCACCGGCCAGCAGACTAGCCAATGGTACCAACAATCTCGGGCTCGGAGAACGTGAAAATGCTGACGACGGTATGATCGGGTACTACCCGGCTGTTAGTTGTTATGGAGGTGGTGCTGTCGAATGCCGCTTTCAGGCTCCTTGGTGGTTTGGCCCTCCCTCAAATGAAGACAATGGCAAGCCAGTCGTTGGGGTAGGAGAACGTTTCAACGAGCAAATCGTCGAGGACATTGTAGCCGACATTGTAGATGAGGTGGAGGCAATGATCGTCTGGGGTGGTGTGGAAAGTGACATTGTTAATAACGCCGAAATAGATGACTCTGGCGCCGGGGCTGTTGGAGGCACAGACGTTCTCAAAGGTGGCGTCGGTGCTGCTTACAACCCCACCACGACCTTGTCTACTGCCCCAGCAGACAGCAATGGGAGGAATTGCGGTGCAAACATAAAACTTGCAGACCAGGACACGGGCCACTCTACTTTCGAAGATGTTATGAACATTGATGCAACAAGTACATCTAATGCTGATATTGCCATGCCCTCAGAACCTGATGACACGCCAATGAATGGGGCTTGAGAAGGGGGGTTCAAGTCGTGCGCATTAGTTTTTCTGTTTGAACTTGATTATGTGCTTCCATATACTCCCAATGCATAGTGGAACTTGGAGACTCTTATCCTCAAATTCCAAGGATTTGGCATGATGTGTGCCCTGGAATGCTTCAAGATTTGACACTATATAACATAATTAATTTACAGTCCGTGACCCTCTAATATTTCGCCTACTTCCAGGACGAGTTTGTCGTCACCATACTGGCCAATTATCTGGATACCGGTCAATATTTCACTCTCTTGATTGCCGGTGCCACGTTTCGCAAATACAGGAACAGATATGGCTGGAAGGCCGGCCAAACTAGCAGGCACTGTAAAAACATCATTTACGTAGGCATCCAAAGGCGATCTTGTTGCCTCAGCACTCATAACATCAGAAATGGTCGGTGGTGGTGACGGCGCAGTTGGACATATGAGGACATCGACACCGGACTGTCGAGTCTGCTGCTCAATATTATATGGTCCTAGGGCCAATGGGTGCTCTGCCCGAAATGCGAGGTCGAAATCGTTCCTAACAAGACGTCGAATGCGCTGTGCCTGAATGAAGTAGTTGTCGATAGCCTGGGCGCTCAAGCTAAATGCGCCTAGCATGATTCTTCTCTTGACCTCCGCTCCAAATCCCTCGCCTCTAGTATTCATGTATAAATAGTTTTCTGATTTGTTGTCGCATTTCGAGTCATCGAATCGAGATCCGTACCTAACGCCGTCATATTTTGCTAGGTTTGAAGATGCCTCGGCCGGAGCAAGTATGTAGTACGCTGATAAGGCTAACTTGGTCATGGGCAGCGATATAGGTTGAATTATGTGCCCTTGCTGACGCAAATATTCCAGTGAGCGACTCCAGGCTTGCCGCACTGAGGGACTAAGTTCTGAGATGTTATATTCCAGGGGGACACCGATTCGGAAAGGAGTGGATTCGGAGCGGGATGGGTGGTCCGAATTTAAGTTCGATGACATCCTAGATCTTGACTCTGGAGGAAGGCTTGTCGGATCACGGGGGTCGTGCTTGTTTAGGGTGTCTATCAAAAATTGGTCAGCAATCTGCCATTCCGTGCCATAGATATTGGGTCAGATAGCAACGCACTGAAGACATCACGAACCACTGATGTCCGTTTCGCCAAAATCCCAACTGTATCTAGAGAGTTTGCATATGCGACAACACCCCATCTAGATAACAGTCCGTACGACGGCTTGAACCCTACAGTTCCCGTATACGCAGCTGGAAGGCGAACAGATCCGCCTGTGTCCGTACCTATCGCTCTGTTTGATATATATTAGACGAGTATCCTAATCGAATCAGCCAACCAGTATTACATACGAATGGCATTGGTCCGTGGCAACCGCAAGCGCGCTGCCACCAGAACTCCCTCCTGCCGAGAGATGGCTTGAATCACGGCTGCGGTTTATATTTTTAACAGCTCCGAACCGAGAATGGACTGAATGAGACCCCATACCAAATTCATCCAGATTGGTCTTTCCGGCAATTATTGCCCCGGCGCCTTCTAGTTGCTGAACCACCGTCGCGTTAAACGGGCTGGTGAATGTACCGAGGGCTTTCGAGGCACATGTCGTTGGGAAATCTCGAGTGCATATGTTATCTTTAACCGCAATGAATTGGCCGTCTAGTCTCGACTTCGGCTTTCCTGTGGTTTCATGGACCTTTTAGTATTCAACCAGTGTAGATAATAAACAGGAATACGGGCTAAGGCCATACCTTGCCCCCGCCGACTGTCCGCCTCCTTCGCCTGATCATGCCATCGGCCTGCATGACGGCGTAGAGGGGTTACGAATGAATTGAGTGCGATATGCGCGCTCTGGTTAGCAACATATCTCTCAGCTTCAATCAGGAGGGACATTTAGGCCACTAGAGCGGGTATCGCGGCGAAGATTGGGGGACGGCAAGATCCATTGCGGAGGTAGACTTTCGCAGAGCCCAGATTCCGTGGGTGGCCCGTGCTTCCTACATCAACATCTCATCGAATCGCGGTGTTTCCGCCATTTACAGTATTGTATTCAAGGCGTGGATACCAGTCATAAACTTTTTTTGTCTGTACGTTTGCAGACCTGTCGCTGCCCTAGGGAAAAAATGCTATGCTGTATATATTGGTGTATGTAGATATATATGTATATATATATATAGTGGACAAACATGGCTGGACAAGTTGGTAGGCCCCAATAAGCCAATGTTGTTGACCACAGAGGGTATAATATAAAAAGAAAAGCCGACATCTATTATGCCTCTAAAATAATATCTAGGCTACGGATAGATAAGTAGGCTATATGGATGGGGGTCAGCGGCAGCTCCCAAAACTCCGTCGGTCCGAGGACAAGAAAAACGACGTCATCCAGGAGGCTGGCTGTCCCCAAGCTCGCCGGCTTTCAATTTCCCAGGATCGATACAACGATCAGCTCCCCAAGTCCGACAATAGCCATTATGTTTTCACGCTGCGCCCTACAACCCGCAGCAAGATCGTCGCTGATTCAGACGCCCTTCCTGCAAACCCGCATTTCAGCGCTACCTTCTGTCATCGCGCATCGATACCAGAACACTATTCCAAGCCCCCGGACTAACAGTCGGCGATACATTTCAGCCTACGGGTATACACAAGCCAAAGCGCTCGTGTATTCTCGATATGGAGAGCCTAAAGATGTTTTACAGTGAGTCGCCACTGACATTTTCCAACGATTTCAAGGCATAACAAAGTTTCTTCGCAGGCTTCACAAGCATTCGATTTCCGCGCCCAATGGAACGCAAGTTAACCTCCGTCTTATTGCGGCTCCTTTGAACCCCGCCGACGTGAACCAAATTCAGGGCGTATACCCAAGCAAGCCTCCCTTCCAGACGACGCTCGGCACACTGGAGCCATCCGCCATTGGCGGAAACGAGGGCGCATTCGAGGTCATTGGAACTGGATCCGAAGTCAAGGGGCTCTCAAAGGGTGACTGGGTTATCATGAAGCGTACGGGACAAGGTACCTGGCGCACACATGCTCAGATGGACGAGTCGCAATTGATCAAAATTGAGGACCAAACGGGCCTAAGTCCGTTACAAGTCAGCACCGTGAGCGTAAATCCCGTTACCGCATATCGGATGATTAAGGACTTTTGTGATTGGGACTGGATGCGCGCTGGAGAGGAGTGGCTTGTGCAAAATGGCGCAAACAGTGGCGTTGGGCGTGCTGCTATCCAACTTGGAAGAGAATGGGGTATCAAGACGCTCAATGTTGTTCGGGAGAGACAGACACCTGAAGAAACCGAGACTTTGAAGCAGGAATTAAAAGACTTAGGAGCCACCGCGGTGGTTACTGAAGCCGAGCTGCTCTCTGGCGAATTCAGGAACATTGTCAAAGAACTTACTCGACAAGGAAAGGAGCCCATCCGGTTGGCCTTGAACTGTGTCGGTGGTAAAAATGCTACAGCTTTGGCGAAGGTCCTGGCGCCGGGCTCCCATATGGTTACGTACGGGGCTATGTCGAAACAACCTGTCGCCTTGCCCTCTGGGCTTTTAATATTCAAAAACCTGGCATTTGATGGTTTCTGGGTGAGTAAATGGGGTGATAAAAACCCACATCTCAAAGAGAACACTATAAAGGATATCCTGCAATTAACTAGAGCTGGGAAATTCAAGGATATTCCTGTGGAAGAAGCTAAATGGAGCTGGGACACCGAAGCCTCCGAGCTTGCAACTGCTGTGCAGGGAACTCTCAGTGGATATAGGGGTGGGAAGGGCCTGCTCAAATTTGAAGGCAATGACTAAAATCCAAATGTATAATACGGAAGTCCTATTATCCAAAAGGGAATCGATGCAGGTGAATATGATTCTTCATGTTGCTATATGTATGCAGTGCAATACTAGACAATGTATGATGCAACCTAACAGCAGCATATTCGTTAAAACAATGGACTTAATTTGCAACGCAACCCCAATTGGCCCTAACCCAGTTTATGATGAGGTCTGTTAGTGTAATAGAGGGCATGTAGACATCGCTTTCATCAGGGACGTCAATGTCAAGGCCAGCATACTTGACTGCCAAAGCCACATAAGGCTCTATGAAATCAATGTACACAAGATCTACCATTTCCGGAACAGAAGAAGCCGTGTTGAGGGCCAGTGCGTCTATGCAATTCGGTACCTGGTAGAATGTGATCGTCGAATGGATTGTGTCATCACCATCTGCACCTAGATCATCTGTGGTGGTGTATCCAGGTAAAATTTCAAACTGAGGATAAGGGTTGCTAAACATGGGGTTCTGATCAGTTGGCATATCGAGGATTGACCCGTCAGGTCGCATTCGACTGAAGGCGTCGTTGAGGTTGAAGGCACTTTGCTCTGGCGGCGCAAGGCTCCACGGTACAGGTCCATTTTCATCCCGAGATGTTGAGGATATTTTGGGCTGCTTGTTCAAAACATCCAAGACCAATCTCGCTTTATCGTACGGGATGTTTTTCAAATAACGGAAGCCACTTGTAAATGGCGAAACTATATACGCCGAGTCTCGCGTGAATTGTCCCTTGAAAAGGTCAAACCGGATGGCACCAGTATTTATGATAGCAAAGGCTGGCTTTCCCGGTCGAGATTTGTCACCCAGCATATCTGGAAGTACCCTCTTCCGTAGCCATGCATAAATGCTATCGTCCGCTGTATAGGGAGACCGCGACATCCATAAGTCTTCCGGAATGCAGCCGTATATTTCGTCTAACTCTAGAGAGCTCCTAGATTGTTGGATAAGTCTAGACACATTCTGACCCTGTATCGTGGGAAAGGTGTTTTCGTCAAGGCCAGTGTGGTAATGGAAGGAAAAGAGATTATTGTCGATATACTTTCGCGCAAAGGCAGGTTCTGCTAGGTTGGGAGCTACTTGGTTGTATTTAGTGGATAGACCGTCAATTGACATGAATCCAATGGTTTCCATGAAACGACCACTGGCGAGGCCGTAGGCGTTCGAATCATAACGGGCGCAGTCACGAATATGATAATGACCGCCAAAGAATTGAATAGGTGTGGATGGGTGGCTTGATCTGATTTTCTTGAATATGGCGTCGTATTCTTTTGATTTAACCGGGACGTGCCCAACGACCAAGAATAGATCCACTTCCTGGTCATGGACAGCTTCTTGGAACCAACTGGTTTTGACAGTTTCCTCTACAGGCTGGACAACTGTGTTGTTATAGTTCATTGTGAAATCGAAAAGGAAACCGAATGCAACAATGCGTATTGCCTGGTTACTTGTGGTGAACTTCCTTGACCTAGAAGCCAATGGAATGAGTTCGCCTGTTCTCGGATGGTAGATATCGATGTTGGATGCCAGATAATGCCCCTGAAAGTTAGGCACGGTGACCGAAAATTCGGCCTCTGAAGTGGTTTTCTTGTACAACTCGTGGTTACCAGCTGACATCACATCTATATGTTGCTCTTTTAGAATCTCAGAAATGTATATACCCTTGGGTTCCGAGGAGTCATAGAGACCATTTCCCTCGACTCTATCGCCGGTGTCGATCACTAATAGGTCTCGTCCATGAGCTTCGGCTATTTCACGCATGCGGATAGTGAACGAGACGTAGTCGCCCCAATCCGCTGAGTACGACGGTCTACGGCGTACTTATTAGTTTCAGGTACACCAGGAGGAAGATGAATACCCCTACTCCTGGAGATGGCCAGCCAACCAGCCATGAGTATCAGTCGTATGAAGGAAGTTAAGTTGGCCCCATTCCAAATCACGCAATGGAGCAGCAATGGGATCTGGAGCGGTGGGTTGGATGGTTTGGACTGCGGAGAGCAGTAAGAAGGTAAGGAGGGATCTGAAGGCTGAAGCCATTTTTGTGCCAGGCTACAATTGAATGCACAACAGAGTTTAAAAAATCAGATCATCGACATCAAATCCGTAAAGTTTACGCGAGTACTAGCCCAGGACATCTGAGTTTATGGTGTTGGAACGGCGATCAACAACGGGCTTGGTATATGGGGACCTCAGGAGCTACTTGGTAGAGTCCCGTCAATGGAACCTGGGCTCGCGCCTTTCCTGACTACTTGGATTTAGCTCAGTGTTGGTTATCACGTGATATGTAGCAGGATCCATGTGGAAAGGACCTCTTAGTACCAGTACAGTACCAACTACCATTGGAAACTCACGAAATGCGAAAGCCCGTAGACTATAGAGGGAAGCCGGAGGAGGTATTCTCCATTAGTTAAAGACCAAAGTATCCGTAGGCTACTCCATCTCCAGTAAGAAGTGGATACGGAAGAAGTCGCCGGTGAGCCGGGCTTAGTCAGCGTCATCCCAACACTCCTCGAGCTCTCACCAAAAAATCGCATCCCGAACAAGAGCAATAGCCCGGTTTCTTTTTTTGGTTGTCCCTCCTTTCTCTTCGCATCGCTTGGTAGTGGAGTCTTTATTTTGAATATCATTCTTAGTGATATTACTCCCAATCAACCTGGCCATGGCTTCCCCCCGACTCTTCCGACCAGCAGCCCGCCTGCTTTCTTCGCGCCTATCCGCGACGCCCGCCCGTCCTGCATTCCCTCAGATTGCCTGCACACCCTCAATCCTTCGCTTCCGTGGCTATGGCACAGAGACTGGAACCAAGGATGTCACCGTACGCGATGCTTTGAACGAGGCTCTCGCAGAAGAACTGGAGCGCAACCAAAAGACATTTATCTTGGGTGAGGAGGTTGCACAGTATAACGGAGCGTATGATTTCACCTTCCCGAAATCTATCAATTGATGCTTGGATCGCATCCTAACCATCTACCTTGGGCAGTTACAAAGTTACCAGAGGCCTTCTGGACCGCTTCGGCCCCAAGCGGGTCATTGATACACCCATTACGGAGGCAGGCTTTTGCGGTCTTGCAGTCGGAGCTGCTCTAGCTGGATTGCACCCCATTGTAAGTCTGATGCAATGCAGCCATAAATTTACAAGGATCAGGTCGGACTAAGAATTACTCCCCTACTAGTGTGAATTCATGACCTTCAACTTTGCGATGCAGGCCATTGACCAGATTATCAACTCCGCCGCTAAAACACACTACATGTCCGGTGGTATTCAGCCTTGCAACATTACCTTCCGTGGTCCTAACGGTTTTGCCGCCGGTGTCGCGGCACAGCACTCCCAGGACTACTCCGCTTGGTATGGCAGCATCCCTGGGTTGAAGGTTGTGGCTCCTTGGAGCGCTGAGGATGCCAAGGGATTGTTGAAGGCCGCTATTCGCGACCCCAACCCTGTCTGTGTCCTAGAGAATGAGTATGCATATCACCCGGATATTTCCCACTACGAAGCATATTAAAACTAACTGCGTTCAGGCTGCTCTACGGCCAATCCTTCCCCATGTCCGAGGCTGCGCAGAAGGACGACTTTGTCCTTCCAATTGGTAAGGCTAAGATCGAGCGTCCGGGCAAGGACTTGACTATCGTTTCCCTCTCGCGCTGTGTCGGACAGTCTCTCTCTGCTGCTGCTGAGCTGAAGCAGAAGTACGGCGTTGAAGCTGAGGTGGTCAACCTTCGTTCCGTCAAGCCTCTGGATGTTGAGACGATCATCCAGTCTCTTAAAAAGACTGGTCGCCTAATGTGCGTTGAATCCGGGTTCCCCATGTTCGGTGTTAGCTCCGAAATTCTTGCTCTGTCCATGGAGTATGGCTTCGACTACCTGACAGCCCCTGCCCTCCGTGTCACTGGCGCTGAGGTGCCTACTCCTTACGCCGTCGGATTGGAGACAATGAGCTTCCCCCAGGAAGATACCATCGTTGGTCAGGCTGCCAAGCTCCTGCGATTGTAAATTCTCCATTCGTGAAGTTTTGAATGGGATGGAGGGGTTTGCAGCGTAATGCATTGTTACGTTGCATGTCGTGGTTGCGGTTTTCTTTCCTAGCTTGAATAGGTTTATGATTTCTGTACTATTATCTTGAGCATCGTTTTTAGACTAAAATTCAGAGCATACTATTACAGCAAACCCTAGGCGAATTTCTTCATGAACCACAACCATATATTAGCTGCTATGGTAGAGATAAACGATAAGAGGTTGATGCATCTAATTAATGCTCTATTACCCACCTGGACCATACTTCTAACTTTGAATTAATCTGATCAATAAAACAATATAATTGATTTCACAGGTTTATCAGGCGTTCGAGGCCTGGACCTGAGCATGATCGATTCCAATACATGAAGGAAAACAGTCTGTTGGTCTCCGGGGGTCATAGTATCCCCCACTAACAGTATCAGTCATATACTCTTCATCCGTGTCACTCTCCCCTTGTTCTTGTAAGATGTTAGGAGACTTCCCAGATTTAAAATGGGTGGCGTCAGTTGCCCCCTTCGTGACCGATGTATTATCCCTTTCGTCATCGTCATCCCCTAGCACATTCTTTTTCGTCGGCGCACCAGGGGCAACAGGGCCTTTAACAGTAGTAAAGGAGCTCTTGAAACCTCCTTTCTTGAAGCCACCACCGCCTCCGCTGGTTCCTGTGCTTGGAGCAAGGCCTGTTTTCCCGGTGTCAAGGACTCTCAGCCCCGCTTCCGCGTCGGCCTTTTTCTCGGCTCGCCTGGCCTTTTCTGCTGCATTTGGGTCTCGAGAGAGTTGCTTCAGATCTTGAAGGCGTTTGCGATGCTGATGATCGTAAGACCCTATATGGGCTTCATACTCAGGGTGGCGAGAATATGACTTATTGCAAAGGGTACAGGTGAAAGAGCTTAGAGCCGAACGCGCCGAGTCGGTCTATGAAATGCCTGGGAATTAGCAAGCGAGCACATAATATTTGATATACAGAGACATTATGGTTTGGAGTACCTTAGGAGCCGGGTTTGTAAAGCCTCGCTGTGAATCAAAAGGTTAGAAGGACGATTCAGTACGAAATGGGAGGTGGGAATGTTTACCGGCCCCATTTCGAACCGCCAGCATGCACGATGTGGTAAGTAGGTTTGGCCGACAAGAGGTTAGGATGGCGCATTGAGCTTTTGCATTCCCGAACCCGTTAATGCTATGGATTAGTTATCGGGCTGAAGAAACTGGACCCAAAGTATAGTCTGACCGCCTAAGCTCAGACTTCACTGACATTCAAACAATATATATCGTCGCTGCAAAAAAGTAAAGTGTCGAGGCTAGCTATAGCGTATGTGAAATTACCTATCAGGAGATTTGCGGCGCTGACGAGCCTGGGTGTCTGTTCAACATGGAAGGAGCCAATTACGTAGGAGTGAAAATAATGACGGTCCTACCTTGCTTTCTGGCATTCGAATGAAGAACCGTTTGGGAATTGGCAGTCAACGTACCAACCCCACCAGGCAAAAGCTGCAATTTGATGGGCGCTGATATTCGATAAACCCTACACCCTCTTAAGCCCCTGAACGATTGCGACGTCATATTCCTTATAGCGCCGAAATGGAATCCTCCAGGAAAAAGAGCTTACCGATGCAAGAAGACATCGACACGAATTCAATTTTGTCTATGGAAGAATTAGACCCTTCGCCGGTGGGCGAGAGCTTTCCTGATAATACATCCTCCGGAGCTTGTACCCCTAGGTATGAACCTCCTTTTGCGTCACAAAAATTCAGATGGTCACCACTCGGTCTTCGGGGCCAGAGTTGGGATTCCTGGTGTAAGTTTCAGAAGTTACCAAGTTGGACTTGCCGTCACAGGCTGACTGGTGAATGGTTACAGTGTCTGCACTCCAAAAATACTCGACATACCCGCCTACTTTATTCGCGGCGCTACATTTTGCCAACACCTCGCTCATACCTCTAGCGACTCAGTCGCTTCCCGAAAGCGATAACTATCTCCTTCTTACACGGCCAATTTACCAGTCCCCGTCATTTGAGCATATAATCCTGACCATTCCTGTTCTAACCCATATCGTATCGGGAATCGCTCTACGGAACATACGTTCCTCCCGTCGCGCGCGGCTTTATGGTGCTGAGACGAGAGACCAGCGATACGCGCTCAGTTTCTGGCCTCGGATGAGTTTGCAAGCGCGTCTGGGATATGCATTTGCCCCACTGCTCACTACCCATGTTCTCGTTAATCGCGTCATGCCAATTATGGTCGATGGAGGGAGTTCAAGCATTGGCCTAAGTTTTGTCGCACATGGAGTTGCAAGAAGCCGAGTTTTCTGGGTAACGTACTATCATATTTTTGTTGCCGTGGGAGTATACCACATCCTTGGTGGTTTGGCGTCTTGGATGGGCTGGAGAATTACCACTGCCCGGAAAGCTCGGGGTAGCAAGAAGGGCCCACTAGAAGTTCACTTGGGACATGTAGAAAGTGAGCAGCACTCGAAAAGACGGGGGAGAATGTGGTGGAACTTCAACAAAGTTGCTGCAATGGGTGTATGTGTCTGGCTCGCTGGCGCCCTTTGGGTTGTTGGGAATGGTGGAGAGAGCTCTGGCTGGGAGTCCAAAGGCTGGAATGAGATATATAGCCAAGTACCTATTATTGGAAGTTGGCTATAAGGATGCTAGTGATTTTGAGTGCCTATCAACAAGCTCTGTAGTACAGAGTATACCTATGACAATAATAGTAGTTCTAATAGTCGCGACAAGAAAGTTCTAGCTTGAAATTCAGCTTAACATCTTAACAAGTGTCCATTTGAAAGTATCACGTCTAGTAAATTTTTACTTCTGTATAGGAATTCCGGTTCTGCAAAGCCCGGTGTCACTGGTGTCCTGTAATCTATATGCTTTATCCGGACATCGAGGCTCTGGTTAAGGTGTGTCTTGGCAAGCCCGTGCGCATTTTGTCCCTCGAGCTTTTTTCCTGTCCACCATATGCAAAAATTTCCCAGGATAATCGGCAACGATAGCGTTTGGTGGCTTCTCTCGATTTCAGTGCTGTACTAACGTATCTGGACATTTATGAACCGAATTTGGAAAACATATTGCACTCTGTCCGCACCCTCAACTTTTAATCGACGAGTCTACGCCAAATTACTGAACCTCAATAGCGCTTGCTCCCGATTTTACTTAAATTGTCCCGTATCGCGCTTTTCACACTCCATGACTTCAATTCCGGTGGCTTTCCCGACCCCCGATTCGGCCGGCCAGTTAGTGCATCATGACGGCAAAGAGTACCGAGTCATCAGAGAAGGACGAGCTTACATTTTGAAGCCACCTGCAGAAACCGCAGCCACGCAAGCAACAAGAAGGGATCTCAAGCCCGAAGATGCATCGCAGACTGTTTTTTATAATCCTATTCAACAATTCAACCGCGATTTGACGGTGCTCGCACTCCGCGTTTATGGTGAACATGTAATGGCGCTGAATAAAGTGAAAAATGAGAAGCGAAAACGCAAGGCTCAGGGGAGCACGGCTGGGAAAAATAAGAGAAGGAAGCTGGGTGATGAGGGGGTTACAGAGTCTAAGGAGCAGGGCAGCAAACAGGATAGCGAAGCTCAGGAGCCTGAAAACGAAAGCAAACAAACAGCGGATGCTCATCCTAAAACGGGTTCTTCTCCCCCGTTCACTATCTTGGATGCATTATCAGCATCCGGTCTACGCGCTTTGAGATACGCCACTGAGATCCCCTGCGTTACTCGCGTCGTTGCGAATGATTTGTCGAGCTCCGCAATTCAGTCGATGAAATTGAATATCGAATACAACAGACTCGACAAGCTTATTCAACCCAACAATGGCGATGCTCGTATCTATATGTATAGTCGTCTTAAACCAGCATCTAATTCACATAAGAAAGACGACACTGACAAATTCAATGTCATTGATTTGGATCCTTACGGCAGCGCAGCCCCATTCATAGATGCAGCTGTGCAGAGCGTCAAGGATGAGGGTCTCCTTTGCATTACCTGTACTGATGCAGGTGTGTGGGCATCGAACGGGTACCCTGAAAAGTCGTTTTCCTTATATGGTGGTGTCCCAATGAAAGGAACACACTCCCACGAAGGTGGACTACGCCTCATCCTGAACAGTGTTGCAACATCTGCTGGAAAATACGGCCTCGCAATTGAACCTCTTCTTTCGTTATCGATTGATTTTTATGCTCGCTTATTCGTCCGTATCCATCGGTCACCCGCGGAGGCCAAGTTCACGTCAGGCAACACAATGCTTGTCTACAACTGTGATTCGGGCTGCGGAGCGTGGACCACCCAACCTTTGACCCAAACCAGACAGAAGCTTGATAAGAAGGGCAATCCGTTTTATCATTTCGGATTTGCACAAGCGCCGTCCACAAACCAGAAGTGTGAGCATTGCGGAATGAAGACACATCTGTCTGGACCAATGTGGGGTGGCCCTCTTCACAACCCGCACTTTATCCAAAGGATTTTAGACCTCCTTCCCCGAGTTGACAAGGATGTATATCAGACCCTAGACAGAGTTGAAGGCATGTTGACCACAGCACTCGAAGAGGATCTGAGCCTGGAGCCGTTCTCGGAAGACGATAAAAGCCAGTCTCTATCCGGCTCGAGTTCCAATAACACCCAAGCCCAAACCGAAGAAGCTGTGCACATTATTCCCCGGGCAGATCCCGCCTTACGTGATGCCCATCCTTTCTACTTCAGTCTCTCTAGCATCTCGAAAGTCCTACACACAACCACTGTCCCGTACGATTCGTTCCGCGGGGCTATTCGCCACTTGGGCTACCGCTGCGCGCGCAGTCACACCAAACCAAACACGGTCCGTACCGATGCTCCATGGACCGTTATCTGGGAAATAATGCGCGAATGGGTGAGACAAAAACAACCAGTTAAAGAGGGATCCATAAGGCCCGGGACTGCCGCTGCCGGGGTTATGGCCAAAAGCCGGGAGAGGGCTAAGGATGATTCGCAATTGACTCTGTTGAAGAAGGAACTGATTTCTGCTACCGAGGCTGGCAAGGACATGTCCGATCTCATCACTAGAGTGGAGGCTACATTGTATCGTTCAGGCTCTCGAACCTTACTAAAAAAAGACCAAAACGCACCCGGCCCTACCTTGAATAGCACGGGCGAAATCCCACAGCACAAGAACGGTTCTCAGGAAATCGGGGCTTACCGCAGCTCGCCACCCCGTCAGACTTCCTCGGAGCTTGAAGTAGTTTTTGATGAAACCCTCGGCCGACAAACAGGACACCGCAGACGACTCGTTAGATATCAAATGAATCCGAGAGCAAACTGGGGGCCCTTGAGTCGAGCGTCGGGAGGTTCATGAGCTCTAGGTAAGGGTATGATAGACAAAAAATGTGCATTAGCTTTCGAATATCACATAACTTAAATCTTGATAATTCCGTACGCACCTAGGAAACACCTGAACGCACACGGCGAATCCCAAGCAGGGTGTGATGTGGTTGTATAAGTCTTGACAGCTACGCACAATTAAAAGACTACTAGCAGATGTATGATGTTTGAGAGTGGGTGTTGGAAATAAAGTCGAAACGCTGTACTAAGTAATAGAGATAGAGTCTAATCTACATATGCTGCATACGAGGTCGAAGGCTTTGATCGTATGGTTCGTTCATCAAATACATTAAAACTGCGACATAGCAACCGCAACCGCCTGAATATCACTGTGGCTAATGCTGACACTGATTTGCTTCACACCAGCTCGTTTGGCAATTTCGGCCGCCTCACCGTGAAGCTAATGTATGTTAGTTCGGTTTCCGCATGGCATATAGAATTAATTCTCTTACCTTTACAGAAGGAACCCCGTTAGAGTTAGTCTCAATCTCTATGTTTTTCATCTCAGCTCCTGGACCTTTACTGGGGACACCCAGAGACTTGAAGACGGCTTCTTTTGCACTCCATCTTCCCGCGAAGGACGACTGTGGGGACGGTGCACTCTGGCAATATTGTTGCTCGCCGGCTGTGAAATTCCTTTCGATGAAGGTTTCGTTTGTAATGTTGATGCTTTCGATGGCTTCAACATCAACTCCAACTTTGGAATTTTCGGTAGCGTGAGCCTTCGCCAGAGACTCAATCAGAGCCTTAGTATTTTCATCTCCTTTGTCGGTCGCAACCGGCGGTTTCGCGGGGTATTTCAGTTCAGAAGTCTTCTTGTCCGCTGCCACCCGATAGTCGGGGTTCAGGAACACCTTACTCTGAAGCTCATCTTCGTAAGGCGCTTTGCTCTTGGCAACAAAAATGCTATTGTTAACCAAGCCATTGTGGAAAAATCGATATGCTTTCTTTTGTCTGGTCTCAACCTTGACCTTGTATGCTTCGAATTGTGCGCGGTCGAGGGTGGCATACAGAAACTTGGGATGGATGCCAATGACTTGAGCACCCTTTTGACCGAATCCAAACGAAGTAACAGAGAAAGCATTGATGCCATCTGTCTGGATACTACGGCTGGGGTAAACAATATAGTCAAATTTCTCCATCACCTTGTCGACATTATCAGCATTCCGATTACCCGGAACAAGACCAGTATCCAGGACCTGAAGACATCCATTGAACATCCAAGCACCTGCAGCACCTTTCGGGTGTCCGGTGAGATATTTCTGGAAAATTCCGAGAAGGGCGTTACCCTTCTTTCGACCTAGATGCTTCATTTGCTGACAAATAACATCGGATTCGTTCTTGTCGTTCGCAACAGTAGAAGTGCCATGGAAAGAAGCAACGCCAATGTCATCCACGGTAAGACCCCATGTGGCAAGGGCGCCACGTAGAGGAGCAATGCACGAGTCTTGTTTCCAAAAGTTGTTCCCAAGGCTGAATTGCGCATCTTTCTCTTGTCGAATAGTCTCGCGATGGATATGCTGGGCCCGCTCTTGCATATACTCAGTTGCGTCAAATGTTTCTGGGCTCTGCGCCTTCATTGCCTCGGCCTCCTCTTGTAAGTACAACAACTCGGATTCTTGCCATTCTTTAATCTGCTTCCTACGCAGGTCGAGCTGCCTGCGGCGGTACTTGATGTCGAGTAATGGTGATGGGAATCTACCAGGATTTTCACGCGCCGTCGTGAGGACACCTTGGCCAGGGGCGGGCACAGAGCGGCCAATCTTGTCCGTGGCAGTCGTTGTAAGGGCAATAATACCGTAAATAGGTACGCCCATGTCAAGAGCTAGTTGGGCACTCATAATAAGCTGCATACCGCAACCTTGAGATTCCATAAAGCCTGCACGCGTGGTAGTTGTTGGTCTTGACATCTCTTGAGGCGTACGACCATGAGCAAACTCATCTTCAGCATTACTTGTGGCCTTCATGTTGGCGAATTCGTAAGAACCCTCTTCCTGGAAATCGTCGAAACCACCAACAAAGCAAACTCGAGCCTTGCCCTCCACAATGGTTTCGTAACCGATGTCAACAGACTCAACCGCTGTAGCACAAGCACCAACAGGAGTCTTAATAGGTCCTGTGGACGACAGAAGCAGCATATTCACCCAAGCACTCATCGTGTTGATGAATGATTCCTGCAGAATATCCTTTTGGAGGGGCTTATCCAGATACCGATCTTTGTACATGCCTCGCAAGGCATGCGTGCCACCGATTCCAGATCCAATGCAGTTACCAACTTCGGACAGGTGGACATACTTGTAAAATTCATAGGGATCTGTAACACCAGCGGAAAGCATAGTTTCCGCAGTGCAAACAAGCACAAAGAGGGTAACTGGGTCAACTTGCTCAATAATGTCGTCTGGGATGCCGTATCTCTTCGCATCCCATCCGGTAGGAATCTGACCGGCAACCAAGCGGTCAAACTGAAGTGCCTTGGGGATAAGAAGGGTGGCGCCTTTCTTAAGACGGACTGTAAACTCTCCTGACTCTGGGACCTCGAATATCTCCACTTTGTCGCCATGTTCCCTCTTGAATTCTTCCGCGGTTTCTTTTGAGGCTTCGAAAGGCTCCAGATTCTCTTCAATAACAATCTCTTGAAGCAACTGCTTCTTCTTGGGGTCATATCCCTTGAACAACTCCGGCTCAATGAGTCGGATACCGGAGTGCTCTAGGATGTATTTCTCGTATTTTGCTTTCACATCCTTGTCGTCCACTGGCTCACCAGATTTCGCATCAACCCAACCAGAGTAAGCCTTGCCCTTTATGGGCCCATTATGATGCTTGATAAGGCCCATGATCCAGGCCATTTCAACACAGCCTTCCAGGGAAAATTTGCCACGGGCCTCCATCTCCCAACGTGTTCGAGAGTTGCCCCACGGTCCAACTTCAGAAAACCCGGTAACAACAACAACCTTGTCCAAATTGACCATGCCCTTGAGAGTCTCGTTGTGGGGTTTGATATCTTCTTCCCAGCTGGGCAAGTTGGGGAACTGGAATTTAATGTTTGCTCGTGGTTCTGCAATGACCTTCTTGTAAAGGACTTCACTGTCCTCGCCATTCACAATCTTGTTCTCAATAGCAGTCTCCTTGATAACTGCCCTGCGGATATCGCTCGTTTCCATTATCTCTGTGCGGAGCCTGGTCATGAGGTCTTTGAGATCAGGGATAAATTGAAGACCTCCATTGAGGTCCGCGAAAACAGGGTCAAGCTGGCAAAGATTCACGATTGCGGGTGCCATGAGACCGAGCAGATTGAATGCCATTTCCTGCTGCGAAAAGGTACGCACACCGAGTTTTTCAACACCCTCAGCGACCATGTTGTTGCCACTCATCAAACCCGTACCACGAGTCCAACCAATAACAGCACCGCATATAGTGAGATAATTACCCCAGTTTTCAGAGTACCACCGATTGAAAAGTGTTTCCAGAGCCAATTTCGATTCGGAATACAAACCATCGTTCCCGAAAGTGCCATGGTTAGGAGACAGCGGGAGAATAACCTGCGCTGGACGTGTTTCGAAGCCATTGGTTTGTTTTTGTACCTTGACACTTCCCAAGAGTCGGAGAAGATTGGTCAACATGATGCGATGGGCAAGCTCCGACTTGGAGTCGATGGAATCGATTTCCCGCCCATTTTCCGGAATTGCCGCAAATGGAACTATGTAGTCCAAATCCCAGCCGAGTCCCTTCTTCGTATCATAGATGTAATCGACCAAGGCTTCCACGTCCTGCTTGCTGCCTTGATTGAAAGGCACCACGACGAGTTGCGACCCGCGCGCACCATAACGAGCGTACATAGCCTGATAGTATTCCGTCACCTCACGGGAAAACCGGCTTGTTGTGACAATAACTTTAGCACCACCACTGATCAAACCCTGGAGAACCTCCGCTCCAATAGAGCCAGCACCAGCACCAGTCATCAAAACGTTCTTGCCCTGGAAAGTGAGGCCTCCCCGAGCAGCAGACTCTAGCACGTCCAAATAAACGCCAGTAAGTTTCTTGCTGTAATCCCAGCCGTGCTCGTTCTTCTTTTTGAGATGTAAAAATGGTATTGTTTCAACCTTGCCGGAACGAGGGCTTCCGTTGCGCGCGCCACCGTTTCGACCTGGCTTCTTGGCATTGCCATTTTCTTGCGGCATGATCTGGTTTTCATTCATACTGAGAGCCCGAACGACCTCTTTATAGAGCGCGTTGAACTGCAATTGAGAGGACTTCGACAGGCGGTGTTGTTTTCGGATCAATTTATAAACGCTCCTCAGATCATTCTGAACTTTCGCCCGATTACTATATTCCGAGATGGGGCCGCCTTCAGCCATTTGCTTCACATAATGTTCCAATTTGCGAGCGCTAGCACGAGGCACTTCTTGATACTCGATATTTCCACGCGCATCGATTGTCGTCTGAGGACCAGTTGGAATGGCAACATCTTTGTAAACCGGGGAAACTCCAAGCACCTCCTTGCAGTTCTCAATAAGCTGTTCACCTAGCTCCTTCGCAAGCTGGTAGGTTTCGCCACGTTCAGTTGGGCAGTTGTCAATATGGTATTGCATAAATTCGAGGAGAAGGGGATTCGAGCGGTTCATAATACGAATACACTGGCTCACGATTTCGCGGTCGACCGCCCTGAGTCGGCCGAAAATAATATCATAGTACATGCTTAATGCATCTTGACGAGCCCAGTTCCAGGAAGAGTCGTAAACGCGAGCTTTAAGGTAGTCGAAAGATGGTTCAATACCTGAGGCGTAGAAATCACCGTGCTCTGTTTGCCAAAGGTCAAGCTGTGCTTGGAGGGTTTTCTGGGTTTCCTGTGACGTGACAAAAGCTCTCTGGCCAGCCCGAAGGTCCATCTTCAAGTATCGCGCAATTACCTCGAGTTGCTGCTTGAATAGAGCACGCTGGTCTTTTGTTAAGGCATCAATAGCGGCAGGGTCCATGAGCATTCCTCCAGTGCTTGCTCCACTGTCACCAGAAGCCGTTGGAGCGGAAAGACTGATACCTGCATTGGTAGCGTATTTATTCGCGGCGTCGTCAAGGAACGCTTTAGCATCTGTTTCAGAGCCAATGCGGGATGCGGGTTCCATAGTGAGCGCGAGGAGCAATACGCCATCTTGTCGGCCAGGCCCCAAACCCCACCTCGTCTCCAAATATTTGCGAACGGCCGTGATGTTGAAACCACCAGGCATTTTAGATGACACCAGGCGCGCAATCAGGGAGGAAGATTGTTTGCCTAATTGCCCATTAAATGTGGCTTGCATAGAGGCACCTAACTCATCCAGAGGAGTGTCTTCCGGCTTCTCGGGCGTGGAACCAAATTCCTTGCCCAAATCTCCTAAAATTTCGTTCTGCAGGGTAGATTTTCCTGTTCCACATTTATCAGTTCATCAGTCTTAGAAGTCTGTTCAATGCTATCACGTACCTCCAACGAGATCTTTAATGGCCTTGTTCAACGGCACATCTGATAGTGCCTTTTTCAGCTTCTGGGCTACCAGTGTTCTTACGACGTCCAAGGCTGTTACGGGAGAGTCTTCAACCGGCGCTGCAGGTCCGGCACTGGGTGCTGAAGCAACAGGCACAGGTGCTGCGGCCGCTGCGGCCGCGGGAGCAGCAGATGGTTCCGGGCTGGCCACAGCGTCGGAGGTAGTCTCGGGCTCTTCCTCCATGGGGTCAACGTCATAATAGATTTCTTTAGCATCTTTGCTGTAGCAAAGTATTTGACGCTGCACAGATGTAGCGGCATCGTATGCTTCATATTTCGAGGCGAGCGTTCTTCTCGCCATCCCACCCAAAGTGTCTGCTGGACCTATTTCCACAATGCGTTCTGTTCGCTTCTCTGCAAGCACAACGTCTTGTGTCTCAATCCATCTTACTGGAGACGCAAACTGGTAGGCCAGAAGCTCCACCAGCAAGGTGTGAGATAATTCTTGTTCGATTTCGGGGCGCATTTCGAGGTAGGATCAGAAGTCTATTTCGGGATAATCGAGATCGTTTATTAGGGAGCCGGCAAAAAAGCTTGGTTTAGAATCGTCAGCATAAGATCAAATCCAAGTCGATGCAACGCATCACAAGAGGGGCGCGAAACCATGCGCCTGGAGTAGGGCTTGCAACACACTTGAAAATTTTCCCTTAAAAAAACAGAAATCTCACAACATGGGAGCAATGACTGTGAGCAAATTTCCAAATGGCAAATAGAATAGAACTGTCCAGGGAAATACGTCGACAAGGTGCTGCAGAATCGCAACTCTGTTGCACAGAGCGACTGGACAACTGGGATAAGGAATTGGATCAAGCAGTGCAATAGTGTAAATTAATCAAACACAAATATGGGAATGTTGGCTGCAATTGGAATGGAAGAAAGACAATGGGAGGGAAGATTACACACAGAACAAGAAAGGACAAGAGAACGGCTGGAGCCAAGGGGATCAAGAGTTGCTGCAATAAACAACTCTCGCTGGCAACTTTTGATGAGTGTTGGGGTGAGACCGTCTTCTGATAATTATTTCGCCGGCTCGGGTCCGACAAAATCGATACTAGAGGGGACCCAGAACAAATGGGCTTCACGCGGTGGATGGTTGAGGTTGTAATTTTTCTGCTTCTTCCTTAGCTGATTTCCTTAGATGCAGCCCTGATCGGGCTAGACTGGTAATGTTAATACTAAATACACTCTAATGGAGATGTCAGCCCTGGTGAACAGGACGAAGTAATAATAGGCCTCCAGTCAACTGAAAGTCAAATCCAGTGGTCTTATGAATTATTCCACACTTAATCCGCGAGATTGCAGGTGGGCTGACCATTCCCTTGCTGATTATTGTTCTCTCTTAGTTCCAGGCCAGCTGGACCAGCTGAGAAGTTACGTAGGTACTTGGCGGTATCAACGAAAAAAGGTTTATCTCCTTGAGAAGGACTGCAGACTTTGTTGTCATTCATTCCAGGGCTAACCAAACCTCAAGACGATTACTGAATCTCGTGGCGGATAGTAAAGGCAGAGTATTAAAAGGCATAATCATAGCCAGCCGAAAATAAATGGAGGCATAACCGTGTAGGGAGTGGGGGCCAGTGATTCAGCTGAGCTTCCCTCGAGCTGTCAGTATTGTCATGGCATTACAGTCAAGCGGTCCAGCCCAACCGTTTTTTGACCTTTGGGGCAGATCCACGATCCACCATACCCAATTAAGAGATTTCTTGTTCAACCAGTCCGAACCCACAAGATTTCTCCTTCGTTTGACTGGTTCAACATTACAAAACTTTATATGGACGGCCAGGCACTTGGCCATCTGCCCGGCACATCTCGTTCGGGCGACCGATATTTTTTCCAGCTAGGAATCACACTCGAAGGTGTCAGCCTCCCCGGACGTTCTCTTGACGTCTCCCTTCATACTCACCTCTTCTCTTCTATAGACCTTCTTTTCACTATATTTCGCTCAATTCTCTTCCCATATTTTTTATGGCATAATCGCAAGCTTCCTCACTGAACAACAGTCTCGGCCTGAATAATTACCCTTAATAATAGGTATGTACTTGCCCTCCCCCCACCATTCTTCTTGGTAGCACCGTCTGTCCTTGATGAATTTTTTTTCTGTTGTTCGAATTGGCTCATTAATTGACCATCCAAAGCTCCTGTCCGTTCCGCGCCACTTGAATTGGTACAATAGAAGAAAATCGCCGGACTAGACATAAGACCACAGGATGTACGGAACCTCAACGGGTCCGCAGACCGGGATCAATACACCGCGATCGTCGTCGTCTCTGAGACCACTCATCTTATCTCACGGATCGCTTGAATTCAATCTTCTTGTGCCAACATCTCTTCACTTCCACTCCTCGCAGCTCAAGAACACCTTCACAGCCTCATTACCAGAGCCCACAGACGAGCTTGCTCAGGATGACGAACCTTCTTCAGTAACAGAGCTTGTGGCTCGATACATCGGCCATGTTGCCCTCGAAGTCGAAGAGGGCGAGGATGATGCGCACGGAACCAATCAAGAGGTTCTCAAGATAGCCCTCAATGAATTTGAGCGTGCCTTCATGCGTGGAAATGACGTCCATGCGATCGCTGCCACTCTCCCTGGAATCACAGCCAAAAAGGTTCTGGTTGTTGAAGCTTACTATGCCGGCCGAGCAGCCGCTGGTAGACCTACCAAGCCTTACGATTCCGCTCTCTTCAGGGCATCTTCGGATGAGAAGGCGAGTATTTACTCCGTCTTTGGAGGGCAGGGGAACATTGAAGAGTACTTTGACGAATTGAGAGAAGTCTATAATACCTACACATCCTTTGTGGAGGGGCTCATAAAGTCATCTGCGGATCTACTGCAAAGTCTTTCCCGTGAGCCGGATGCCAACAAACTCTATCCGAAAGGCCTTAATGTTGTGCAGTGGCTCCAAGACCCTGACACTCAGCCGGACGTGGATTATCTCGTGTCCGCTCCGGTGAGCTTACCGTTGATCGGGTTAGTTCAATTGGCGCACTTCGTTGTCACCTGCAAAGTGCTTGGTCGCGAGCCAGGCGAGATTCTTGAGCGGTTGAGCGGGACTACAGGTCATTCTCAAGGCATTGTCACCGCAGCGGCCATTGCATCGGCCACAACCTGGGAGAGCTTTGAGAAGGCCGCTAGTAACGCCTTGAAGATGCTCTTTTGGATTGGCTTGCGTAGCCAACAAGCATATCCTCGAACATCCATTGCTCCGTCCGTGTTGCAGGACTCAATCGAGAACGGCGAGGGAACCCCAACTCCTATGTTGTCAATCCGTGACCTTCCAAGAACGTCCGTCCAGGAGCATATCGACATGACCAACCAACATCTTCCAAGCGACCGTCATATCTCGATTTCATTGATCAATAGTGCCCGTAATTTCGTTGTTACTGGCCCACCCCTCTCTCTTTACGGTCTCAACCTTCGCCTACGAAAGGTTAAAGCTCCCACAGGCTTGGACCAGAACCGTGTGCCATTCACACAACGTAAAATACGCTTTGTCAACCGGTTCCTTCCAATCACGGCTCCCTTCCATAGCCAATATCTTTACTCGGCATTCGACCATATCATAGACGACCTAGATGATGTGAAGATTTCGCCAAAGTCCCTTACTATCCCCGTCTATGGCACCAAAGATGGTAATGATCTGAGGGAAATCAGCGAAGAAAATGTAGTACCTGCGTTGGTTAGAATGATCACGCATGATCCTGTGAATTGGGAACAGACAACCGTTTTCCCGCGTGCCACTCACATCATTGATTTTGGTCCTGGGGGAATCTCAGGTCTTGGTGTACTTACCAACCGCAACAAGGATGGCACAGGGGTCCGTGTGGTACTCGCGGGGGCCATGGATGGTACCAACGCTGAAGTCGGTTATAAGCCGGAACTTTTTGACCGTGATGAACACTCCGTGAAGTATGCCATTGATTGGGTGAAAGAGTACGGACCACGCTTGGCGAAGAATGCTACTGGTCAGACTTTCGTCGACACCAAGATGAGCCGCCTATTGGGTATCCCCCCTGTTATGGTGGCTGGTATGACCCCAACTACGGTTCCGTGGGATTTTGTTGCAGCTACCATGAATGCGGGATACCACGTCGAACTTGCGGGTGGAGGTTATTATAATGCCAAAACCATGACAGAGGCGATCACCAAGATTGAGAAAGCCATTCCTCCGGGTCGTGGTATTACCATCAATCTTATCTACGTTAACCCTCGTGCTATGGGTTGGCAAATCCCCCTAATTGGCAAGCTCCGGGCCGATGGCGTGCCAATTGACGGCCTGACCATCGGTGCGGGTGTTCCTTCTATTGAAGTGGCCAATGAGTATATCGAAACCCTCGGTATCAAGCACATTGCCTTCAAACCAGGCTCGGTGGACGCCATTCAGCAGGTCATCAATATCGCAAAGGCCAATCCCAAATTTCCTGTCATTTTGCAGTGGACTGGTGGCCGCGGAGGGGGGCATCATTCTTTTGAAGACTTCCACCAACCTATCCTGCAGATGTATAGTCGTATCAGACGACATGAAAATATTATTCTTGTTGCCGGTAGTGGCTTCGGTGGTTCGGAAGATACATATCCATATATTTCTGGAAACTGGTCTTCTCGATTCGGCTATCCCCCAATGCCTTTCGATGGGTGTTTGTTCGGCAGTCGCATGATGATCGCCAAAGAAGCGCATACTTCGAAGAACGCCAAGCAGGCCATTGCAGATGCCCCTGGCCTTGACGACCAGGATTGGGAAGATACTTACAAAGGTGCTGCAGGGGGTGTGGTCACCGTTCTTTCGGAAATGGGAGAACCAATCCACAAATTGGCCACTCGCGGTGTCTTGTTTTGGCACGAGATGGATCAAAAAATCTTCAAGCTCGACAAAACCAAGCGTGTGCCAGAACTCAAAAAGCAGAGAAATTATATCATCAAGAAACTCAACGATGATTTCCAGAAGGTTTGGTTCGGCTGCAATTCCACTGGGGAAACGGTTGACCTAGAAGACATGACATACGCAGAAGTCGTGCATCGCATGGTCGACCTCATGTATGTCAAGCACGAAGGCAGATGGATAGATGACTCCTTGAAAAAGCTGACTGGCGATTTCATCCGTCGAGTTGAGGAACGTTTCACTACAACTGATGGACACACATCACTTCTTCAGAACTATTCGGAGCTCAATGCCCCTTATCCGTCTGTTCACAATATTCTTGCGGCCTATCCTCAGGCAGCAATTCAGTTGATCAATGCCCAAGATGTTCAGCACTTCCTTCTACTGTGCCAGCGTCGTGGCCAAAAGCCTGTACCTTTTGTTCCCTCATTGGACGAGAATTTTGAATACTGGTTCAAGAAGGACTCTCTATGGCAGAGCGAGGATTTGGAGGCGGTTGTAGGACAGGATGTTGAAAGAACCTGTATCCTGCAAGGTCCAATGGCCGCCAAATTTTCGACTGTCATTGATGAGCCCGTTGGAGACATTCTAAACTCTGTTCACCGGGGCCATATCGACAGCCTAGTCAGAGATGTGTACAACGGCGATGAGAAAGTTATACCGGTAACCGAATACTTTGGAGGACGCTTGACCGAGGTCCACGAAGACGTTGAAACTGACGGCCTTACCATTTCTGAAGACGTCAACAAAGTCAGCTACAGGTTGTCCTCGTCTGCCGCGGACCTGCCGGATGTCAATCGCTGGTGCCGCCTTCTTGCGGGCCCCTCATATTCATGGAGGCACGCTCTTTTCTTGGCGGACGTTTTTGTTCAAGGTCAGCGCTTCCAGACAAATCCTCTGAAGCGAATCGTTGCGCCCAGTCCAGGAATGTATATAGAAATCTTGAATCCAGAGGATCCCCCAAAAACGGTCATTAGCGTGAGAGAGCCTTACCAGTCTGGCAAGCTTGTCAAGACGGTGGACATCAAGTTCAATGAGAAGAGCCAAATCAGCCTTACACTTTATGAAGGAAGAACTGCTGAAAACGGCGTGGTTCCCCTGACTTTCTTGTTCACTTATCACCCTGACACTGGGTATGCGCCCATCAGAGAAGTCATGGATACTCGCAACGATCGTATCAAAGAGTTCTATTACAGGATCTGGTTTGGAAACAAGGATGTACCGTTTGATACGCCAACAACAGCCACGTTTAGTGGAGGCCGTGAAACCATCACATCTCAAGCCGTTGCTGATTTTGTTCATGCCGTGGGTAACACCGGAGAGTCATTCGTTGAACGGCCCGGAAAAGAAGTATTTGCTCCCATGGATTTCGCCATTGTCGCGGGGTGGAAGGCTATCACTAAGCCGATTTTCCCTCGCACTATCGATGGGGATTTGCTTAAGCTAGTGCATTTATCTAACGGGTTCAAGATGGTTCCTGGTGCGCAACCGCTTAAGGTTGGTGACACGCTCGATACTGCGGCTCAGATCAACTCTATCATCAACGAAGATTCCGGGAAGATTGTCGAAGTGTGTGGCACCATCAAGAGAAATGGAGAGCCCATAATGCATGTCACGAGCCAGTTTCTATACCGTGGGGCGTATATGGACTTTGAGAACACCTTCCAGCGCAAGGACGAAGTTCCAATGCAGGTTCACCTGGCGTCTAGCCAAGATGTAGCCATCCTCCGATCCAAAGAGTGGTTCCGCCTAGATATGGATGATGTCGAACTGTTAGGTCAAACCCTGACCTTCCGTCTACAAAGTCTAATCCGGTTCAAAAACAAGACTGTTTTCAGCCAAGTTCAGACTATGGGGCAAGTTCTTCTCGAACTACCTACCAAAGAAATCATCCAGGTCGCATCTGTCGACTATGAAGCGGGCACATCTCATGGCAACCCGGTAATTGACTATCTCCAGCGAAACGGAACCTCCATTGAGCAGCCTGTCTATTTTGAGAACCCTATTCCCCTCAGCGGGAAGACACCATTAGTTCTCCGTGCTCCTGCTTCTAACGAAACTTATGCTAGGGTATCTGGTGATTACAATCCCATACACGTCTCTCGAGTGTTCTCTAGCTACGCAAACCTGCCAGGTACCATCACTCATGGAATGTACACAAGCGCCGCAGTCCGTAGCCTGGTCGAAACTTGGGCCGCTGAAAACAACATCGGCCGTGTTCGGGGTTTCCATGTATCCCTGGTTGACATGGTCCTCCCCAACGATCTGGTCACAGTCAGACTGCAACATGTTGGTATGATCGCTGGTCGCAAGATCATCAAGGTCGAGGCCAGCAACAAGGAGACGGAAGACAAGGTCCTTTTAGGGGAAGCGGAGGTAGAACAGCCAGTCAGTGCCTACGTCTTTACTGGGCAAGGATCCCAGGAACAAGGAATGGGGATGGAGCTATATGCCACCAGCCCTGTTGCTAAGGAAGTTTGGGATCGGGCAGACCGCCATTTCATTGAGAACTATGGCTTGTCTATCATTGATATCGTCAAGAATAACCCGAAGGAACTTACAGTCTACTTCGGTGGGCCCCGTGGAAAAGCCATTCGGCACAACTACATGTCTATGACTTTTGAGACAGTCAATGCGGACGGATCTATTAAATCCGAAAAGATTTTCAAGGACATAGATGATGACACGGCATCCTACACATATCGCTCTCCGACGGGGCTCCTTTCCGCCACGCAGTTCACGCAACCCGCATTAACCCTAATGGAGAAAGCAAGTTTCGAAGACATGCGTTCGAAGGGCCTTGTCCAGAGGGACAGCAGCTTTGCTGGCCATTCCTTGGGTGAATATTCCGCCCTTGCTGCCCTTGCTGATGTGATGCCCATAGAAAGTTTGGTCTCGGTTGTCTTCTATCGCGGTTTAACTATGCAAGTCGCTGTAGAACGCGATGAACAAGGTCGCTCAAATTACTCTATGTGCGCTGTAAACCCCAGCAGAATCTCCAAGACTTTCAACGAGCAGGCCCTTCAATATGTCGTCGAAAATATCTCTGAGCAAACAGGCTGGCTCTTGGAAATCGTCAACTACAATGTCGCGAACATGCAATATGTTGCGGCTGGTGATGTAAGTATTTTTCTACCACCCTCTGATTCGTAAGTGGCTATGAAAATCCTAACTTTCACATAGCTCCGTGCGCTTGACTGCCTCACCAACCTACTCAACTACCTGAAGGCACAAAACATAGATATTCCGGCTCTTATGCAGAGCATGTCTTTGGAGGATGTCAAGGCTCACCTTGTCAACATCATCCTTGAGTGTGTGAAGCAAACCGAGGCGAAGCCGAAGCCGATCAATTTGGAACGTGGATTTGCTACGATCCCTCTCAAAGGAATAGATGTTCCCTTCCACAGCACCTTCCTGCGTTCCGGTGTGAAGCCGTTCCGATCATTCTTGCTTAAGAAGATCAATAAGACTACCATTGATCCAAGCAAACTGATTGGAAAGTACATTCCTAATGTCACGGCGCGGCCGTTCGAGATCACCAAGGAGTACTTTGAGGATGTGTACCGGCTCACGAACTCTCCAAGAATTGCGCACATTTTAGCAAATTGGGAAAAGTATGAAGAAGGGAATGAGGGCCCTTCTTCACACACCAACCCGGCTGCTACAGTTTAAGATTTAAACTTATCTGATTCATGAATTTCTTTCCAAACTTATGGTTTCACTTGGCGCTGATGTTTGTGTGATTGCAATTACCTTCGTGTCTTTATTGAGCACGTATCCTATCCTATTTCTGCATAAGATAGCATTAAGTCGGAATGATATTTGGAGTCAAATATTACTAGAAATGTGTAACTTACTCTTGCGCACCTTAATAACCTTGTTAACATGATCAATAACTACTGGGTGTTTGGCTAGCAGCTGCTCATCTCAATTTCCAGCTACAGCGTGAAAAACCATACATTATTATCCACGGCAGCGGTCACCTTACACCATAAATCCACCTGCTAAACCTAAACTAGGTTATTACCCGGCGGCCTTCAGAGATTCCATTCAAAATAAATAAACTGTGAATGTAGTAATTGTTATATGATGGCGGCAGCATCAAGCCTCCGGTGGCATTTTACAGCTATGTTTCTCTCCACGGACCCGGTCGTAATAAACGGTCTTCCTTTCCATAGACGCCAACATCTTTGACGATTGCAATGAACTTTCTATGGTTCTCTCGGGACTCGCCAATACGCGGCCGAAATATTTTAAGTAGGTCGGTGCTCAGTATACCGCTCTGAGGGATGGCAGCATGAATCTCGGCAGGGCTAGGAAAGCTTTGCGTAGTAGATGGGCCTTGTGTCGACACACGATTCTGACCCGTGACATGAGAACCTGAGATAAGGGTTAATGGCTAGTTCCACGCAGGAGTTATACTGTTTGAAGGCAATATTGAGATGGGTGATACATGCCTCTGAGGGGCTCTGGGCTGCTAGCACGACTTCCCGAGAGATTCCTGCCGGTCACAGAAGTTGGACTACCAGCCCTCGACCTCTGTGGTGTTTCTCCTTGGGATACCACCGACGGAGGGTTGGGTTTCAACTTTTTGGATTTCCCAGATTCGCTTACTTCTCCACCAGATCCGACATCAATATCACTTGCAGAACCAGCACCAGGAAAGGTGCCCCTCACGCGCTTTTTGTTAGTCTGGGCGCAGTTAGTAATAGAACCTGTTTGGGTTGGTAATAAAACACGCACCGGTACAGATGATGCGACAGGGGTCATGGGGCGAGATCCCGGTTGTGTTGAAGATTGCGAGGTTGAGGGTTTGCTCTTCCCGTTCTTACGAGATGTGTCTGTTCCACTCGCATCCGATACATTGGGGGACCCGAGGCGCTTCCGTGACACACCAATGGCTGCCTTCTTCGACGTATCAGAATGCTTTGGGCGACCTGAAGGCGTGGTGTTGCCTTTCGATGGGGTCGCCGGGTCCTTTTTGTTCCTCTCTTCTTCGACCTTCCGTTCCTCCTCCTTACTTTTCTCAGCATCTGTCTCATCGGAACTCTATATTCGAGGTTAGATCTCTTGTAGATTTCGTGGCCGGGTTATCAACATACCTCTTCGTCCGTATACGGATTCGCATCAGAACCACTGCTGTAATCGAAATTTTTCTCCCTCTTCTGAAGTGCTTTGCGTACTTTTTTTCCAAGTACTCGTCGAGCTTCCTTCTCCCTTTTCTCTTTTAATTCTTCTTCTTCGTATTCCTTCTCATCCTTCAGGTCAAAAACATTCGCTTTAAGTTGATCCTGCTTTATTCTTTTCTCCGCAGTCTTCGCATCTTCATCTTCATTGAATAAATCGTCATGTTCTTCATCATCCGCAAATCGATCTTCTTCGAAATCCATTTCATCGGCTTCCAGGCCTTCTGCGGCAGGGGTACCCTGCTTCCCAGCGTACACTTTGCGTTGCTTTGCAAACTGCTCCAGTTCCCTGCGTTGAGCTTGCTCCTGTTGTTTTTCCATGAACCACCTAGGATCTTTTATTTTCTTTGCCATAAACTTCTCTGCCTCCTCGATGGTTAAGGTTTTGAATTGGTTTTTCGCATTAAACCTATACCACTTTTCGACTGGTATCATCGTCATTTTCCCCGTGCTCTCCAGTATAAAGATTGCATGGGTTTCTGACAATGCTGCTTCGTAATTTCCAACCCAAACATTTTTGTTGTCGAAATCCTCAAGATGCCAAGGCAGGGCCTCTTCATATTTGATCCGAGTTCTAGCAATTTCTTCTGGTGTCATGTCCGTTTTAAAAACTTGTTGTGTTTTCTGCTTGGGTATGTTGGTTCGTTTTGGGGCGGATCCGACGGATGGCGCAATTTGAGCAAGGTTGTCCGCTCGCTCTTTTTCACGCGCAGCTTTTCTGGCCTCCATCTCTTCCCGTTCGAGTTCATCAACTTGGTTGCTTGTCTCCGAGGATAGCCTTTGTCCACCAGGCCCTTTTTCTGTATGTAATTCATGTATTCGTGACCGAGGATCCCGGCGTTGAAGCCTGACTGGTCTAGTGAACTGGGATTCATCGCGGGGATCTACTACCTTCTTTGAGGCGAACCTGGCAACGTGATGTTTCAATCCTTCTTTAATCGCCCGCTTTGTGATCACAAGGGGGTAGTCGACATAGGACTGAGATAACAGAGGACCGCTGAATCCATTGGAAGCAAACTCACTTTTTGCGGGGGGTATATTGGGTCTGTCGGGTTGCGCGTTGGGTGGTGCTGGTCGAGTAGGGAACGACCTAAGCTTTTGTCCATCTCCTAGAGGGCCTTTCGTTGCGGTCTTTCGCTTCGGACGCACAAGCGGGTCAGCTACCCTGGGCCGTCGAATGCGCAAGGGTTGGGTGCCGGATGACCCTGTTGGCATTTGCGGAGTCGGTTTGTTCGTCGGTGTGGTCATAATGGCTGCTTAGAGCTTTCGAATAGCGACGCCAGGGCGTGCAGTGGTACCTATGGGGTTGCGAGATGAACACTGTTTGGAACTTCGTGTTTGGGAAGAACGTTAACTGATATAAACCCGTTTCTTAAAGGTAATTTGACGGAGCAGAAACACTGAAGCTTGAATGAGCAATAAGTGACTACTTGTTGCTTATATAAGCATTCCTCTTGGATCCACTTAACCTTGGCCTTGGCTCGGATCTGGTCGTTTGAGCCGCATTATTGGTTAGGTCAATGGTACGGCAGGGAGGTATGGATAGAAGTCCTCCGTACATCATAAATTGTTCAGCCGAACTGAGATGGTAATTCATGTGGTATTTGTCTGGTTTGACCACCATCACAGTACTCTATTCTGTATGAAAACCACCCCCTCACCGTCCAGCAGAGAGGCGCCGGGAGTGGCAGTTATTCTGCACTCCATGCTAAATAACAAAAGGTTTCAGTACTCTGTATATACGGGTTACGGGTACTGGTAATTAGTTCTATTTAAATATAAATCTGTATTCTACCAACTATATATTTTATCTCTATAATCCTCCGGAGTCGCAGTATTAGTATTACAGGCATATATTACGGAGACTACGGAGTAAAGTAATCATTTAATATTAATAGACCATACTTATTACTTATTATAATCCAATAGTTATATATGACTAATCCTTATGGTCTTGTATTGCTTTATATATATATATTTATATCCCCTATACTGTGTGGGTAAAATGCATACTGTCTGGCATGCCTGGATTACCTGCTCTTTCTTGGCGGCTGGGTCCACCGCATTTTATAAATATAGTAATTATTGTAATTTAGATACCGTTAGTAATTCAAATTAAAATGAGAGATGCTAAAGTCTAAATACTCTCAACATCATAACAACGGGGCTAACCACATCCATCTCTCAAACCACCACCAGTACCATCTACAGTCGCTGCGATACAGTGTATTCGGTAAGTACCATATCAATGTTGATGTTCTCTGTCAATGGAGATTCAAATCAGTCTAGGGAAGGTCAATGTTTGGTGCACAGGCAACTGTTTTGGTTTGATGTACATACATGTTGAATGAGAATCGGATCTATCCGAAAGACCTAATCTCCGGATGGACGAAGGACCGGCGAAGTCGATTCTAATGGCGCCAGTAATAATCAGAATAATTCCACAACCTTCTGGTCGTCATCATGAGCCCGTGTCGCAGAGGATTTCCCATCTTCTTCTTCGTCTCGCATGAGAACCTGCACCAATCTGTCACATGCTTCACGGACGCCATCATCATCAACGTGAAGGTGGCACTCTCGGATTACAGGATAAACACTGACAGCTCTCATTTTTTCGCGTCCTTCCCGGGTAGTTGTCAGCAAAAGCAGTGTTTCAAGATGAGTAACAATTATTCCGCTGTCACCCTCCCTCTGTTTGTTGGGGGGGAGCAGCTGGAGGTCTGGAAGCATGTCGGCAGAATCCTCTTCGGTGTACTCCTCTGGGCCCATGATAGGCAGAAGTACATAAGGGAGAATATTTGCATCGTCTTCAGAAAAGAGGGTTGGATGGAAAGGAATCTCGAACGCAACATTTTTTATGGTTGATGCGACGCCCCTCCGTCTAACTGTACTCGTATGCTCAGTGAAGACAGTAAGTTTTGTCACAGGCACGACTCCATCGTAATCCTGTCTCGACGTAAAATAGGTGCGCCCTTCCTCCAGCTTCGACAGATCGGCAAAAAGATATGATAGATAGTCGAAGTCCGAATATTGATTGAGTGCGCCCTCGGCGCCCTTCACGAAACAATCCATCAACTGATCCACCACATACACAGAACTAGACACAGGCTGGGCAGATCGACGTTTAAGGGATAACAATTTTTTTATTTTCTCTGATTTCCCGAGATTGGCGAATAGCATGGCGACGCCATCCGCATTCCGCTCCTTGTTGTTCTATCACCAAGCTTGTAAGTGAACTGTGCAGCACCTGGGAATAAGAATGTCCCGAGGCTCGTAGACGGTAAGGCAAAACATAGGGTGTTGGAATAGGTGGTAGGAAGCATACAGTCACTTTCGCGAGTAGAGTTTCTATGAAAGCATCGTCACTGACAAGGTTATCCAGTACTTCCTTGTCGCCGGAAAGATTGACAAGTATCGTTAAGGCATCACTCGCGATTGGCTGTCAATCCGTCAGAACCTTTCACTTCACAGAAGTGGGTTTTCCCTTATGTCCAAAAATCAAAAGAGGGGTGCTCACTGACTGTATAGTCTCGAACGAGGAGCTTCAAATCCCGTATCGGTAGAAGCTGATGACATTTAAAAATCTCTGGCTTGGATGTCGAATATCCTACTAGATTTTCGCACGCTACAAACCGTTATTATTAGTTCAAGCGGAATTGCATGTTAACTTTACCGATTTGTCTGATTTGAGTATTTCCATGATGAAGGAATTCAACCAGCTGAAACAGGAAAAAATTGATTAGAGACAAGGGTCGGGAACGGGGAGTATACCATAACATCACACACCTCGTCCAGTTCAGTTTTCATATCGACCTTTGTTCTTTTCTGTTGCAGTGTGTCTATGCTCTGGAGGAAATTGAATGGGGCGCGCTGGAATATGATTAACAGAAAATCAGTGGCCGGTGACTACCTAAAGTTTGACAGAAGAGTAAATCACGACTTAATCTTAATTATCGTGTGGTGGGGCTGGCTATCGATAAGCTGTGGGGGCAATTGACCACCCGTTGCTCAGTAAGACATTCAAGCTAGTTACGTTGAAGAAGACTTCAAATTTACAGTAATTTCCAGAATTGGCCTTATACAATCAGTCCATAACCTGAGGAGTTCTATATAACCGAGCTATTATTAGATTCTAGCTAGATAGTAGAAAAGAGTAAGCAGGTATTTATAACCAAAATTTATATAGAGATATCTAGTAAATTATAGCTCCAGGAAGTTAGGAACTAATAGAACCTTGGATTAAATCTTCTAGCCAGGGCTATTTAGAGCTACAATAGTAAAGACCGTATAGATTAACAGTCAGACTAATACCCTGTATCTGAAGACAACTTAGCATTTCCAAAAGGGTAATTCCGAATCGGGCTAAGGCCCTGTGTCCGAAGATAAGTGCCCTGTACCCGGAGTCATTCCCAATAAAGCGCCCTGTCGAAGAAGGGACTCTTCATACACTGACTGATATTTGCGATTTTTTTTTTTTTTTTGGAGTGAAGCAGGCATATACACAGGGCCTGTACTCCCCCGGCTCTGACGCTTTTAGTTGTCATCATTCAGAACTGAGGTTAACCGAGTATTATCATGGCTGCTATCCTCTGCTTCCGCCACAGGTGAAGTTGGGATATCTTCACAAATACTTCCCTTGCTACTCAGAGAGTCCGGTCGAAAGTGAGCATCGACAAGGTGTTGCACGATCGGCCAACCATAGGCGTTTGTAAACATTCGCCGAACAATAATATTATTGTGTGCGTCAGGTTCCAAGCGAACAAGGACCTTCCGCCATGAGAGCCCACGGTGGTAACTACGGGCTATCTTCTCTTCCACCTTGAGTCCGGCCTCATCTGCAGGCCCTTCAGCAGAGGCATGATCCGCTGCTGTGATTCCATCATGATATGCATTTATCCCTGTCTTCTGCCGTTTCACCATTGGAGGAGGAATGTCTTCAGGATAATAAATCCGGTCATGCAAAATCGCACGCTGCCGTGATGCAGGGTTCACAATGTAATCAACCGGGGGTAGTGGTGGCATGAGGATGTCGCCAGCGGATTCGAATAGGGTTGTCTTAGGGGGTGCATTAAATCCAGAATCGCGAGAAGTGGTGTTTAAATGAGAATCATCCTGCTGTATCACCTTTGTGGCTATCGGAGTAGCATTTGTTTGGGAGCGCTTGAGGAATTTTTCCTGTTTGTGTTTAGGTTCTCTTGGTTTGAATATCGAAAAGAAGCCACCCAGAGAACTAGACGGCGTATGCGGTGGTCCTCCATCCAGTTCGTTGTTAATAAATGCATCATCGGCTCCGTAGAGCGGTTGGGCATGATCTGGGGGCCTTCTTCCAACGGAAGAAGAGGTGGGAGAGGATGAATGTTGAGTGGTAGTACCTCGTTGCGGGGTTATTGTAACGGCAGTGTCCTTCGCGATTTCCGTGGCACTTGAAGAAGCACACGTCACTTCCGAGCCATCTTTGGCGCAACGAGCGTTATTTGGAGACTTCGAGTTTGCCCCAGTCAATTCATACCACCCCCATTCAGCCACAGTTCCAACAATCCCATTCTCTCGTCTTGCCTTCTCAACCCGTTGCAATCCTTTCCAATCAAGGTAGAGCAAGCACGAAGTTCGTAGCGGAACAATCCCATCATTAACCAAATTAGAATATATTGTGCGCCGCTTGAACTTGACAAGCACCTCGTGAGCAGGGCCAGAGGGAAGAATCCTCAGTAAAGGCTTGGAGCGGGTGTTTTCATCGCCCCGTGGCCTAGAGGATTCCCCCTTCCCACCAATTATGGCATCCCATCCACTCCGAATCCTTGGTGCGGTCCAACTAAGTCCTAAATCCTGGCCAGTGCGGCCAACGAGGCCAAAATCCAAGGCAAACCGAACATACATAGGGTTTTCATTGCTCAATCCGAGGAATGGCGTCGCAAGCGCGATAAAGTTAACAGGTCTGATTTTGTCAAAGAATTCGGGGGAGTGCTTTTGGATATACGCGATTGCATACGTCTGCACAAGTCCACCGAGAGAGTGCCCAATGAAACTAATACTTGTTATCTGATATGCATGATGCTCACCAGCGTCGAACAGCCCTTCGTCTACGCGGGAAGATTCAGCGTTGTCGACCGCCTCCTGTCCACTCCACGGAACGAACGTATTGGAACGGCTCTTAGGCTTCGGTTTTTTGTGGGGTAAATGAGGCTGGTCAGGATAAGTCATCAAGAGCACGTATTTTGCGAGGCGCTTGCCCAAGTATTGGATTCCACGTTCGGTACGGGCCGCGTTCCCTGGGAACCCTCTAACAATAATGTCCTCACTTTGGCGATCATCGTCGTCACCATGAACATTGCAGCTGAGTGGATATCAATCCATGGCGTCAGTAGGGTGGACAAAGTGAACGAGTGGATAGTTTGCTCGGATAGGGGCTGAAATTGTTGCACCTACCTTCCCGAGAATGACGAGGGCGCCAACGTCGGCTCGCCCGTGGAAGATTGGCCGTTTCGTGCGGAGCTGGTTTTTTGATATGCAGCATCGATGCTCTCTTTAAGATAAAGCATGTCTGCACCAAGGTTGCTATGTAACCCATGGGTTAACACAACAAGGTGAATGTTTTTTCGGGGATTCTTGGGCGATCGACCAGTCCCCGATGTTCCGGCTCCTCCTGCAGGTCCAACAGCATCCACATTAGGTCTGCTTTCCATCGAGCTCACGTTCCTAGTCCGTTCGTCATCGCATGATACGGGGAACTGTGGAGTATTCCAAAGACTAGCGGTGTCATCTATCAGCAGATGGACGGAATCCGAATACACGCCTTTGGTGACACGCTGCTGCTTGCCGTTCGAGCCAGAAGGCCAGTGGTCACGCATGTTTGCAGCCTTGGGGGGGTTAAACTCCGTCTTCGAGGTTTGAAGATCTGGTGACATATCTCGGCTAACCAGAAGCTCAAAATTGACCGACGCAGTGCTTGAGAATATAACTTGCGATACAATCTCAATAACCCATGTCGTATTATGTCCACTTGAATATCCCTCATTGGGATTTCCAGGATCTGCGCGCTTGTCATGCCTCGGTATGGGGATCTGGGCATTCCATGTGCCGCCAGCTTTGAGGTAAGGTTCGAATTGCGGCACATTTCTAGAATCAGGGGCTATTGTTGTGGTATTGGGATCAAATGAATGTGGGTAGCATGATGTATACAATGTATATGGGCCATGCAAGTACGCGGCTCGCAGTGGTATGGCTGATGTATTTTTTATTTTCACACGTAGGGCCGCTGGAGGCTGGAGTTCGTCGGTTGCTGGCGTGTATGTTAATGTATATCTATTGATGGATATTAATATGATAAACTAAGGCCCTGTCGAGTGACAAGGAGCGTGAGGAGTAGAAGCAAACCTGATAACTTCACCAACACGCACGCTGCCAGTTTGCCGGGTCAATAGCATTTCAGTAACGCGATCAGCATCTGTTGGGTCGGGGTGCCAACCTGCAAGTGGAGAGAATCGTAGCCGCTTCGGAATTCCGCTGGGGTTGGTTGTTTGATCCAGAGTCTGGGATGCAGAGTATGTCCGAGGGGTGAATAGCATCGGTGCTAGTCTTTAGAAGCTCTCTATATTTGATTCATTCAGAATAAAGGAGTCTCCACCATGACAGTATCCTTATATTTATGAAAACAAGGTTTTATGGTGTCGATATTGACGATCCTGTTGAAAGGGACGGGACTTCTCCTACATCAGTATTCAATATCTAAGTGGTAAGGTTAACATTTAGTATATATGTTAAGATTATAATTTAAAGATTGTAAATTTTAATTTTGAATATATATATATATTAGTAACCAATCATAATTTTTACTACTGGAGGATATAATAATATATCAGGGTGCCTATCTATAAGTGTTTCTATGTCTAGGGTCACGTGAAACTTATAAGACTTTACCAAAAGACCACATGAATATCTCGCGATTCCCCTAGAACCTATAAGATTACTGATATAATTAATCAATTAAACAAATAAAAACAAACTAAATATAAGGCCTCCCGCCCCCGCGAGAATACTGAGTACTTATAAGCTAAGTTAGTCTAAAGCTAACTTAGCTAGAGAAATATCTTTTAATTTTATAAAAAATATATACTTAAAACTTTAGTATTAATTTATTAATAATTTTTATTTCTTAAAATCTAACTCTTATAGTACTATATTTTTTGTTATTATTTTTTATTATTAAATATATTATATTTTTTATATTATTTATAATAGATAATAATCTTTTTAAGAATATTAAATTAAGAGATAGATTATTAGATTATAGTATTATAAAGATATATTTAGAAATTAATCTTAACTAGATTCTTATTTTTATAAAAAATAATATCTTAGATTTAATTAATAAAAATATTAATATCTTTATAATATATAATATTATATATATATTTTATAAAAATATTAATATCTTTATAATATATTATATTATATATATATTTTATAAAAATATTAATATCTTTATAATATATAATATTATATATATATTTTATAAAAATATTATTATATATATCTAGCTAGAAATATTTAATATTATTAGTTTTCTAATTACTAGTAATATCTATAGCTTTAAAAATAAGATTTATATTAAAATTATTATTTATATTTCTATTAATATTATTATAATTATTATTATTATATATATTATTAATATCTTTATTATCTAAAAAGATTTTATTATTAGGAGATTTACTACTACTAGTAGTAGTATAATAATAAAATTAAGAATAGTATCTAGCTAGCTAATAGAGATCTGTCATGACTGCCAAGGCGGTGTCATGTGACCCCTGCCATGTGACCCCTGCCATGTGACCTATATAGACTACTGCCAGAGTATCTATAAAGTAATATCTAGTAGATAATTACTGATTATTATATTATAGATCCCTGAGTATCTTTAAGATCTACTACTAAGGAATTAATATATTATATTTTTATAAAGATAATTAAGATCTTATATATTTCTAATAAGAAAAAATCTATTTAAAAAATTATATAATAGCTTAATTAAGAGAAAGAGTTATAGAATTAATATCTAATTATCTCTAGTCTTTAAGAGATTATTTTTAGAAAAAGTTTTATATAAGATTTCTAGATATTTTAATTCTATAGACTCTTAAATAATTTATTCTATTTTTAATAAAGCTATTTAATTAGTTAAACTAGAAATTAATTAAAGTATTAATATTATCTAGTAGTTACTAGACTCTTAATATTATTTAATATCTTATAATTTAAATTATTTTCTTCTAGTAATCTACTAGGATTAGTATTTCTATATTATTATATATTTATAGGGGTCTGCTACACGCACACCGGCCTTGCTACCTACACACCAGCGCCTGCTATTCACACACCTACTAAATCTAATTAGGAATAGTAAATCACGTGTATATTAGATAAGATAAGATAATATATAATTTATAGGTTAATCCTGCTAAGATTATAGCATATGACTAACTAATCTATAGTTATATAAGATACTAAATAATACCAAGATCTAGTAACTACTAGGTAATATTAATACTTTAGTAAATTCTAGCTCAGCTAATCAGATAGCTTTATTAAAAATAGAATAATTTACTTAAGAATTTATAAAACTAGAATATCTAGAGATCTTATATAGAACTTCTTCTAGAGATAGTTAGATAGTAGTCTTATAGCTCCTCCTCCTAGTTAAGCTATTATATAGTTCTCTTATATAGACCTTTCCTTATTAGGAATATATAAGGCCTTAGTTACCTTTATAGAGATATAATATATTAATTCCTTAATAGTAAGTCTTAGAGATACTCAGGAATCCATAGTATAATAATCAGTGGTTATCTACCAGGCCCAGGTATTACTCTATAGGTGCTCCAGCAGCGGTCTATATAGATTATATAGTAGAAGTCACATGCCCTGACCTTAACAGGTATAATAGATTATTAAGTTATATAATATATAATGACTAATAAGATCTCACGTGAGATTATACTTCTTAATTAGGCTTAGTAGGTATGTAAATAGCAGGCGCCGGTGTGTAGGTAGCAAGGCCGGTGTGCGTGTAGCGGACCCCTATTTATATACTAAAATTAATAAATATATTCTTAATATATATATTTTAATTAATTATTATAGTTACTCCTTAATAATTTCTTATAATTATATAATTTAAGAACTTAGCTAGTTTATTAATAACTTTTATTTTAAATTTTTTATTTAATTTTACTTAGATATTATTAATATGTCTTATTAGTATTAATAATCTATAGATTATTTATATATACTATAATAAATATAATATCTCTTTTATAAATATATAATTTTTTATTTAATAGTTTAAATCTTATTTATAATAATTTTATCTTTAATTTTTAGAATTATAAATATTTTATTTATTAGAGTTTATATAATATTTATTTAAGAATTTATATTTTATTATTATTTATTATAAATTTAAAATTAGATAGTTAGTATATATAGATTTTCTTATATTATATTATA